>JAACJT020000034.1:18456904-18467596 GCA_009936485.2 Gymnarchus niloticus
CTCATCTGTCAAAGATTGAGGACTGTCTATTAGACATTAGGAGCTGGATGGCCAGAAACTTCTTGCTCCTAAACCAAAATAAAACAGAAGTTATGTTGCTTGGTCCTAGGGTGCTTCAAGAGGTGGCTGATGTTAAATTTAGTGGATGCACACTTAAGCCAAGCACGTTAGTTAGAAATCTTGGTGTCTTAGTTGACCCAGACCTGTCCTTAAATGCTCACATCAGCACTATCACTAAAACAGCTTTTTTCCATCTAAGGAATATAGCCAAGGTTCGGAAAATGTTGTCCTTCGATGATGCTGAGAAACTAACTCATGCTTTTATCAGCTCTAGATTGGACTACTGCAATGCTCTGTTTTCTGGATGTAACTCAGGATTGTTACATAGACTCCAGCTAGTGCAAAATGCTGTAGCAAGAGTGCTGACTGGAACTCGGAAGTTTAAACATATTAGCCTTGTATTGTCATCTTTACATTGGCTACCAGTTAAGGCTCGCACTGACTTTAAAATACTTTTACTTACCTAGAGTCCCACACTGCTGCTGGAAGACTATTCCACAGATGCAGAATTCTGCAGGAGAATTCTCTGCAGTCCAACATAGCTTTTTTCACTCTTGGAACTAATAAATAACCTGCCCCTTGAAAGTGAAGCTAACGGGTGGGGGGGGGGAGTAAGGAACCAAAAGATCAGACAGATATTCTGGAGTCAAGCCATACAAGGCCTTAAAGGTTAGAAATAGTATTTTAAAGTTAGCACAAGACCTTCCAGGAAGCCAGTCCATTCTAGTTCCAGTTAGACCTCTGGCTGCAGCATTTCGCACCAGCTCAAGTCTGTATAGCAACCCAGAATTACGTCCAGAGAACAGAGTATTACAATAGTCCAATCTGGAACCTATAAAGGCATGAGTTTTTCAACATCATCAAAGGACAGCATCTTCTGCACCTTAGCTCCTAATATCTACTAAAAATAATCTTCAATCTTTTACAATTGTGACAATTCACCAGGTTTAACTGATACATATAGTTGTGTATCATCAGCATAGCAGTGGAAATCAATACCATATTATCTAATTATATCACCAAGTGGCAACATATACAAGGTGAACAGCAAGGGGCCCAACACAGATCCTTGTGGAAACAACATCTACATCTGGTACAATCAAAAAATTCATTGTTATGAACATTCTGGTAGGAGTAATACCAACTAATGATTCTAGTCAGTCTAAAAGAATGTCATGGTCAATAGCTTCAAATGCTGCACTAAGATCTAAAAGCACTAACAAGGAAAAACAACCCACGATCAGAGGCCATGAACAGATTGTTAATTTCACTAATACAGTTTCAATACTGTTATGTTGTCTAAACCCAGACTGAAATACTTCATTAAAGTCATTTCTCTATAGCTAGGAGTAAAATTGTTTTGCTACTTTTTTCACCAAGATTTTAGAGAAAAAGGGAAGGTAGGCCTCAAATTTGCTAAGTCACTAGGATCAAGCTTAGGTTTCTTAAGAGCAGGCTTGACAACAGCTACTTTTAGCGATTTTGGTACATATTGAAGACTTAGTGATGAGTTTATCATGTTTGATAAGTTTCTACTAATAGATGGAGCAATCTCTTTAACGAGCGTAGCAGGAATAGGATCTAACATAGAACTGGCTGCTTAGTGGAAGATATCAGGTTCCAAAGTTCAGATTCTCCTTTAGGGGTAAAGGAACCCCACGTTACTGTGTTGCTTCTATCCACTTCAGTAGGACCTAGTGAAGTCTGGTGGCATTCTGTGACAGAAGAACTTCTTTGGATTATCTCTCTGATGTTAGTTATTTTTCCATTGAAGAAGAGTTCCAGTGCTTTTTAGAGAGTCTGGAATCTGTGGGTTTAACACTGAGTAATTCCTACTTAGTAGACATGGAATCAGACAGGAACATAGCATTGCCTTTGTTATTTTCTGTTAGCCTGGAGAGATATGTGGCTCTAGCTGTGACTAGAGCTTGTTTGTATTTCAAAAGCCTATCTTTCCATGCAATCTGGAAAACCTCTAAATTAGAAGAACGCCATTTATACTCCAATTTCTCTAAAGCTTTTTTAAGTTCATGGGTATGGTCAGTTTACAAAGGGGCATATTTCTTATCTTTAAACATTTTCATCCCAAGAGGAGCAACCAAATCAAGATGGCTACAAAGTGAGTGATCAATATTTATCAATACCTGTTCATGCTCAGATTTGTTAGTAGCCTTACCAATCTGGGAAAATGCCTGGGGAATCCTGTTAACAATAACAGCTGCAGTTTAGGTAGTAATACGACAACTAACACTTGATTTGGAAACAGGAGATTAGCAGATCTAAGCTGTATCTCAAATGTTGAGAGAGTGATCTGAGACTACAGGATTTAGAGGGAGGACAGACACATGCTACACAGAGATACCATGGCTAAGAATCAAGTCTACAGTGTGGTTATCTGAGTGAGTATGCCCTACTACATTCTGCACAACACCAACATTCAAGCAGAGAGGCAAATGTCATTCCACAAAAATCACAATAGTTTTCCATATGATATTAAAATCCCTAACAATTCCAGCTTACTCAGTAGTAACAACTAGATCAGACAGAAAGAAAACTCCTGATTAAAACTGATATACGAAGCAGGTGGTCTATAAACAACAAATGATGGTGGGGAATTACAAGCATATGGGTTAACAACAGTAAGGACCAGGATTTCAAATGTACTAAATTTGTAACACAACTTTGCAGAAAGAGCTAGACTAGACTTAAACATGGCAGCAGCATTGCCACCTCAACAATTAGCATGGGGGTTATAATTGCAGATGTACCCAAGAGGGGTGGAGTCATTTAGTGCCGCAGTCATCCTGTTTAAGCCAAGCAGCACATACTAAGCCTTGAGTCACTGTAGGGTTTCAGATAGTAACCCCTTATGTGCAGGAGGACTCAACTGCCTAAGTGTGCACAGAATCCTGGTCAGGAACGAAAAAGTCCAAGAGGCTGGCTTCACAAAAAAAATGATTTTACTGGTGCACAAAAAATAATTTCAAAAGCAATGGCAAGCTCCGCAACATTGTGGAGGAGTACAAAAAGCAGGACTGGTAGATTCCAAACTTAGCAGCAATGCAAACTAGCCTCAACCAGCCCCTCTGTCTTTACTGTTTTGCAGACCAGTTTTTATATGATACAAATACAAATTATATTGAATACAACCACCACTAAACATAAAACAAACTTAACCTCTTAACCTCACTGACAAATCACCACCCCCACCTGGCACTACCTAATCACCCAACCAGGAAGCTGTTGTGGAACAGCCCTTTACAAATCAAAGTGCAGGAAACAGACACAATATTATAAACCTCAGGTGACAACTCTAAGCAGCTAGCAGACACTCGGTTAAGCTGAGTCTGCAGCCTGGATTTCACTTTTATTAGTCAACATTTTCCATTATGACCATTAGGTATGTGTATATGAGATCGGCACCTGGCCACATAGGGTGAATTCCATCTCTCTTCAAAAGTCCAGGTCTTCCCAAAGCAGTCTGCCAGTTATCTATAAAACCCACATCTTTTTAACATTTTTATAGGCTATTAAAGATGCATCCTGCACCATATTATTGTCAGTATTTTAACAACTGTGGAATGAGCTTTTAGCACTGACAAAACAAGCTGAGAGGCTTGCAAGCCTGTGGTGAGTGGGGGTGGGGAATAAATCTTTTAAATTGATAAGGCAAACCCGATGCTGACTACTCTTTGTTATGTCTTTACTTGTGCTGCACATTGACTGAAATGTTGCCATAGCAGTAAGTTTCACATCTGGAGGACAGCCAAGCTTATAAAATGTATGTGGAATTCAATTGTAACCATATACTCTCAATAAATGGAAAGATTTATTTGTTTGTCGGGGAGCAGTTTACTTCCCTTTAATTCAAATAGAAGTTTAAACATTAAGACTGGAGCATACAGTATGGAACAACCTTTAAAAATTCCAGAGAACAGCAAACAGTGAAAAGTATATGCATATACAAGCATAACCCCATTTCTTCTTTTTCTAGAAGGCCTTCAAAAATAAATAAAAAAAAAAACAATCATTAAAAAAACTGCAGTGAGGAAAAAGAATGAGGTACGCCTACTTGTGGGAAAAAAATAAAATAGTAGGATCCTACCAACATCCCTCTCACTTGAAGAATCTAGAACTGAAAAATCCAGTCATCTAGGTGAAAATGCAGGGCTCAGGAACTCTGGAGTTAATCACAAGGTCAAACACCTTTCTTAGCATGACATGTTCTTCACAGTCGCAGTTGATAGTAAGACCTCGCCCCACTGTTATAAAATTGTATAGGTATACAGAGCTGTATGAACCTTTACGATGCTGAAGACACAGGACTCCATCGCAACTCTCCACATGTGCGAGCTGAAGGTGACACAGACACGTACCTCTTACTTTTGCAAAGCACTACTGCTACAAATACGTATGCCTTGGCACTACGTCTTTTAAAGAGATACTCATTGCAGGCGTTACAGGATAACTATGACTATGCTAGTTGTTGAATTGTTTCTTGTATTAAATTAACGCAATATTGTACAGTGACATCTAAATAGAAACACTAATTTATCACAGGATCAGACATTATATGTCTTTAAGGCATTTTTGAGTGCAAAAATTACAGGGAATCTCATAAGCTATACATGTTACTTATTGCAGTAACAGGCTGTTAACCTTGTAATTGTGCAAATTACTTTAATAATGTTATATTTTATGCCCATAAATGGCAATTTCCCCTTCTTTGCTGTTGTCAGTGCTTTTGCTGTGTAACTGAAGTGGAGGGGTTTGGTATTGCTGACTTGGGGCTTGCTTTGGACTTGCGAGGATGTGTGTATAGGTGTGAGTGTTTGTATGAATGCCAATAGAATGTATGTTCAGCAGAGGAAATAAAACGAGAGAAAAAAAGTCATTTAGGCACACATTATGATTCTTTATGGGTTGATATGTCAGATCCTGAAGTGTTAAAATTGAGTGAAATATTGAGTCTTTACAAAGTTACGACAATTTTAGAAGTACTTATTGATGTCCGTGTAAGATTATATGGATTTCTTGCATACCTTTCAATAATGTTTATAACAACATTTTTTTCATGCAATTTTCTTTAGAAACCAAAAATGGGGAAATTAAAAACAGCGATAGACATTTGTGACCTTAAGGATCCTTTCTTAAATATAACAGTTTAAAAATATTTTTTCAATTGTACACTTTGCACATTTTCCACTTACATAATGGCATTCTACTCCATAATGGGTTACTATTTTAAGGGGGATGAAGATGAGGATAGTTTACTTGGTACCATCTTTGCCCACCTCTGCTTGGTCAAGACCATATCCATTCTCATTATACTTGAGAATGAGTATACAGAATTACTCTGAATTCTGACTTTAAACAGGTATGCGTCATGTAAAGAAAAAAATAATTTGAAAAGTGCATTCTTAATTACAATTGAATAAAAATAAGAGCTGAAAATTAAATTACTTCACTAGGATAAAGGTTTTCTGGGCATCATAGGCCACAAAGTTGGGATATGCCAGTGACTGGATGCCACGCTATAAACAATTCAGTTGGTTAGCTTAACTGGCTGTCTTTGGACTGTGGGAGGAAAATTGCCTGATGCAGGAAGAACATAAAACTCCACACACACAGCAGATGCAGGATTCAAATGCCAAACCCTAGAGGTGTGAGACAACCATGCTAACTTTGAGCCAGTCATCTGTTAAAAATATAACAGCACCTGGGCCTGTTTCCATATAGTCCTCTTTGTTCAAAACACATTCACCTTTGATTTGAAGCTTTCAAGGCGTACTCAGACCTGTTGGATGACCACTTCCACTTTGGTATCCAAAACATGTCATTTCCCTTCATTCAGTGCTTGGTCCCTTTTACTTTTTTCAACCTCAGATTGGTTGCTTAAATGGCTACATCCTAATACAGATCATTTTCTCCTAAAATAATGTTTTATTATTAAGTTAATGCATTATTGTTATTTTCAAATGGTCCTGACAAGGTAAGTGGTTGGAAGATGGGTGGATTTCTATTATTTCAAAATAATTTATAATCTATAATCATACTAAGATAATATTAGTAAATTAATCTCATGTGGACTTGGGATCAGCAGATGGATGTTGGTTTGCTGAATGAAGAGGGTGAGCCTGAGTCTACAGTTCCAGTCAAAAGTTTTTGCACACACTAAGATTTTCTACATTTTCAATGTTACTAACATAATTTTCACAAAAAATTCTAGACACTGAATAGTGTATATGTGAATGTTGTAATTTGTCTTTGCAAACCACGAAGTTCAACTCCAGCTCAAAGGAGCTCTATGAATACTATAACATAATAAACCGTAATAAACCGTAATAAACCATAATAAACCATAGACCATGCCTCAGGAGTATTGGAATGAACTTACAGAGCAATATCTAATGTCCCTTGAAAGAATGCCTCGAATTTGCTCTGCTGTTGTAGCTGCTAGAGGAGGCTATTTTGATGAACCAAAGATATGACCAATTTTCTTGCTAATAAAGGTATCCGAAGGACGCTGAATGTGAATGTCTTATTTTTTAGCAATGAATATTGAGTGTCTAGAGTGTCCTCATGTATATGGTATCTACTTAAATGTGTGTTAAGGGCACTTTGTGTTTTGAAAGAACATGGACAACTGGAGAGTGGACGCAGTACAAAATGGGCATGTGTAAACGACCCATGGTGTAATCTTTAGTGCTTCAAGACAGCTCCTTTTATAGAGGTTATCCAATGGCAGATCTTACACTGCCACACCATGACCACACATTACATCTTCATATACCATACACCCACCAATTTGCTATTTGTGTCACAAAAAAAGAAGAGTGTCTAAATGCTACACAGCTGAATATCTGTAGTCTGCATCTGTAAAGAAGGAATAAATATGTATATACAGTACTGTGCAAAAGTCTTGAGCCACCCCTCATTTCTTCATATTTTGCTTCCAAAGAGCCAAACTTGTATTTTTTAATGTAGACTTGAGGAATAGTTCTCCAGGCTTCCTGAAGGACTTTCAAAGTTTTTGGTTCACATTTTTAGTCCAGTCTTTGTACCTGACCAGTTTCAGAGGAATGATTTTTGTTTGTTAAGCCACACCGTAACCCATATATGAATCATTCAAGCATAACAAAGCCATCTAACTTAAGGCATGAACCAGTGAAGAATCAGGTGCAGATGATTACAGATGATCTGATGATTTTGCAATAAATCACTGTGTCCTTTTTTCCTAGCAAAATATAAAGAAATGAGGGGTAGCTGAAGACTTTCACACAGTACTGTATATATAATATATCTTATATCCACTAATGGTCAAAACTTTTGCACACTAATCTTAGGTGTAGGTCTTGAGGAGTGACTTGGTGGAGGCAGGTGCCAGTCCGTTGATGGTTGTGATAGTCAGTATGAGGGAGCTGAATTTAATGCAAGCACCTATATGTAGTGAGTGAACAGAGATGCAACCAGTTGTGTTGTCATAGTACAGAGAAATGTCATGGAAGCACAGGGATAGATGGCAAAGGGCTACACCCAGACAGCCTAGCTTAGAAAGACAGGAATAGGGACATACCGAATAATTCAGGGGGTGCGTCAGGAATTGTGACCACAAAGAGGAGCATCAGGAACGAGCTGAAAAGACTGATCAGACAGCCCAGAGCAGACTGATAAGGGCTCCGGGGAGACCACGGAGAACAAGCACAATGGGGGGATTTCCTGGTGCTTACAGGCACAGTGGAATAGGGTTATTGGGGATGGGTGGGGGGGTTCAGAAACACATAGGAACCAGGGAAAAGAGAGGGCACAGTGGCCCATTAGTAGAAACAGAAGCTTGATCAGGAGCAGGTGTCCAACCATAGACATGGAGCTACCCATTGACTAGACACCCCTACTTCCACTGGCTGAAGCCTCCCTTAGCCCCCCACTGGAGTATACCAGCTACTCACACAGATAGGTTCAATGGCAGTGAGACCTAGAAGCAAGGCTGCATTTAAGGGAGCTGAACAACAATCAGAGCATTGACAACAATCAAATGACCAAGCAAAGGTCCGTCAGGCCTGACTAGGTGAAATAGGGCTGGCTCACCAGGCAATCAGGTGCAAAGCAAGGCTGCTAGGCAACCAGGTACAAAGTAAGGAAACCAGGCAACAGGGGAGAAGCCAGGAAACAGAAAACAGGGGCGTAACACTTATTGTATGTCTCAGCAAAAGAAAAACGATATTCCTAAGTATACTTGCTAACAGACTGTACTGAATTGACAACTGTAGAGCAACTATCCCTCTGTATCAGCGGTCCCACGTTGTCTCGCTCTGTCTTTTTTGTCTATGGTCTCAATGGTGTTTTATATTCTGTGTTGTATGGGTTCTCCTCTGCTTAATTTTCATGAAGAATTTCTGGCTGGGTCTTCCCTGTCCCCTTGTTAAGACTGCAGTACCCTCAGTGTTCCATGGTGCCAGAGGAACATTTCCAGTTCTCCAGCAGAGAGAATTGTGACAATTTACAAACATCAGTCACTTGACTTGCAGACAGATCAGCAGAGTTCCAATGTATCTGCAATTTTTTCTCTTAGAGCAAAAAGTCATTTTTCTTACCGTTTTTTGTTTTGAGAATAGGATTCACAAATCTTAACAAAAAGAATAATGTGTATTGAATTACAAGGATGACCTTATCTCTGTTGTCTGGAAAGCGGAAGGTAACAATGCTGTGCTTAAAAAGGACCGGAGAATTCAATGGGCAAACAAAAGGTTACTGCTTTTTGCTCTTCATGCTTCAAAATGGCCTCAGGCAAGATACTGAGAGAGCATGTGGTGAAAAAAATGTGACAAGAGAATCCCTGCAGTTGCTGGATCACAGTGAACTGCTGGCTTATATTTAGATTTGTCTGAATCGATGCTCAGTATATGGAATGCAGTTTGATGTTAACTGTTATACCTGATAAGTCAGTAGGTTTGCCTCCTGTTTGTTTAATTGTTTTTTTCCCTGTATTAATACATATTAATATTATGTCTCTATGAGACCGTTCTTGCTTTTCAAAAGTGTATGTAATGTATGTCTGCAATTTATGTTGTTTTGTATATTTTTGTAGCACTGGAGTGCGATCCAAGGTGTCCCCTGCTGTCTGTGATAAGCTCCAGGATCCCTGTGACTTTGTACTGGGTGATAGATGGATGTGGATGAATATTTTCCTGTCAATTGCTTATGCATAGTAGGTCTTTTAATGGAACTGGAATATAGAACATATAAAAGGTTTACAATAAGTCACAATTGATGGATTAAAATTTTAATTGGAAGCAAATAGAATCATTTAGATGCCTTACAAAGTTAATAACATTTTCACAGTCACACATGCTTTTTCATACCAGGTTTTGGGACACCCATTAGGACTACAGAGGAAATGATTATAACAATGCAAAAATCTTGATAGATAAGCATAAATAAGTATAACGTGATTGAGTAATTGACTAAAGCACAAGGAAAAACCTGTACTGTATTGCCTTATAGGTGACTTTTATTCAGTTGCAACAAGTTGTATTTAAAAACATCTTTGGGGCCATTCAAAAGTCCCTCTCCATGGCCTCTCCAAACTCCTACTACATATGAACTTTCCTCTCCATAACTGCTTTCCCTACAACATTTATGGCCTGTTAGAACCTTTCAGCTGACTTAGGAGACCCCTGTTCAAATATTGCCCTAAAAGTTTTTTGCTTCAGCTTGACAGCTTCCCCCACCATAGGTGTCCACCAGCAGGTTCTAGGTTTACCGCCCAGACAGACACTAACTGCCTTGTGTCCACAGCAATTGCAATGAGACTTTTAAAAATGGTCTATTCAGAATCAGCATCTCCAAAGACACATGGGAGAAGTTTTTTTTTTTTTTTTCTGGAGGTGTGAATTGAATTCAACTTGCATAGAGGCTTCATTCAGATCTTCCCAGCAAACCCTGACTATACGTGGGCATCATCCTGGTACTTTTAGCTTTATACCCATATGCTGAATTCAAATTATCCTGATTGCTCTGCTCATCTTTTCACTTGAGGGTACAAAACACATGGCCTCAATTCAGATGACATGTATAAATTTCATCATTAGCCTTTGGCCAAAGGTGCACTGCCCCAATTATGCCGTGTCAGTTTCTCCATTTTTCCCCCACATGAACACTGAAGTTTCTCAGAAGGACCACTGCGTCCATAGGTGGTACCCTTTCAAGCACTTTCCCCACTTTCTTTAAGAAGTTTGAGTACTACAAACTTCTGGTGAATTCATGCACACAAACAATCAGAGTTACCCCCTCTGCGATTTGTGGTTACATAGAGGCAACCGTCTTGTTCACCAGGAAAAAAATTCTGCTGCACAGCCCTCAGCCTTGGATTTCTGAGTATTCCTATGCCTGCCTGAGGTATTTCACCATGGAGAACTCAAAGTTGGAGATACTCCACCCCTGATTAAGAAGTATGGCTTTGGAACCCACACTGTACATGGTGGTAGAGCTAACTACACTCCACTTCATTAGGTTGTTGTTGTTTAGTCACACAGTCGTATCCGACTCTTCGCGCCTCCATGGACCACAGCACGCCAGGCCGCCCTGTCCTCCACCGCCTCTCGAAGCCTGCCCAAACTCATGTTTATTGCT
>JAACJT020000034.1:18467696-18528732 GCA_009936485.2 Gymnarchus niloticus
GCACAGAGGCTTTCCCTACTTTTTTCAGTTTAAGTTTAAATTTTGCAATAAGTAGTTCATGATCTGATCCACAATCATTTTGGACACCTTCCGACCTGAAGGCCTCATCTTCCAGTGTCATATCTTGTAGCCTTTTTATACCGTCCATGGAGTTTTCTTGGCAAGGATACTGGAGTGGGTTGCCATTTCCTTCTCCAGGGAGAAGGTACACTCATTAGGTACACCTTGATAATACCAGGTTGGACCCCCTTTTTGAATTCAGAACTGCCCTTTGACTTCACCTTGATGATGGCAAATTTTGACTATGTGAATGTCGCAGAAAAAATCGAGACTCATTAATCCAGGCAACGTTTTTCCAATTTTCAGTTGTCCAATTCTGGTGAGCCTGTGCCCACTGTAGCCTCAGTTTCTTGTTCTTATTTGACAGGAGCAACACCCAGTGTGTGCTTTTGCCGCTGTAGCCCATCTGCTTCAAGGTTCAACGTGTTGTGTGTTCAGAGATGCTCTTCTGCATACCTTGGTTGTATCGAGTGGTTATTTGAGTTACTGTTGCCCTTCTATCAGCTCAAATTAGTCTGGCCGTTTGTCTCTGACCATCAACAAGGCATTTTCACCCAGAGAACTATTGCTCACTGGATGTTTTTTCTTTTCTGGGCCATTCTCTGTCAACCCTAGAGATGGTTGTATGTAAAAATCCCAGTAGATGGGCTAGTTTGCTGAAGTTGTTTCTTTAAAGGTGATTTTATAACCCCTGTAGGCATTAACACCTTATTCAAAACAAGGACAGAGTCCTCTAAGGACCCATTGTAGTTAGACATGAGAGTTTGTCATAGAAACCAGGAAAAATGTTTTGGTATATATTATAATCCTGAATATATTTATTTAACTGTACTCTACAGCACATCAGCTTAACAACAAAATCAATGTAAAGCTTATTGGGAGAATGTGAGAGGGAATTAATTTAATATTATATGTATCGCATTAGAGTATGAGAAGCAGTAAATAAGTGATTGAATCTGGTATTTAATTCTTTGTCAAGTTATACATTTGATTTTTATTTCTACTGAGTTCTGTATAAATGCATTATACATAGTTTTAGAATTAAACACACATCTTTTGCTTGACATTCGCAAAAAATAGTAGGTGACTAAAATGTATTTTTTTTCATGTTTTTTTTACGGATTTTGTAGTTGATGCATAGAAAATATCAGTATACTAATATCTATTCAGCAGTCTACATCATTAAAAATACATTCAGAAGAAAATGATCACTGTTTTAATTAATATCAAATACAATTTGTTATACTTGAATATCTAAACATCTCAGCCAAGTTTCCTAATAGACTAATTGGAAAATGACTTCTTCAATTATGCTAGAAGCACAAATAAAAATTTTAACTGTGAATGAAAATAAAATTAATTAAGGATCATATTTATTTGCTCTCTTAGTCACATTACTCTCATTGTTTAAACTCCATCCAGCAAAAACAATAGTACAGCAACATTGAGTATTTGGAATGCTAGCCTGCAGTAAACATGCTGGGCAGACCATGCACATCATTATGAGCTAGATCAAAAACATTTTCAAAGATTAAATTTAACTTGACAAGTTAGGGAATGGCTATAAAAAGCATGTACAGAATCTTGATTCTGACAGTTCTCTATTGTGAAGTAATGCCATTAGGACAGTCTTGCCCTACATGTGAAGATAAATGTGTGCATTAAAGAAATTCAGCATTTCTAACTGGTGGGAAACATGGTGGGTAATGCTATTGCCTTTCCTTCCAGGGTTTGGGATTAGAATCTGCTTTGTGTTTGTTGAGTTTGCATGTTCTCCCCTTGTCCCGCAGGTTTCCTCCCATAGGCCAAAGATACTATGTAGTTAGGCTAAGTGGCCTCTAAAATATCCGTAGTCTTGAAATTGTTAGTGCAAGTGTGTGTATGTATGTACCCTGCAATGGACTGGCATCCGGTTCAGGGAGTTCCTTCTTTTTTATAGGCAATGGTCCTCTATGTAAATGTATATGGAAACACAAGACACTTGCCCACACAAACCAGGGCATTGTGGCCAATTATCTCTGCACAGGCTGGTAAAAAAAAAAAAAAAAAAGAAAATGTGTACAAATTTACAAATCAATTCACGGTGAAAGAAAAGAGTCCAGATGGGAAATTGAGGAATCTTGGATTATAACACACGATGTCTGAAGGGCCTCAAGCAAGTCTACAATTAGAGAGTGATTAAATACACATGAATTGCACGTTTTCTGAATTTAGTCATTTTGTATTTGTTTATTTGCTTGAATACTACAAAGACTAAAAATATATTTAAAATTAGTGGCACGCTCAGACCAAGGCAACCAAGATAGTCAAACCAGTTAAACGAGTTTAACCAGCCATGCCCAACCTACTCCTGTTCATCATCTCCTGAATACTAATCAGCTGTGCCTTGCTTATAGTTGTTTTTATTTAAACTCAGCAGTTCATTTGCCTCAGTGCAAGCAATTGTGTTTTCCAGACCCTTATTGAGTGGGTCTTAGTGAGTTTACCTGTGTATAATATCTGATAGTTCTCTGTTTTCTCTATTTGCTTTACATTTTGGATTTGTTTGCTGTGCTGACTGTTCTATCCTGGATTCTGACTCTTCGCTTGTGTCCAGGAATATGATTTTGATGACCCTGGGTTTTGGAAATCTTGCCCATTCTGGTTTTGACCCTACCTGTTTGGACCAGGGTTAAAGACCCTGATTCTCCACTTTGATCCAAGTCTGCATATTAATTGCAGAATACCTGGCTTCGTCATGGATCCAGCAAAGTCAGAAGCAATACTGACTCATCCGAGGAGAAGAATAAACATCCAGAATATCAGGAACCAAATTTGTGATTTATGTCATCCTGCTCTGATCGACTGTCAGCTAATAATGTCCCTCATTATAATATAGGAAACTCCTTCCCCTGCTTCACTGAACCCAAGCCCACTCTGCAGAAGGAACTCCTAGTCCCAGTAACCCCTTGAACTTGCACTTCTGGGTCATCTGTCCCTGGTGCAGATGTTCCTGTTTCATCCTTTACTTCCCCTGTGCCTTCAGGAGAGAGCCCCAGTTCCTACTCCATCAGCTCCATTGGACGTGGAATCTATCCAGATGGAAATAACACCACTCTCCAGGAAGGAGTAACAGAGAAGGCTACAATTGTATCTGTGCTTTTACTGTGATGAGCTTGGTCACTCATAGATTCAGGTGCTGCTGAAAATTTCATCAATCTGAATGGACCAAGAAGTTGGGTGTACCTCTCCTCAAAATCCAGCTGCCTTTGACTGTTAACAGCTCTTAATGGAGGATCTTTGGGAACTGGGTATATCAAGCAACAAACCAGCCTCCTGCTGATGTAAATTGGTTTATTCCATCATGAACAGACCCAGTGGTATTGTCCTTATTCCATGAATTCTTGTACACCCATGGTTAAAACTACATGATCCCCCTATCTCCTGGAGGAATGGAGAACTCATTACCTGGGTAGAAGACTGCAGGGCTCACTATTTACGATTCCCTTGCAGAGCCACCCTTGTGGAGAGCCCACATTTTAATCTTTCTGCCCAGATTCCAGAGGCTTACCTACAGTATGCAGAAGTTTTCAGCCCTATGAAGGCTACAATCCTTCCTCCTCACCATCCCTGGGATTGGGCTATAGACATGATTCTAGGGACCACTCCACCAAAAGAATGAATCTACCCACTATCCATTTCTGAGAGTACAGCCATTAGCAGTTGTAATAACATTGATACATAACACAAGTCTTATTGTTTAATGATGTATCCTTATAATAAAAAGAAAAATTAAATTGAAATTGTGTGTTGTAGTGTAAAATTGTGACTTTACGTTGATCGAAGTATGTCACTTTACATCTTTCAATACATCTCTTCCAGACACCACAGAATTAGCAATTTTCTCATCCTGCCTAAGGCTCTTGCACAGTACTGTGTGTATGTATATATACATATATATACAAACACACACATACATACACATGGTTTACTGCCCCCTGCTGTCCCTACAAAGACCACTCAACAGTTAACAAGCTCATAGCCGATACCTACATAGCACTTGCTAGCCAAATGTTTTTAAAAGAACACTTACATGCCTTTTATGTTACCTTATTATACAATATGTGTACATGCCTGTGCCAAGTGTAATACACTGGCATCCCTTCTAGAGTGTTCCATTGCTTTCTGCCCCATGCATCTAAAGATTCAGGATCTTCGCACCTCTCTACTGATAAGTTGTTGGAAGATGCGTGAATGGATAAATGGATGATTTCTGGATTGATTGATGCATGAATGTTTCTTAGTTTACTGATTAAAATTTTAAATGAAGTTGATGAAGAAACATAAGTATGTTTCCTAATTGAGAACAAGGTTTCAGGCATGCATTTTCCATAAAATTAAAATTTTGCTTGTAGTTTAATATAACACAATTTAATAAAGCTGTCTAACAGGCAATACATGCCATTTCTGACATATACATGTTCCCAGTCAGTTGTCCTTGCCACCTGTTTAACTAGTGGGCAGTATAGCTGAATCAACCACAGGTCATTAAACAGCCAACTGGAGTTCCCCAGGGACGTGCTGTCTGGTCACAGGGATTCCCTCTAGGTCAAATGGGTCAGCCTCTTCCCTCAAGACTGCCTTCCTAGCAGCACAGAGACAGACACTAACTGCACTCAGATTAAACACAGAACCAGAATAATGCTGTCTTATGGTATTTCATCATGTTATTATACAATAATAGGAGGTTTTTCTTTTCCTAAAATTGACTGCCTATAAAAAAGTAGAATTACATTCAATGTAGTGCATAAACAGATCATTTTTTTAGTCATTTTTTTTTTATGAAGCAAAGGACTAATCGATAGAAAAGGATTATACTCATTATGGGTAAAAAGCACTCACCTTGTTGTGTGTGACAGCACCTCTGGAATCAATAATAAAAAAAAAAAAACTAAACTGAGAAAACTGAAAGTAAAATAACATGGAGTACAGAAAGTAGGACTGAGCTGGCCAGGACTTTTCCACTAAGGCCCAGTGGATTTATTCCCAACATCAACAATCAGTTATTACATTCACCCCATTCCAAAAGTGGGTTGTCTGGAGTTTTTGTATGGTCAGGACAGGGGACACAGACCACAGCTGCAATGTGGCTATCAAGGCAGGGACAGTTGCCAGGGGATGGGAAATAAAGCATTTTCACTTGTCTGGTATCCAAGGGTGCTGTCTGAGCAATGTTCTCAGTAAGTCAGTGGTGGAGGTAAAATGTAGTCACTGAGATAAAGGGCTTCCTTGTCTGACCTTTGCTCAAATACTATCAAAGAGAGAAAGAAACCCTGCATTTCATTTCAATATATCTTACATTTGAAATTCTTTTTAATATACAAAGCATGAAAAGGTTAAGCATTCATTACTTCAGAGGATAGCTCCTTTAACACAACCCCTCATTCACTAGCAGTGTTGAGACTAACAGCCATGTCATTAAAATAGCATCAGCATTCAGCAATTTTCAAAAGCTTATTTTTGTGATGAAGGAGATTCTCTGGGCTCTGTGGTATTTTTCAGTGAATTTTGAATTAGAATTTGCTCACACCAAATAATAATATTATCTTTTTTTTTTTTTGAACCTGTTTGAAGTGATTACATACTTCATGCGGATATTTGTCATGTCCTCATCAGGGGAAACTCAATTTTACAAAAATCTGTTAATGTAATCAAAAAACCTAAAGAGCCAAAAGTCTTCTTTTTTGTTAGGTAGCTTAAGGTTAAGGTTAGGGCTGAGTAAGGGTTAGGGTGGTCATAGTAAGGATTAGGGTTAGGCCAATAGAACTGAATGGAACATCACCAGAATGTTATAAAGACACAACTGTGTGTGTCTGTGTGTGTGCATGTGTGTGTGTGTTTGTCCTGTGTGTGATTTTAATTGCATATATACTATATCTGTTTAATGTACATACAATATTCTCAGACATCTTCAATGCACAACATTAGATTGAGTTCTGTCAGTTCTATCTAATTTCATACCACGTAGTATGAAATTAGAGAAACAGTCCAGTGAGAGCTCCACCTGCTGAAGATTAGAAATATTTGTCCTAAAATATTACAAGTAGTAAGAGTAGTAACAGAGACCAACGCCCCAAAAAAAATCCTAAAAAATATCTTTGCAAATAACTGACAATAGATTTGGTGGGAAATCTAAATAATCCTTTTTTAGGATGTATTTCAATGCTCTTAATAATAATTGTAATATTAAGGGACTATATATTAAATATAAATTAAAATAAAGCATCACAAGTAATTTTTTCCCTCAGAAAATGCACATTTCCACTTGTATTAATTGGACATATATATCAACAAAGCACTTAATTAGCCAAAGCACATGTGGTTAATGCATGGTTCACATGCCACTGTCTGTGGGAAAGGGTTAAGGTGATTCAGGGAATCGAGACACTAATTGCCCCCGTCTGCTCAGACACACTCCTAGTCTCCGTGGAAGACAATGTTGTCGCCCACCCAATATGGCTCCTTAAACAATGGCTCAGTGCTGTGCCATATGCCTGGGTCAGAGCAATTGGTTTGTCCACACATATGTGGGAGCTAATGCACCATAAGGAGGCCAGACAGAGCACTCCTTCAACATCCATCTCACCATGGTCAATGCAAAAATCTTTCCCAGGTCATTTTTTCAAAAGTTTGATAATTATCACATTTTGCTGGTTATAGTATCTGGCCCATTCTATAACTCATTTTATTTCTAATTAGAGATATGTTGAACTGATATATAGTATCGGTATTGGTCCAATACTGACTAAAAATACTGGATTGAATATCAGAAAAATAAAGTTATAATCCAATGTGTTGTATGGGCAAGCCACTCTAGAATTTCATTATGTGATTATTCCTTTAGGGGATTAAAGTATTTGTTTCCCAATTTGAGCATTTTTACATGCCTATATTACGTATGGTATACAAATGGCTTTAAAGTTGTTTAAGTGGAAACAAAAAAAACTATTGGATCGTCATCTGTATTGACTGATATTTAAGATTGGTATCGGTATTGTATCAGCCATCCCTACTTCCAATAACCGAAACCATTTTATGTTAAATGTCATTTGAAATGGAATAAATAATTGCAATTTTATTATTGAAACATGGGTCACAAAATTATGCTGGGGAGGCTTGGGTGAAGATGGGGGTGGAATGCAACTCATGGAAGAAGCATTTGTAGAGACAGCAATATGTACTGTGTCCATCATCATGGAATTCTTCTTCCTTGTCCACCATGTTCCCCATGCTTCTCTTGCCTTCATTCCTGCATTAGGACAGAAATAACACCCCCGCCTCCACAGTACTTACTGTATTAATTAGCATTCCAATAACTAGACAGATGCCCCACCTTTACTAGTACATCTTGATACAATATTGACCAGCCTCAGTTAAGGACCCTCCAACTTCCCATCATCTCCGTGATCCTGATCAAAAAGTAATATATGGGCTGTATGTATGACTTCTTTCATCATCTACAATATTACACTGTGAAAATATTTGATGCGAGACCCCATTTTATCAAATGTATCTGTTACTACATTGCACTATCTGCAATCTACATCACAGACTTTATATGTCAAACTGAGTCAGTTTTTAAATATTCTTCATTTCTTAGTGCAGGCAGAGCTTTACAGTGGCAAGATGACTTGAGATACTGCATGATAAAAGAATTTAGAGCTACAATTTTTTTTTCATGTAGACTAAACTGTGACATACCCATTTGTGTGCTCTGCTCAATATAGTATTTAAGTCTGATTTTCAGTTAAAATGACTTGTTAAATCTTGTTACATTCAGTTATAAATTCTTTTTGAAAGGGGGCAAAATACACTCATCTGATACTGGCCTGGAGACTTTACATAATGTTACATTATACTAAAATTAATATAGTAGGCATATACCTTTCAGTTTGTCAAAATATAGAATGTCATTATCTGATAATGCACATCGATAGGCAACAGAATCTCTCCAGAAGAAGCCAGCAAGATATCAGAGTCATGGTTCATGCTGCACCAGATGACGTAGCACAATGCTAAATGTTGGGTTGTCTTTAACTGTTCCTTCCAGCATAAGGGGCAATCACTGAATGAACAGTTGTTCCTAGGACCAGCACTTGGACCCTCTCTGCTAGGTCTACTCCCAGGGATTTGCTAGGACTCAGTTGCAGTGAGTGATGATATTAAGGCCATTTTCCACTAACTCTACCTGCAACGTGCTGATCACCTACTTCTGTGCTTTGTCTAGAGAGACGTTCAACAACCACCTACGAGTGGCAAGTACTTCCCTTTGGAACCACTTGTAGCCTATGTTGTACCCTTTACGCTCTCATGCACCACGTTCGTGCTTGTGGGAGTCAGTCACCTAATTTACCTGACATAGTTGAGCAGGCCTTTTATGTGGACAACTGCCTTCATGGTTTATCTACACTCCTGGGCAAAAAAAAAATGGGTCAGACCATTTTTTTACATTAAGCTTTTAATAGTCTTTGCGAGAAATCATTGGTCTGATAATTCCTGGCTCCTGAGACCTGTGCCACATTTTGCTCATCACTGTTCATTGCTGCAGTGAACTGTTGGGGGAAAAAGCTGGAAACAGAGAAATTCGCTGACATAGTCTTCTTGTATGCAAAGATAAAATCATAAAAAGATGTAAATCTTTGATATAAAATTCAAATACACATTAACCAGGAAACATATTTCAACTACTCATCAGTTGTATGAAGCCATTAACACTGAGTGGAACAATATGGATTCTTCTTTCTGTAAGAAGCTGTGCACAGGTTTACCCACAAGACTTAAATATTTAAGGAAATCAAAGGGAAAAGCTATCCCATACTAAGCTTCCTTATCTATTTGCTTATTTTGTGCTAGTTTCCTGACCAATAATTTGCTGTTGAGACCATTTAAAGCTTTATGTTTTGCAATTTTGTGTTTGGCCCATTTTTTTTTACCCAGGAGCGTACTCCAGGGGTGGCCAGATAGTTCGTGGACAGTATGCACCAATTACTGGCTGAGGGTGGGTTCAGGATCCAACCTAACCAAAAAATGTTGTGAAGCATAAAGCAATGGAGTAATTATGGTGACTGAGGTGGGAGAATACGAACTACATTCCGGTCAGAGAATCGGAATCCCTCTGAAGAAACTCCCTCTGGAATCGGCGTCTCATACCAGAACCTAATCCATATTCTCCCATGTCAGCCAAGATAATTATTCTGTTTTGTGTAACAGTGAGTCAACACTTGTGCCTCACAACACCATGCATACATACACATTGCATAAATGTAAAATAATATACCAGGCTATGGTTTGTAATTAGGCATTTCAACAACAAAGATGTATCAGTTGGTTTGGTTTTGTTTGAATGCCATTGCAATTTTTTCAATACTTTTTTTTGCTACGTTTTTCTAACAATCCAGCCTCCAGCCATTTATCCAGCCATTTATTCCACAAGATTGGGAAACACGTCAGTCCATCACAGGGCATGGAAAGTTTTTAAAGAATAAAATAATTCTCAACTGAGCATGAAATCAATCAACTTCTCAATAAGTCTACATATGCTGGAAATGGATAGCCACAGAAAGCTTTTCTTTTCTAGGAGAATTATGGCACTTTCTGTGGGGACATTGAAATGTATTTCTATCAAAACCATGGCTTCAGCAAGTGAATTTTAAGGAGTAATATATTTATGTCATAATGGTGTCATACATGACAAGAAAAGGTTTCATTCTTTGTCCTCAGAAATTTCTACAAAGCAATGTGGCAATGTGGTGTTTTTAAAACACGTTGCAATTACGATGTCTGCTCTGCTGAACAGATATGTATTCCAGTGGACCACTGGTCAGGCACAGTTAAACCAGTATCTGGTTGATCATCATCCATGAGAAGGCTGGCTTCAACTCTCATGGGTAAAAATTCAATATACTTTTGCATTTAAATGGTATGAGAATGTACATTAGTGTTTTCAAATCAGAAGACTGCACATTGTTGTGGGCAAAGACAAGAAGATATAGGTAAAGTTCTTTTTAAGGTGAGACAGCATCCACAGTGAGTTAATAACCAGGTTTATGCACCAGTCAAAGGGTGTTGAGCAAAACCGGTTGTATATTGTATTTAGAACAATCCCCAGACACCAGCAGTGTCAGACTGCATGACATGCTGTAAAAAATTCAATTGGTAGGCCCCTTTAATGAACGAGCAGATTAACCTATCACACTGCCTTCTGTAGACCTGATTAGAAAGTGGACTGAGAGGGGCATTCAGCTGCAATTGTGTCACCCATCTGTTGTTTGTGGCACTACCCCTTCCCCCAGGGAAGGGTAGGCTGGGAGCAGCGGCTGCCACCTGCCATCTCCTCACCAGAAAAAGCTCCCTTTGGGTCCTCAATAAAGACTACAGGGGGTGCTCAGGATGGAGTAGCTCAGAAATGTGGGATTAAGGGATTAGGATATTGTCTCTTCAAGGCCCTGATCTCTTTCAGTGAAGAAGTGAGTGTCATATAACTCCTGTGGCTTTGTATGCAGAGACATATAATATAGCTAAATCATCTGTTCCTTTTATATAGCAATTTGTCCATGTGGTGGGTGGCAACCCCTTTCTTCCTGTGATAAATGCACAGCATATCTTTAATAAATATGCCAAACTTTCACCACTTTTTGGATTAATTTCAATTCATTTGAACTCACAATTCAAATCAAAAATGTGTGATTTAAAGGATCTTTAACACATTCACAAATGAGTCATTTGGTACAAGTGCACATGCTCCATTTATGCTCCATTTATTTAAGACCTTCCTTGACACTTAGTTCCCCTATGTTCAGACACCTTTCAAAAGCGAAAGGAATCCATGATAAGAGCTGCTTTGATGAAAGAGTGCTAATCAAACCATACAGGGTGAAGTGGTATGACACTAAAACTAATGCTTCTGCATTGACTTGAAGTCTTGCCTCATGGTGCGCCAGGGGCAAAGTGTTACAGAGAATTGAAGTAACAGCTGAAGGACTCGAAGGCATATAAAGGATTAACATCTTATGCAACCTCAACAGCAGAGGTTGAAATTCTGTCACTTTTGACATGTTTCAGGTCAAGGTGGATCAGTGCGTAAACGTCCTCTCAGGAACAGAAATCTCATGGTTTTTCTGGTATTTCTCGTGGGTGTCCATCACATCCTCACGACTTCATTATTCCACTATTCACATAAAAAATAATTCAGTCATTCTCCAGGTATGATTACTGATGCGTTTGAAACACAAAGAAACGTTTTTTTTTCCTGAAAAAATGATGCTTGACTGACATAAGACATTTTTTAAATGGAGAGCTTTTTTAAAAATTAAGATTTTAGACAGGAAATGATTGTAGGGGTGGATGATAGAGCACTTAGCTTATGATCACAGTACCTAGATTTCTATTTAAATCAGCAAAATGGATTTAGCTAGAAGTGAATGAATATATCCTGTATGTATAAAGGTATTTGATTACTCACAGTGATTACTCACACAAGAGAGAATGTTTCGTAACACCACTAATTAATTTTTCAGAAATATTTTATTTTAATATTTTATATATATGCTAATTTACTGCGTAATTAGCACAGGGGACAAGGGGACATTTGTGTGTAGGGTAAGCAAAGACAGCTTGCTTTAGCAGGCCCTACAAATCGGATGTTATACATTAATCTGTCGTTGTATTATAGATCCTGTCTGTCACGTCTGCACCAGCTCTCCACATCCCTGGTGTACTGACTGGGGTTTTGTGTGTGCCCATGTCAACAAGGTTCCTCATTTCCCTATTTAGTTTAATTGCCCTTACCCTGATTGCCCTCATGTGTTCCACCCGTGTCTTGTGTAATTTTTAAGCCTGTATCATTCCCCTTGTTTTTGCTGTGGATTTGCCAATGCCACCGTCACTCTTGATCTTGGATCCGTGCCATGTCTGTTAGTTCCTTTAGTCCTGCCCTTTCGTGATCTAGTTCCTGTGATCCAGTTCCTGTCTTGTTTTCCTTGGAGTCTAATTCTTTATTTACCCTTTGTCTTCAGGGCAAAGCCTGGTGGTTCTTGTTTTAGTATTAAAACCCCTTTTCGCACTTGCTGTTAAGGCTACGTGGGTTTGTTATTGTTTGTTGCCATGTTGTTTTTTTTTTTTTTCTTCCCCTATTCTTCTTTTTTTCTCCTGATGTCATCGCCTGATGTGGTCCCACCTCCTGATCTTCCATTGGTTCCTGAGATCGTCTGTTCTGGGACCGGCTACAAATAGACCGTGAGTGGCCCGGGCTTACCAGTGCTATACTCATTCGAATCTTTGTTAGCTGTGCTTTGTTGTTTATGAAATTTCTTTATGATCTCTCACCAGGGTTGGGTCAGGGTAGTTTATATGCTCATTTGTCCATTCTTCCAGTGGTTTCATTTGTAACATACTGTCACACTTGCTCAGCAACTCACTTACCGATGTTTATCTACCTTGTGCCATGCATTCACATACCCCTCTCTTATTTACGTAGGTTAGTCAGTCTGTCTGGTACACTAGGTTAGGGGCGAGCACCGCCACATGTAGGTTTTGCTTACTAGATAGATAATGTAGTTAGGCAGGCTTTTCTTTCGTTTCTTTGTGTTGGGTTGGGTATTAGTTAGGCAGATTGAAAATACAGTGTTTGGCTTAGGGTTGTTTTGCTTAGTTCTTTCCTTTGGTGCCATCCACAGACCCACACTGGATTGTAAATATTTGTGGATAGCCAAACTTGAAAATAAAGCACTGTAATAGTGGCACAATCCGGGTTCTTGGTCTCTTCACGTCCTCACTGCCCCGGTTACTAGAGCGCACCTCCATATACCTCGCCTTTTCCCTTAAGTGTTCCATCCCTTAAATAAGATAAACTCTACCCCTGGACCTAGGAGCCTTTAAGGGTCATAACACTCATACTTGTATCCTTGTCTCCTGTGTGTCTTGGCCCTCGTCTCTGTATCTGGGGACAAGAGTGACACTGCCAGAATTCTGTCTCATTACTGTGATAAGGGTGCAATGCAAAATGCATAAAAAAAAAAAAAAAAAAAAGAAGACGGTTCATCTCTTTGCACTTACAAAAAATGGTATGCAGTTTCTGTTTGAACATAACATTGCATATCACATAAATTTAAGATTTCAAATAATAGTATATACACTGTCTGGCCAAAAAAAAAAAAAAAAAGACACCGTTTCGATTTAAATAAGCAAATACAGTACTTAAGAGCCAATGGTCTGGTCTAGACTCAGCAAAGTTATGCAGCAATAAAATGAAATCAGCTGAGTACCTGAATATAATGAATGACCAGGTTATCCCATCAATGGATTTTTCTGACAACACGGGCATATTCCAGGACAAAAATGTCACGATTCTTCAGGCTCAAATTGTGAAAGAGTCGTTCAGGGAGCATGAAGAATAATTTTCACACATGAACTGGCCACCACAGAGTCCTGAACTTAACCCCATTGAATGACTTTGGGATGTGGTAGAGAAGACTTTATGGAGTGGTTCGACTCTCCTGTTGTCAATACAAGATTCGATGAAAAATTTATGCAAATCTAGGATAGGAGCTCATCCAAACAATGTATGTTTTAGTATCATTATGGAAGTGCAAACAGAGGTTAGAGAACAAAATATTTGGTCATGATTTTGCATATCATAATCACAATTACTTAAACATTCAGAATATTATTAAAAAAATAGACTAGAGCTATACAGGCTATGACTAGTGTCTAGTTCATAATGCTATAAAAGCTGATGGGTGTGGCCAGTTGTATGTATGCTTAAACTGAGATTTCAAAAATGTTACTTTGTATAGGCGACATTATCAATACACTATTGCTTACACCTAGGAATTGTATTATATTGTATATTATATAATTTCTTATTCTTTTCTTTACCAGTGGTGCAGCAGGTAGCATTATTGCCTGAAACATCCATGGTTAGGGAATCAAATTCCACCCCAATTTTGTATATGTAGAATTTAGATGTTCTCCCTCTGTTGTGTAGGTTTCCTCCCTCAGTCTAACAAAATGCAGTTTTCTGGATTGATGCCTTTAAGCTGCCTGTAGTGTGTGAATGTGAGCCTTGCACTGGAATGACATAAATATGGCAGCCCAACAATCCTATACTGGATGAGTCGTTGAAAGACAGAAGGATGAATGGATAGATCGCATTATAAATGGATTTTGTTCTTTGCAAAAAAAATGTCCTCTTTCAAATTTGGCACCTTGACAAAGAAAAATTCTGTATCTTTGTCGAGATGCTTTATTTTTTTATTTTTGTTTCTTCTGAAAAAAAGGCAAAATGAATATGAAACTTGATCTGCTATGAAACCATAATGATGTTTTTGTTTCTGTTAGACATCAATAGGATTTATGCATGGACACCAGTATTACTTTAATGTCCATATAGTAACAAGATATTTTTCCATGACAAGTTTGACAAATCAGGAATGGTCCATCTATATTCAGGAAAGGGGGAATTGGGAAAAAATTCACAGATGGCACAATCTATGCATTGGCATCAATCTGGACAAGCCCTCAGTGACCTTCTTCAGAGGTTATTACTGCCTCTTTGTGCTCACTTTAACGTCTGCTCTATCAGTTTGTTTTTAGGGGGTGACAATATGCCATTTTAAATGTTCATGATGGTAGTATATTTACTTGAACATGGTTTTCACAGCTTTTATTACTGCAACACAGTAAACAGAACTATTTAACATTACCGTTGAGAAAGATGCTCAATGTATGACTAAAGACTTAAGAAAATGAATGTATCCCCATAATGTGTCAGGGTAAAATCTTATAGTAATCTTTTATACATGTATTACAAAAGTTCTGAAGGTAGCAAATTCAGTTGATTTGAATTGAAATCCTTTAAAGTCAATGATATTCTGGGTACATGTTAAAAACACTAAAGGAAAGGAAGGAGAGCAGAATCAGGGGTTTTTAAATGTTAGATGTTTGTATTATGAAATAAATATCATCAAGAAATAATTGTAATTGCAGTAAAAATTGTCTTGCTATACTGCCCAATAGCATCATTTACAGCATTCAGCCATTATCTATTGCATTTACAAGTGTTTTGCCTGATATGTAAAATTAAAGAATAATTTCATAATTTTTCAATTAAGAAAAATAAAATCCCGCAGATTCAGAGTTGGACCAGTAATATCTGAGGTGTAGTATTTTGTCTTATTTCATTATTGTGATTATTTTATATAAGGGCACATTAATGCATTATCTCAATAGCACCAAAAAAGATGGTGAAAATCAAATTTGCATGTTTGTACTGAACTGAACATCTGGTTTTGTAAACTAGTGCACTGAAATCCAGAAATAAAAATTTTTATAATATGTGCCTTTCACTGAGACAAAAGAAATAGAAAATGTAACTTACTTCTCAGCATCACTTCACCTATAAGATTTAGCAGTTTGCTCCTGAAAAGCTGCTAGACATTCGGATGGATAGTCCAATGTGCTACTGCATACCCAGCAGTCCTGAATGTCGAGTCAAAATGCTGCTAGTCTTAAAAGAAGAAGGTGGCCACCACAGCTTTCAGGATGCCTGAAGTTAGCAGCATTGACGTGTGTCCCAGGCACTGTAGCTGTGCTCTGACATCTGACATCCTCTACAGTACAGTAAATGGCAAAAGGGCTTGGCAAGCTGCAGCAGACTACACATTAAAAATGTGAGACAGTGCTGCCTCACCTCTTGGCTTGGGGGTTTGAATACTGCCTCTGCTCTTATCTCATTGGCTTCCTCTGGGTATCCCTGCTTCCTTCCTCGGTTCAAAGACATGCAGTTAGGGTAACTTGCATCTCAAAATTGCTCATAGTATATTATCATGAGTGTGAATATGAATGTGCCCTTCGATGGACTGGTGTTCCATCCAGGGTGTATCCCAGTCTTGTGCCCTATGCTGCCAGAGACCCTTGGCAACCATGACCAGGATAAACAGAAGGATGGATGGATGGATGGATGGATGGATGGATGGATGGACTATTTCTGCTGTAATAATATGCAACAATATTTCTGTTACAAATTTGTAACATCAAATATTTGTTTTGTTGTAAGATACTTAAGGCACAAAAAGATATTTTGTATTTGCTTTTGATAATTGCTTACATAGCCAAACCAAAAGATTCATTACCAAGCACACTCAGGCACAAATAATTAATGAATTGCAATGTATGATTAACTTCGACAATTCATTATTCAACCACTGAAATTGTTGCCTCCTCTGTGAAACACGTGATACAAATTATGTGATATTTACTAGAACAGCAAATTTTGTCTCATAAAAAAAAATTGTATATGTCCACACGAAGGTAAGACTGAAAATATGGCTATAAAGCCTCCTTCTTCAAGTCGAAAAATGTCTTTTTCTACAGAATTTGGAAGTGAATGATCTTATTCATTAAAAAGATCTGTGCTAACTGCATTGCCAGTGTGTCACACATCTTTAATTTAGCTGACGTGTGAACAATATGAACCATAATTTGCAGAAAGCATTTTTTTATGAGGACTGTAAAATAGTAGATGTGTCCTGTTAGATTAAAAACAGTATTTTCTTGAGAAGAAAAAAAAAGGTTAAAAAAATGGCTGTTTCATGCAATAGACGTCTGTTTATATGATTGTGACAGCCGTGTTCTTGAAAAACAACCCTTTAGTTCTGCATGTCAGTCATTTTCTTTTGTCATCTCTCCGACACAAAGACAAGGTCCTTAAACACGAGCCCCATTGGAATATTGATTTTGCTATGCACATCTTCACATTCCCATGGGCTGCAGGGAAATATGGTTCTATGAGCAGCAGACCAATCCTGATCAGCACTTCAGCAGAGCTCTGCCCCTGTCTCCCAATCACCACCTCTGACATCACCAGATATCTTATACTCCGTAGCCCTGCCCCTTTTCTACCCACCCCCTCTACATTCCCACCCTCTCCCACCTCTCACACGCACGTACACACATGCAGAGATACATAGCCCTGTGCATCCTTTCACAAACCATCCACCTACTGCCGTTCTCAGCAGATCCTATGTTCCAGAACTCTTTACATGTGCAGCAAGCTGGAAAATGACCACATGCTGTCATAGTTTGCTCAAGCAGTTCTTGGTATGGCCATTTTCAAGGGACCCATTCACTGACTTATTTTACATACCAGGCAGACACCTTGCCGCTGAGATTCCAGGCACCCTAACTTAAAAGGCCAAATGTTAATGGACACGTTCTGTGTCTGACAATGAGCCTGTTGGTACATGGGAAAAAATATAAATTAGCAAAGGGACCTTCTGACCTCTTAGATCATTCTTAGAAGGGTTTTTATGAAAACAGAAGTTTTCACAACAAAGCATCTCATTTACAACAGTACTCGTAATCCTCAAAAACCTTTTGGCTACCTTTTGCTGCATATAATATATATGTACATACTGTAAATCACCCCGACCTCATCACAACTTGTCTCCATGTCTTACAGGTTTCTTCCAGGTACTCCAGGTTTCTTCTCACACTCCTAAGACTATTCCAGACTACCCAGTCTTATTCTTATGCAGTAAGGCTATTTGGTAACTCCCATGGTGCATGATTTTGTGTGAGTGTGTATGTGCCCTGTGATGTACTGGTATCCTGCTCAGGGTGTGCCACAGGCACAGTAAATTTAAAAAAAATTGCATATGTAAGTTTACTTATTTATCATGTATGACTGAATCAGATCTACAATTAAAGGGTCAAAATAAAATATGTTGTGTCTTGTGTATATACTAGGGCTGTCAAAGTTAACACGTTAGTGTTAAATTTAAAGTCATAGCACATTATTATTTCTTTCATTGTGTTAACACATGTTACTGTAATTTTCATACCCCAATGGGAGAACAGTACATTATGTGCAAAGATTTTTAATAGATACCTATAGCATTCTGGCTGTAAACAACAAGACAGGTTTGTTCTGCCCAGTCTGAGAATTCACAATTTAAATCAAAACATTCACTTAGCGTTTGATGAGGAAGCTGATATAGGAGAAAAGCTCAGATACATTGTTACTTGGTTTTCTTTGTTTGAAAAAAACAGGATAAGAATATTGCTGCAACCTGGGAATGTGCTGCTTCTGGGTTGCATTCCCAGCATGCACTGGATTGTAAATTGTTGTATTTTGCATGCCTGTGCATAATTATTGTGCTAATTGTGGTCTATGTACATGTACAGTAGCTGTTTGCTGTAGTGATTAGTTAATTAATTTGTTTTATACTATGTAACCTCCTGTGTGTAGAGTGTCCACCCTGATTGTACAGTGTAATGAGAGTCTTCCCTTCCCCTGCTTTTGCACAATTCAGGGTAGGTGTGTTCATTATTTTTACATTGCCTATTGGCTGTAATTAAAGTGACAGAATGTCTCAGAATGGTGCTTTGCAGGATAGTCACCACAATATCCTTATTATCAATTTTTATGTTGCCGAATTAAAAAAACACGAGCACTCATTCGTTTTCATATTACTGTGGAATTGTATTATTTTACTGAAGGCTAATACCTTCAAATGAGGCTGTTGCTAGTTTACTTTCAATGGTTGTAAGGCTTCTGCTTTTAGTGCCAGACTCAAAGCTTTTCGATTTTTTTGTTCCTAAACGTTTATTTTCTGTTTTGCGAGCAATGTCTGCTGCTGAACATAGTGGAGTGAAACTCTGATAGTGACATAATTTATTTTGTCTCTATTTTAAGGCTTCTGTGTTGCATAAATAAATTTCTATACTGAAAATACACAGCATAATTATTTTTGGATTGTATTACAATGTGATATCAAATCTCGATTTTAATGTGGAACATTTGCCACCTGAAATCAGAAAAAGTCGGAATGGTATGGAAAATGCAAATAAAAAAACACAGTGATTCTTAAATTTACTTTGACTTTTGTTTCATTGCAGACAGTATGAACCCAAGATATTTCATGTCTTGTCTGGTCAACTTCATTTTATTTTTGTAATGTACGTCCATTCCTGCATTTCAGGCCTGCAACACATTCCAAAAAAAGTTGGGATGGGGGCAATTTAGGGTTGGCTTGTATGCTTGGCTTGCATGTGATATTGTAGGCTGGTTGTACTCCGGTGATAAGTAAACTCAGCTTCACAGTAACTACACAAAACCTTAGTTTTATCGAACAAGCCGTTGGGAAAAGTTTTGAAATGGAACTTCCCATTTAAGGGACCTTTCTTCATCATTCAACAATTAAAAGTATGGACTGACTTCAAAGACAAATAACTTGAAGGCTAGAGTGGCACACATTCAATTTGCAGGAAATATGTAGGGTCAAGAAGAAACAATGGCACTAATTTTTTTTTTTTTTTAACTGTGTTAAAGTGAGAATGCATAACACGTAAACATTGACAGCCCTTATATACATATATATATATATATATATATATATATATATATATACCTATTATATAGGCTACAGTGGGCACAGACTCACCAAAATGGGACAATGGAAGATCGGAATAACGTTGCCTGGTTTGATGAGTCTTGCTGCAGTTTTCCGATGGTCGGGTCAAAATTTGGCGTAAACAACATGAAAGCATGGATCCATCCTGCCATGTATCAACAATTTGGTCTGGTGCTGGTGGTGTAATAATGTGGGGGATATTTTCTTGGCAGACTTTGGACCCCTCAGTACTAACTGAGCATCATTTAAACACCACAGATTACCTGAGTATTGTTGCTGACCATGTCCATCCCATTATGACCATAGTGTACCCATCTTTTAAAGGCTACTTCTAGCAGGATAAACCACCATGTTGCAAAGCTCATATCAGATCATATCATCTCAGACTGGTTTTCTGAACATAACAATAAGTTCACTGTACCCAAATGGCTTCCACAGTCACCAGATCTCAATTTAATAAAGCACCTTTCAGATGTGGTGGAACAGGAGATTCACATCATGAAGCTGCAGTTGATAAATCTGCAGTTAATATGGACCAAAATCTCTGAGGAGTGTTTCAAGCACCCTGTTGAGTCTATGCCATGAAGAATTTAGGCAGTTCGGAAGGTCAATGAGGGTCCAACCCATTACTAGCAAGGTGCACCTAATGAAGTGCCCAGTGAGTGTATATTAGATTTTCCTTGACTTAAACATGATAGAGTCACCAGTTGCATCAGGTAAGTACACAACAGTAAGAAAGAGACTTTTATATAGTCTATATATAGTGCAGTAGACAGTAAATACTTAAGTTATGTCTCTTATTAAGTAATCAGCAAGAAACAATGTGGAATTGGCTAGGTTCAGTCTGTTCTGGAGTCATCAGATGAATTATTGACATCCTCCATCAAAACGAGCAAAAACTATGTATAAAATAAGTAATATACATTATGACTGATATATGTTCTATTCAAGCATTTCTAAAAGTCATATTTTATTTAAGCATAATTTTCAAACATAAAACATTTTATTGAGAAGTACTTGTTTTTTCTTTTTTTAAAATTATTCCCATCCTTGTACTGGTGACATATCCCCTGGAAACAATAACAGCACTGAGCCTCTTCCTGTAAAGTATGACAAGGTGGAGATCACTTTTGGATGGATCCTGCATGAGTCTTCCATACAGAACATTTCATGATCGTTAATAGACTAAGGTTTGTGCTTGCAAACTGCTTATTTAAATCAGGCCAAAGAATTTCAATCTGAGGTTAAAATGGTTTTTCAAAATTTTGATTTTATGTTCCCGCAATAATTTCTGCATTGATTTTGATCAATGCTTTATTCTACAGCCAAGGCTCACACTGTGGGCAGGGGCAACCAGGTTCTTGGCTAAAATGTACAGGTATTTAGTGGAATTCATTGTGCTAGTGAGATCCTGGACCACTAGCAACAAAACAACCATGAAGGATCAATGATGCACTATAATATTTCACACTGTGGGTATCAGGTGCTTTTCCTTGTATGCAGTTAGCATTTAATGCCTAACATGTGGATGGTATGTATGTCCAAAGAGTTCAGTTTTAGTCTCATCTGAAAATGCACAATTTCATTGTAATTCCAGTTACACTTTACAGTATTTAGGCACTCCTTGGGGGTGGTGCTTTGTAACGGCTTACTTTCTGCACAACCCTTTGAAATAGCTTGTTGGCATGGGGCTTGTGTCTAACAGATGATTTTTTACATCCACTAATCTATGCAGCTTTGAAATTCTTGGATTTTTTTTTTTTTTTTTTTTATCCTATTCACCATGCATTGATGCAATGCACATGTGTTCCATTCTTGGCAAATTTTAATTATTACAGACTTCTGTAGCATTTTTGATTATTGCCCTGCTTGTGCTTAGGGAACTTTTCCACTGTTTACATTTTTTTATTTCCATTACCTGATGTCTTTTTTTTATTTGGGAGATATTTGGATTTTTTCACGTTAATTATGGAATTTTACATGCATGCAACATCATATTTATACCCCAAGGATGCCAGAACTATTGCAGGCACCAATACAGTTCCTGGAGACTGAGGCCGACTGAGAAGAGTAGAATTTCACAAGGCATGTTTGGTTTTGTTTCAGATACTTAATAAAGCGTTTTGTGTTTGAAAAATCATTACATTAAAACAAAAGTATATGGCTTCACCAATCATATGAGCAAAACATTTGAATCATTATGTTTATTGTTCATGTAATGCCCATTCCCATGAAGAGTGCCAGTGATTCTTCAGTTGATTGTGAATGTAAATTCACACAAAGTGTGTGTGTGTGTGTGTGGGGGGGGGGGGGTTGATCTCATTCCTATATAGGCTTTTATCCAGCCTAGCAAATTATGTAGTTATTAAGGGATGATTAGTAACTTGTTTCTTTGATTTTAAGCTTGGTCAAAATCACCTGAAGTAAAAGCAAACAAGAGATCCATAGTACCATTTTTTTCTTTTCAATATTTCTTGTAAACAAATCAATGAAAGGCCAGTGGTTCTTAGTGAAGTGTCAGAATTACATTTTATCATATGCTTAAGGAACACCTTAACCCCATGCAATTTTTCATAAGAGGAAAAGGTAAAATTGACTGACAAGTATTTCCTGATCTCCAGGAAAAATATGTTCAAACAACACTGTAAACCTGAGGTACACACAGAAAACAACTAAAATAAGAAAATTGCATTTTATAATTGAGATATTTTGAGAAAAACAAAAAAAAACATTATCGAAGAACGTTTTTCAAAGACAATTTAAATTATAACGATTTGTATAAGTAACTTATTGAAAATTTAATTTTTTTCATAATTGTTTAGTCACACCAAGATTATTGAGATTTTTAGAAATATAAATATATACGGTAATATTAAAAGCAATAAACTAAATCCAAAATAAGGGTATGCTGAAAATAACCTCTAAAAGACAAGAACACTACAGCACACTTTAAACTTGTAATTTTCTTCCCAAGGTTGTTTCTTCACAATCTGAATCAAAGAAAGCACTTAATTTAATCCACTTTCATTATCACATTCACATTCATTCTCATCTTTAGCTGTGTACAGACACAGGGAACTGGGTTTCTTTTGCAATTGTTGATATTATTCACATCTATTATCATGGTCCCGTACTCCAATTTGTTCTAGATTGTATAGCCTTAATTTCATCCACTAATGTTTGTGTTTGGGGTCCTAGACAAGGTCCGGCCTTATGCTGCACAAAAAGGTCAGGGGGAAAAGAAGGGTGGTATGGGGGAGGGGGATGGTCGTGGCCAGAGACAGAACGAAGCTATATTAAGCCCAGAAAGAGGAGTTTGTTGGTTTTGTCATTAAATTAGTTAGCAGCATGCTGATGCTGTTGATGAAGTGGAAAGGGCACCTGCTAGACTGTTGGTTCTTTCAGAATGAGTGGATTACAAGGATGTTAGAGCATTCCTTTAGCCAGGCAGATGTCCGGCTACCATTGGGGTCAGAGGTTAAATGGCTGAAGTCCCATGGGTCTTGCTCTTCTGTCTGTCCAACCTTATTATGACTATAAGGATCTTAAACAACCATAGCCTCCGCTTCTAGAATAGAACAGGAAATAAACTGGCAATCAGCCTGTCCCTTGTGAGACATTCAGTCATTTAAGCTTATAATTGTAAAACTCTGACCCTGGGTTATTATTTCAACACCAGATTTGAACAGTGATGATGAAGAACAACACAACAACAAAAAAGAAATATCTAACAAATATCCACTAAGACAGATCATTCACATTGTCTCATTACTACCTCCAATCGTTGTCACAGAGGTTACTGTCCAACAGTTAACTTAATAGAATATATAACCTGAAATGTCAACCATGATCAAGTCCTAGAGCTTCTCAGTCTGATAACTCCTGCAAGAGAAGCCACTGATGCTGCCATGATGCTTTGCCAACTCCTTAAAAATGATGCCTGCCTCTTTTCCCTCTCTCACCTTCATGTAAGAGAATCATTCATGCTGGCTCACTGCAGGAATTCTCCTGTCACGGACTCTTACACATCCACCTGGTATTGACATGATAACTCTGAGGGCCAAACTTTTGCAATTACTGGCCTAGAAATGATTGCAAATATCGACCAATAAAACATACAAATATGACAGCCTTTTATCATTTTCATACGGACAGTAAATAGCTCCTTGGGATTAATGGACAATTACTGTATGTCGTGTAGGATTATCAGTTTACTTCATTGACATGTACCTGAACTTTATTCCTAGGAACAAAGAGATTGTTGTGGATGGTGTACCTGAAAATGATATTACGTTGAATAACTGAAGGACATATTCATGAGAAGATAGGACAAGGAAAGCACCCTCTCTATGATTTATTCTGATGTTTGAAGTGACAGACTTTCTTCAAAGCTTTTTGGCCTTGTCAGAAGGTGTCCTTATGACTCAAGTCAATTTTATTGTGTGATGTCCATCCGTGCCGCAATGGTAGCTTCATGTGTATGACTAAGGTCCAAAGTAGTCCAGCTGGATGCTGAGTCATACTACACTACAACACTCTATTTTATTATCTAATTGTACGTGCACGTGTGTGTGTGTGTGTGTGTGTGTGTGTGTGTGTGTGTGTGTGTGTGTGTGTGTGTGTGTGTGTGTGTAAGTGTCTGTGTGCATCTATATATATATATATGTTTTGGAGTATGCATGTTCTGCCCATGATTCCTTCCACAGCCCAAAGACATGGAGTTAGTTGCTGTCCCTAAGTTTCCCGTAGTGATTAGGTATATGTGAGCCTGTATGTACCCCACGATGGACTAGCATCTCATCCTGGGTGTACCAATGCCTTGTGCCTCCAGCCCTGAGTCCTCTAGTAACTGCCATAAGAATCATGCTTCATCCTATGTAATGCATACTGCCCCCTGCTGTTTCAGTCAAAGGGTTATGTTTGTACAGCATAACAAGGATTAAGCATTGTATATGTAAGAGACATAGTAATTGAAAATAATTTTAATATTTATATATCTGAATTAGATCAATTTGTGTTTCTGATATTTGTATTGATTTCATTTTACTACATTCTTTAGTAAAAGCTGTTCTTAACTTTTGTGATAGTAGTTCATTGGTTTCTGTCAGTTAAAATGCTACACATGCCTCTGTCTTTTCTAATAAATCTGGAGCTAAGAAGAAATAATAAAAAGGAAATCACACAATAACAAAAAATACCATATAGAACACATCAGGATGAAATACAGTTATCCAAGATCTTGCAGCTGCTGTAAGTGCATTACTCAAGCCTGCTATAAAGAGTCAGTATAATGAATGATGAGTTTTATTAATTTGTAATTTGTATCAAGCATACAAATTTCAATGCACACAATGTTAAAAGAAGCTTGATGAAGAATTTAAAAACACAGCTTGTTTAATTGGACACTGCCACTACAGCATATTTTTGACTCAATAGTGGGATGTCGTTCATCTGTAACATATTGTACATTACACAAACTGAATGTAAACAGTACATTTTGGGTTCTCAGCAGTATGATGTAGACACTAGATTGAACAAGAAAGGTAATAACAGTGAACATGGAACATACTTGTTAATGAGTCTTATACAACACAAAATATACTTAGAAACCATCAAAAGACATATTTATGAAAATTGTCAGAATTCTGGATTTGAATTTAGTGATGAGTGATGCATTTCACATTGCTTGTTTGGAGGATCATGCATATCCTGAAATGATCTGCAGAGATGAACAATAGTATCCATGTAGACATTCTCCCACTGTTTGCTTCTCACATATATGCATGCATGCCAATGTGCATACACACATACTGAAAATATCCAAGCCAATAGTTTCCTTTTTATCTTGGAGAATATATTAGTTGCAAAATCTTTGTTCTATGCTATCCACGGAGCAAAAAAATAAAGGAAGCCTTTACATTATAGACACTGTTTTTGCTAAAATGTCATATTTCAGCAAGGAAATACTTTGTATGAAACAACCATTATGATATTATTTATTGATTCCACGTTTTTGGTAGGGTGAGGGTTATGTTTATAGTTTTCTTTTTTTTTTAATGTATTAAGTGAATATACTAAAAATAAAACAGCTTCAGATACATGCAAATATGACAAAGATAAAATGTGTTTACTTCTACTGTATATATCTTGATACAGCATCAGTAGATATTTCTACTGCACCATGGTTAGTTTTAAAATGCATTTTAAAATGAGAACTGTAAATAAATAGGACAAAATATAAAAAGTTCTCCAACCACAAAAATAATTTTCAAAAAGAAATCTGCCCAAAACATTTTCATTATGCTGTGGTTAATGGATATTTTTCAAGATATCAGATACTAACAAGCTATGTTGCACCCATCAGCACGTGTTATAACTGTATGAAATATTGCAACAATTTCTGTGCAGTTTGAAGAAAATAACTTATACTCATATACTCAAATATACTTAGGTTAAAATTAAATTTTGAAAATCCAGTATTTTCTGTGAAAGTACAATTCAACTGGCAAATTCAATTTCAAAATTACTTTTCAGAAAAAAAAAAATATATGTAGAAGCATATACAGTATCAGTTTAAATAAATGGAAAGGATACCATTTTAAAACAATAGTGCAAATTAAAATGACCAGCATGAATACAGTCCAGTAATATTCAGTATGGTTTCTGCCTTGGAAAGAAGCCTCACGAGAGGGAATAATAATAATAATAATAATAATAATAATAATAATAATAATAATAATAATGAGCATCACAGTTCCAGATATAATTCCTCACTCCATCAGTAACTTATAATACCCTAACAAGACATCTGCATTTGTGCATTTACAAACCCTCACACTGAAAGCAAAATCTGGATTAGTATCCACATGCACTTGAAAGGCTTGTCTTTTAGGTCTTTGCCACTTTTGTTGGTTTTAGTTTTGCATCCTCCATCAATACATTACAGGAAGAGATTTAATCAGTTTTTTTAATGTGGGAAAAAGAAGAAGGCTGGGGTATTGTTATTGTGTGGTCAAAGAGGAGGCCTTTCATGTTTCTTTACTTTCACCTGCTGGGGTCCATTTGGTCTCTTTCAAAGAGAATAAAATGGAAGAAGGAATAAGCAATATAGGCATAAGAGTCCCTTATGGAGACAAATGGTATAATCAGTGGGTACTTGTAATCTTCATAGTGCCTCACAGAGGTGGGTTGTAAGACAATTAAATCTCCTTCCTGCCCAGGCATTCCTTTCCTATTGTGAGCCTATAACAGGCCATGTAATGTCCTGAAAAGGCATTGAGTTAATGGGATACCACTTTCTCAGCAGAGTATTTTGTTTATGTATGTGTGTGCATGCATGTCTAAGCCTGAAGAAGCGTGAAACTAGAATTGCAAACTGTATGTGTTGCTGCAACTTTTCTGGTCCTTCTTATACTTAAGATACTAAAAAAACAAAAACTGTCTCATTTGTATTTACAAACAATATTTTAAAATAGAAGTATATTAAAAAATCGAAAGAAATGTTTATGCTGATATTCTTTGAGAATAGAATAAATGAATAAATAATCAATAATATACTAATACTTCAAAATTATTTAGAAACAGAAGTTGAAAAGTCATGACTTGTAACTATATGTGCTACACTGCCATCTACTGGTCATTTCAGGCATAAGAATATTGCCCTTTTGCCACATACTGTATATCCTGAATGTCTGCCATCCAATTCGTCAGCATTTACTTTCTAGGAAAATTAAATAAAAATGCGCATAATTTTTCAAATTAAACACTCAGTTATACTATATAGATTTATAATTTAACTATTTTATTACCAGAAATTTTATAACCCACTGAGCATACTGATGGGGTTAAAAGTGTCTTTGTGAGTTTTTGCTACCCCAGGCTGAAAAAACACAATATACTAAACAAATCGTGCATTTAATTGTCTTCTGCAGTTACTTATTATGACTTTTTATTATTTTATTTTTTTCATTTAGAAACTTGGTACAGCAAACTAAAACTACCTCAAACACCTGAGTATACTATTAAATATGCAAATGTCAAATTCGCCTCATCTTACCTGTAAACTAATATAATTAAATAATAATAGCAACCGTTATTGGCAGCAGCAACAACATTAATAATAATTTTAAAATGCATACAGCTATGTAATCACATTTATGCTTGCTGATTGAGTAATAAGACACCAAAGTTCGACCTTCCCGATAGTCCTGAAAACACATTGTTCACTTGCATTTTCTGCAGGTAACTTTTGAATTTTTTTTGCAGCTTGCAAGAGGGGCAGACAATGCTGCTTTTCTTGGCCTCCTCTCTTGCACAACAGTGATACCTTGCCTTTTTTCTTTTGGGGACTTGCCAATGCTCAAAACCTAGTGGATGTCTAGGGTATTTGCAACAGGCTAGCGTTGTATAACCAAGTTAAACAAACAACCAGGATACTTGTTCTCCCATCCAGGATTCAGTGACACCCATAAGGCGTGTATATTGTAGAATTTGGTAAGTGGCCATAGTTTGGTAGACTACGTGATGAGCATCTGCCCTGCTCAGTCAATGCCACCTTTTGTGGAATTTTAGCCAAGGATTATGAGTGATTTCATTTTTGGACATGTGAGATCCTCATTAACCTTATCATACAGGGTGCATAAGGGCACCCCATGGCACTCTGGTCATATATATATTTATATACTTATTTGCAGTTTTTTTCCCAATATCTGGTATGTCACCTAAGTAATCTTAGGAATCACTGCTGCCATAATACTACCATTACAAAGAAGTATTTTCTTCTTTTTTTGTTGCATTTTTCTTTTTGTACATTTGTAAGACAAGATGGCTTTAGATCTTCATACAAAATGTAATAGAAAACAAAGGTGACCAGAGTAAACGCAAAAACACAAAATAAAATTTCAAAATGAACATTTAATTTATCAAAGGAATAAACAAAACAGTCAAATAAAATATATATAAACTCTAAGTATCTTGAATGACGTGTTTTTTTCAGTCACAACATCAGTGAGTTATCAACATGTGTTTACGCTGATGTTGGCGTGCTGACCGTAGAAAAACCCATTTCCATCTGCCTTTGGAAAATAACTGAGGTCCCCACCCAAAATATTTTTCTTTGTTGCTTCATAAAAATACATTTAACATCCAAAAAGTTAACAGTTTTGATTTTCTTCTAGTTTTTCATCATCTGACAATCATCACTAACCATTATAAGTGAAGAAGCTATGAGGATAGCGTGGCATAAGAAAAAATACAGCATTTAAAAATGCTGCACTTAATAAGAATCCTCACAGAAATTCTAATACAATACTGTTTGTTATAACCATTCACCGCATTGAAGGTATTGTAAAATGTTCTCACTCTTCTTTAAGTCTCAGATTGTAAATATCCTGGTCAAACAACAAAAAGGTAGGACATTATTCAGCATGTATGCAATATTAACAAAAAGGAACACTTCAGCTTATGATTAAGACTAAGATCCAAACTTTACCCAGAGCCGCTACTCCCTTCCAGGTTTCAATAAGATCCATTGTTCCTGTCTGCCAGTGGCAGTTTATTAAGAGAGAGTCATAAAAGAGTGAATGTCATCATGCTTAATGCGTGGGTCTACTTTTTTATAAACTCATATTGTAGATCTTGGATCATCACTTACTGATTGACCTTGAAAAGTAAAGAGATATACTTCACAAAGGTAAATTAAAACACCAATAGTGTTGGTAAGACTGTTTAAAAACAACCTAGAACACTTCAACTTTTTTATACTTTTTCTTTGGCAGCAGTATTCAACGTAAAGTATACTTACATTAATATGCAAGAACACTCTCAATTATTCTGCACATGTTTTTTCAATGTCTCTCAATAACATATGCCTCGAGAATTGATTTTTCTCATTTCTTGTAAGATATCCAAAATTATTTCAAAGGTATATGTTTCCATTGTGTAAATATTATTACATTTAATTCAAATTTAAGCGATATGATGCAGTCAACAATTTACTTAAAATTCATTCCAAATTTATGAATTAGCATAAAGTAGCAAATCTGTTGATTGGGTTGGACGTGTATCTGATCTGTTTTACTTTCTGTACTTAACCAAATATGACAAAAGTTTGTTGTACGGAAATAATCAAATCTTGTTTTCAATATATTGTGCAATGTTATCTGATGAAACATAAGAAACCCACCTGACATGATACTGGCTTGGAATCATAAAGACGAGACATCTGTCCTTGGAAACATTTCTAATCTGCACAACATATACTGATTTCCATAACATCCATAACAGTAACGGCTAAAGTAACATGGCAATTAAACAATACAGTCATATGAAAATAGCATCTGTTTCCATATGTGTGTTATAACTGAGTGACCAATTCTTATTAAAGTATTGTTGATTTTGTCTTGCTATAAGAGACTTTATTTATTTAGTCATAACACCTATTAATTGTTAAATCTTTCTGTAAGGCATCAGAGCAATTTGACATTCTTAGTGTAATACAGATTTGTGTATTTACAAATGTACTACTGAAAATTTAAATAAAACACAGTGGATGGTACAGTATAAAAAAGCAGATATAAATTCTCTAATCATACAACTTTGCATTGCTGTATTAGAATATTGAAATTGGGAAAAAAAAAAAAAAAAAAAAAACTGAAATAACAAACAAAGAATTAACTGTAAAGTTGACCCAAATATAGACATAACAATAAGTATGATGTATTTTCAAATGGTATGGCTGTATGTATGTAAACACAGACTGTCGTCAGATGGCAAATGCCTCAAAGATGTAGAATTTTAATTTCCTCCTATGAATCATAAGTTTGGCTTGGTTAGACCAAGTGTTAATGCCAGACAAACATACAGTACTAATAAAGATGGATTCACATTAGCATAAGGCATCAAACACTGTTTCCAAACAAGTCTTCTTATCATCATCCAAATGAAACACTCTTTCACACAACTTTTGATTAATTTCCTTTACTTGAAATGTTTAAACAAAAATAGCACATATAAGTACATAAAAATCTACCAGTTCATTCTTTAAGTCGACAGATTTAACATTTTACATATACATAAAGCTCACTTAAATGCCCATTTATGTAAACATAAAGTATCTTAAGCATATCTTTTGACATTACACCTTCACCATAGTAAAAACTGTAATCAAACAGTACCAAATCTCAGTCAGTGATATTCATTGAAGAAACCAAAAAAACCTACATACCTGTTTTAATGATTTCTTTGATAGAAGTTTATGCAGGTTAAAGAGCTTCATATAGTGGCACACAAAAAATAAAATGGCAGTGCTGTGGTGATATGCAAATTAATGACTTCCAGTGAAATGCAAGGACCATTTATTATTCATAAATTACTCATGTTTATGTAAATTAAGGTATACAGAACTACTGATGTGTGGCAAGGGTTGTGATTGGGGTTATGGGTAGGGGTTTGGCTATTATTCTTTGTTATATTAAACATTTGATTGCAATTTTTTTCTAAAAAATCTTAGCAGCTTTTATAATTCCCATCCAGCCATTCATTTACAGTATCTTCTATCTACCTAACCTTTTTGCAATGAGTTACTCAAAATGAGTTATTTCTGTGTTTGATGACCTGCATGGCATTGTGGAAAACATTTGGTGGTCAGTTTATTAGGTACACCTGCTTGTTAGCGCAAACAGCCTGCTCCACCAAATGAATCATGTGGCTGCAGCTGAATCTACACAGTATGTCGACTGGGACAAGAGGTTCAGTCACTGTATAGCTAAGCATTAGAAGAGCTAAGATATATTATCTCAGTGATTTTAAGCATGGTATGAGTGATGGTGAAAGAAGTTGTGGTTCCAGCATCTCAGAAACAACCATCCACTGGGAATTTTCATATATACTATGAAGAATGGTATAAAAAGTCAGCAACAGTTCAAAAACACCTTGTTAATGAGAGACATCAGCAAAGAATGGCCAGATTCTTTAAAGCTAACAGGAAGGCCACAAGATAACAGCTTAGTGCAACAGTGGTGTGCAGGAAGGCATGTCTGAATGCACATCTCTTCAAACTTTGAAGTAGTTTTACAGACCAAAGGGGGTACTACAGTGGATATAAAAAGTGTACACACCCCAGTTAAAATGCCAGGTTTTTGTGATGTAAAAAAATGAGACCACAATAAATCATTTCAAGACTTTTCCCACCTTTGATGTGACCTATAACCTGCACAATTCAATTGAAAAACAAACAAATCTGTCAGGGAAAAATATAAAAAATAAAAAAAATGTACAATAAGCTGGTTGTATAAGTGTGCACACCCTTAAACTAATATTTTGTTTGGTATACTTTGACATCCTCCAACCCCTGGCTGTGCTTAGAAATTTTATCAATAAAAGTTTTAAACAGAATCAGTGACAGAGGGCAGCCCTGGTGGAGTCCAACACCCACCGGGAGACTGACTTTCTGCTGGCAATGTGAACCAAATTCTCCGGTTATACAGGTACTGAATGGACTATAGCAGCAGGCTTGGTACTCCATGCTGCTGAAGCACCCCCCACAAGACACTATATATACCTTTACCAAATCTACAAAGGACATGTAGACTGGTTGGGCAAACCCCCACGAATCCTCCAGTATCCTTGTAAGGGTAAGGAGCTGGTCCAGTGATCCACGGCCAGGATGAAAATCACATCATTCCCCCTGTAACTGAGGTTCGACCAACAGACACTCTCCTCTCTAGGTTCCTGGCATAGACCTTTCCAGGAAGGCTGAGTAGTATGGAAGGAGGTGTTTTGGCATGTCCAACTGGGAGGAGACCTTCCCGAGGAAGCAGGAGGAGGTTGCCACGGAGACGGAGATCTGTGAATCTCTGCTTAGACTGTTGCCTCCATGACCAGGATAAAGGTGTGAAAGATGGATGGAAAGCTGCATTTCTGCAGATTTTGTTAATGTATAAGTTATGTTAAAGTAAAGCTTTCCTAATTTTATTGAACATATATTCTGCTGTTTTCATCATGCTAATTTGGTGTTGTAGTAGGTATTATTCATCCCTTGGTTTATCACCATCAACTTAGCTGCTGAAAAATGACGGACACAGTGACTCTTAAAAGGTCACTCCATGGGCAGGTCCACAGCGAGAAAAGACAAAACTGTAAACATATAAGTAATTTATATTTACAGTAGTTTATTTCACAAATGCTTTTCTCCAAAGCATTGCACAAGTACAACACAAGTCATAACATATAGTGTTGTTTTAAGGGGTTTAATAGTACTGCAAATTAGGAAGCTGATAAACTAAAGGCAAATATATTTCGACAGAAAAGCTATTTTCCATACTAGTAAAACAACATTAATACAATACTAAATTTAAACACGCATGTGGTATGCTGTCAGTGGACATTTTAAGGTATTTTACAGATCTCTCAGTTTCAAACTAGGAAACTGAGATAGAGCCGACATTACAAAAGTTTGATTTTGTGCGCATACGACCGTGAATTTTTATGTTGGCCTACGTGAGTTTTCCGTCATTATCATGTTGGAAGATTATGTTAAGTTCTACAAACAAATTAAAATACGAACAAATCTATTCAAACAAACATGAAGGCGCAGATCGACAGGAACTGGACCACAATCTATTGTTGAAAATGTCGTGTCTATAATTTAACAGTATTTCATAAAATATTCGTTGTCGCTGTCGGCTTCAGTTCGACCACATATAACGCCTCTTTTGTTATAAACGTTGTAACTTCACGCATAATCTTAAATGACAAATGTTAATGAAAACTGACAAACGTGACAAAGAAACCAAGCCGCTCGGAAAGTAGCGTCACTTGCACACAGTTAACCAAAAATTTTACGACTTCATCTTCATAGACTGAAGTTCAGTTTGGTGTAATATATACATTTGATAACGTATTACTAAGCCTAAAGTCTGTATTTTGTACCGCTACTCGATAACTCACGCATCTCATTCAACTTATATCAACAAGTAATACGGTTGGTACGTAACCAAATGACTCATTTTTACCGGTTATTACGGTAAAACTGTCGTCATCAGTATGCGAAAGCCCCCCTGCCGTCTAAAAACTGCCTGAGTGATAAAGAACAATATTAGCCCTACGTTATGATGTCTATGTTTGTATGATTAAATATTGTCCGGTGTAACGTTTAGTTTTTCACTTCAGTCAAAGGTATGAGATTCATTTTGTATAAAAGGAAGCGTAGCCGACTAAGTAGCTCAACTGCTAACTAACATACATTTATTTCTTACAAGTTGTTCTTTGATATAATTGTATGATGAATGTATGCAAACGTGGGCTAGTATCACTGGAATAGTGAGCTACGCAATGAGCCACAATTAAATGAATGCATTTAAGAATGATTTGAAGTACATTAGTTTAGGATTTTTTTTCAGATAGCTGTAGCTTCGTTTGTCCCGGCCGATCACGTTGCACTTTCATTTGTGCGTTTTTGCTGAGGCTTCTATTGCTTCATCTTTTATTTACATAATTTCATTTTATTATCTGTTTTTGTTTTGCATTTTTGTATTATTGGTGTATTTATCGTTATTAGTGGATTGTTTATTACTGTGATTTGAAATCTAACACCCATGTAGGGTTTAATCGCGTTCTGTTCCACAGGTTACTATGTATCACAACAGCTCACAGAAAAAATTCTGGACTTTTGAAAATGAAGAATGTTTAGAACAAATGAGGCTTCAAGCCAATCAGAAGTTTCGTGCTAAAGTTCGCAGCAGTGAAAAGGTAGGAATAAAAAACTGATAATTTCAGTAACGGCTTAAGGTATACAGACTATCGATCCATCCATGGTCAATATTAATGTTTTAATTTAAATCAAATGTGTCATCTACTAACTTTTTTTTCTAATTAATAAATGTATTTTTTCGCTTTCCTGCTGAATACTGAAACTTTTCCTCTTTTTTTTGACAAGGAAAGTATAGGATTGGATGAATCCTCATTTTTGGATCCTTTTGAGGAAGGTGTACTTTTCAGACACTATGAAAGGAGACTCCTTGAGTTCTGCACTAATTTCAAGCCAGTGATGCCAAAATCTGTTGTGGTATATGTTAAATGTATTTTTAACTTTAAATAAAGCACTTCTCAACAGTTTAAAATGTTTCTTGGGCATCTTATGGAAAAGAATTGTACATGTGCTAGATTGATACCGAATGACACTTTCCTCTTTCTAGGGCACAGCAGCAATGTATTTTAGGAGGTTTTACCTGAATAACTCGTTAATGGAGTATCACCCCAGGATCATCATGTAAGTGTTAATATTTCCTGTTTTAACATAGTAATCTTATGCATAATGAATTACCCTTTTTAAAACTGAGCAATATAAACAGGTCAAACAGCATGGCAAACAGTATTACTGATTGTTTCTTTATATCATGACGTAAACTAAGTGAAGAATTATGTAGTTGTCATTCTTAGAAAAAAAAGTTTGTTCTGTTCTTCAGGCTTACGTGTGCATACCTGGCTTGCAAAGTTGATGAATTTAATGTGTCAAGCAGCCAGTTTGTTGCAAATCTGCAAGAGACACCTACAGGGCAGGAAAAGGCTCTAGAGCAGATCTTGGAGTATGAACTGCTCCTCATCCAGCAGCTTAATTTCCACCTGGTGGTTCACAATCCCTACCGACCTCTGGAGGGTTTCCTTATTGACCTCAAGGTAATTTGTACCTCGAGGGTTTTCATGAAATTTTCCCAAAGTTGACAAAAAAAAAAAATACTATTCTGTAGTATATTTTGCTTGAATGTGTTATCATAAAACATGAGTGAGTATTTCTTCCCCTTCAGACAAGATACATGACACTGGAGAACCCAGAGATGCTAAGGAAAACTGCTGATGAGTTCCTTAACCGCGCTACCAAGACAGATGCAGGTCTTCTATTCTCTCCGTCACAGATTGCTTTGACTGCCGTGCTGAATAGTGCCTCTCGGGCCGGCATCAACATGGAGAGGTGGGTTTTATGCACAATTAATAGTTTGCATTAGTGCATGATTTATGTATGTGAATACTCCAGATAGAATGCATCTGCATGTAAAAAATGTGAAAATTCATATTTTGTGAAATATTGTGGGAAAAGAAGTAGGCTTGCATGCTGTGTTATTACTCACAGAAGTGTTCATTAAAATAGAATATTTTGGCCCGGTGGTCCTTTGCTACAAACAGATTTGACTTGTTTCTGCCAGACATATCTTGGCAGAAAATCAAATCTGACGTTTGCTTTGTGTAAACATTGTCATAAAAATTTTAAGTAACATTTGTATTGGAACAATATGGAAAGATATAATGTCATGTATTAGACAGGGTTCTCTCATTCAGTACTTTACACTTTGTCATAGAACCAGCTCATACTTTTGAAATACAGTATTGTAATACAGCATGCTATTTTGAATACAAAGTTCTGTAACAAAGGCCTTTATATGCACCCTGTGCTTAGTGCATATTTCTTTTTTTATTAATTTAGCTATCTGACTGAATGCTTGGGTTTGAAAGAAGACAAAGAAACCCTATGCAAGATGATTGACTTAATGAGACGTACGTATCCCATTTAAAATGCTGTTGTTACAGTGGTTCTTAAAGTATTGACTTGGTTTGTCACAGATTTTTGCAAGGTACAACTAAAATTTCTTTGAAATCCTGCATTTTTTGTCCTCTATTTTTCATAGGAATAAAAAATCTCTTAAAGAAGTATGAGCCTCCCAACCCAGAAGAGGTCAATACTTTCAAACAGAAACTTGAAAGAATACACGTTGAATTTGTCGTCAGTACAATTCCGTAAGCAATTGTTTCATTATATGAACTTCAACTAAAATAACAAATTCCCATGTTTTTTTTTTAAATTAATAATCACAGACAATAGTGTAGTTTAATAGGCCTGCAGTACTTCACGCCAATACCTTCACGCCAGATTAATAGGGTGACGGCAGTGACAACATTTTCCAGGATTCCAGGAGTCCTATTATGCTTAACCTGTATTACTTTTGTAAAATAAGTCAGTAGTTTTGAGTAAGTACAAATGAATATATACAGGTTGACACACAATTCATGTAGGTAAACAAAATTAAATTTGATTTGTATGAGAAATGTAATGTGTAATCTTCTATCATAATATTCACATTTTAGAGTGTTTTATTCTACAGAAAACGAAGAAGGGGATATGAGGATGATGATCATATCACAAAAGAGCATCCTGCTGCAGAGGAGGTTGGTTAAAACTGCTGCAAATTTAGCCATTGTTCTGTGTTGTATGGTTCCTTCTGATTGTATATTGGTAAATATGTAAACCAGAACTAATATAGCTGTTTTCTGTAGGAGGAATGGACTGATGAGGATTTGGAGTCCCTGATGATGTAATCAGGAGCTGTCGCCTTGAACACTGAACTGAATAGTGCTGGCTTATTGCCAGCAACTTTCTCTTTATTGTGCAGTGGTGGCTGCATCAGATGACATGCTTTGTCTTTATGTACCTTAGCAAAATGATATGTACATTTGGAATATTATTTTTGAGTAATACAAATAAAGTTTATGTTTAACTTTGATATAAGCCCAATAGCAATATATAGGTACTTACATTCTGTTGACTAAGACTATTTGAAATCAATCTGTCTCTGAGAAAATTTCAGATTCACGTTCAAACATATCTTGGCAGAAAACCACTTTTTAATATGAACATATTTCAACATATAGAATGAAAATGCAGAATGTTAAGAACTTGTTCATCCTGCATGCAGAGGTTCAGTCTAAAAGGCAGGATTTCCAACTTTGCCAGATTTGTTGAAAATACGATCCCAAATCTGAAAAAGTTGGGATGGTATGGAAAATGCATATAAAAAAAAAAAACAGATTCTTAAATTTACTTTGACTTTTATTTCATTGCAGACAGTATGAACCCAAGATATTTCATGTTTTGTCTGGTCAACTTAGTTTCATTTGTTAATATACATCCATTCCTGCATTTTAGGCCTGCAACACATTCCAAAAAAAAGTTGTGACAGGAGCAATTTAGGGCTAGTAATGTAGAAAGAAAATTAAATGAAGTGATTTCAAACAGGTGATGTCAGCAGGTGATTGTAATCATGATTTGGTACAAAAACTGTGTCCACAAAAGGCTGAGTCTTTGAGGAGCAAAGGTGGGCAGAGGATCTCCAGTTTGTCAACAAATGTGTGAGAAAATTATTAAAATGTTTAAAAATAATGTTCCTCAAAGAATGATTGGAAGGGATTTGCATGTTTCTCCCTCTACAGTGCATAATATCATTAAACGATTCAAGGAACCTGGAGGAATTTCAGTGCGTAAAGGGCAAAGGTGCAAGAAAAGCTGAACACCCATGATCGCTGATCACTCAGACGGCATTGCATCAAGAACCATCATTCAGCAACAGCTGATATAACCACATGGGCAATGGATTACTTTGGCAAACCTTTGTCAAGCACTTCAATATGGAGTTACATTCACAAATGCCACTTAAAACTTTACTGTGCAAAAAAGAAGCTTTATGTTAACTATGTCCAGATATGGCATTGATTTCTCTGGGCTCGGAAACATCTGGGATGGACCGTCACAGAGTGGAAACTTGTATTGTGATCAGACGAATCAGTATTCCAGATCTTTTTTGGAAGTAATGGATGCTGTGTGCTCTGGCCCAAGGATGAAAAGGACCATCCTGTTATCAACAAGTCCAAAAGCCAGGGTCTGTCATGATATGGAGTTGTGTCAGTACCCTTAGCAAAGGTAATTTATACTTCTTTGATGGCAGCATTAATGCAGAAAAGTACATCGAGATTTTACAGCAACATATGCTGCCTTCAAGATGACATCTTTTCCAGTGACATCCATGCATTTTTCGACAAGACAATGCAAAACCACATTGAGCACACATTACAAAGGCATGGCTGTTGGCAGAAGAGGGTACTGGACTGGCCTGCCTACAGTCCTGACCTGTCCCCAATAGAGAATGTTTGGCAAATTTTGAAACGAAAAATGTGACAACGACGACCCCATACTGTTGCACACCTTAAGATGTGTTTGCAGGAAGGATGGGACGGAATAACACCAGAAACGCTTCATTGCTTGGTATCCTCAGTGCCAAAACGTTTTTTAGTGTTGTGAGAAGGAAGGGCAACATTACAAACTCTTAAATGCTTTACCATCCCAGCTTTTTTTGGAATGTGTTACTGGTCTGAAATGCAGGAATGGACGTATATTAACAAATGAAATGAAGTTGACCAGACAAAACACGAAACATCTCGGGTTCATACTGTCTGCAATGAAATAAAAGTCAATTTAAGAATCACCGCATCTTTTTTTTTTGCAGTTTTGTTTTCCATACCGTCTGTACTTTTTCTGATTTGGGGTTGTAAGATTCAGGGAATCCTGGATTTTTCTGTTCCACAAACATAGATTTGATCAAATCCAGATCACTTCAGATCAACTCATGCTCTGAAGCTGACCTACAAAATAGGTTTAGTTTTGAGCTAAGCATGACTTTACCGCACTTATACTCTCAGCAGGTTATATTTAAACAGCAGAGAATTTGACCAATATAATGTTAGCTATGTTCGATATCCATCATATAGTCACGATCGATAGAATTAAATATCATTTCAGCCATATGTCATACAAAATCAAGTGTTAATTGTATAACGAGGTAGCAAAAATGACACATTGGATTTGGGATGTGATACACTGCATATTTTATATTACTTAAAATTCAATAGTGTTTCAACCATATGAAAAAATACTGAAACCAGGTGTAAAATGTTTAACGAGGGGGCAGTAATGAGGCACAACCTCTATTTTGGAGGAAGTTTTTTAAATGCAATAGCATATCAATCACATCACATAGAACAGTAAAATATTCTAAGAATTTAACTTGTGATTTGACCTCAAATAGACCTCTTTCCAGAGCTGTTATGAGCGACACAATTTGTCATCTAAATCAATCTCAAATTTATCACAGCATGTTGCAAATATAGGGCTATATTATCGTGGGTTTGCACTTATATCAGTAAAGTTTTGTGCATTGCCCTGCATTTTTTTTGCAAATACGTAGCAGCTTTCTGTACAACATTGGAGATTAAGAACAAATTGGAAAAGCAACAGTATACATGCAGGGCAATAAAAGACTGGCTATAGGAGTGAAGCATTTAGTGCACATTAACTTTCCATGATACAAACCAGTTCAAACAATCAAACAGAAATTCCACAGAACTGCAGGTTGGTTTATAAAATAATATTTCAGGATTCTCAAATGTGATTGGCTGTGTGGATGGAACACAGAATTTACCAATATACAGAGCACTCAGTGAGAATGGAGGCTGAATAGGAAATCATATCACAGCACTAATGTTAACAGATATGTAATTGAAAACCAGTATAATATAGTGGTCAAAACTTTTAAGAGCACCAGTAGTGAGGAAATTGTGTGACGGAGGGTGACCACCACAAGAAATAGTGGTTATCACAAATGGTGAAGTCAAATTAAGAGGAGTGAGATGGCATACCATAATGACCCCAGTAGTCAATGTACTGGTCATATAAAAAATACTTCATAACATAGCCAAGTGTCGACGGTATAGTATAGCATGACTTACATTCCAAATCCAGAACAACACATACACACACGTCTTCCCCACATATTTTATTGTAATGCTGTTTTCTGGATGTAACTCTGGGTTGTTACACAGACTCCAGCGAGTGCAAAATGCTACAGCCAGAAGGCTAACTGAAACTCAGAAGTTCGATCATATTAGTCCTGTATTTTCATCTTTACACTGGCTTCCTGTTAAGTCTTGCACTGACTTTAAAGTAGTATTACTTACCTATAAGGCCTTGCATGGTTTGGCTCCAGAATATTTGTCTGATTTTTTTGGTTCCTTACTCCCCCCCACATTGCGTCACTCCCTTTATTAGTTCCAAGAGTGGAAAAAGCGACGTTGGGCTGCAGAGCATTCTCCTACAAAGCTCTGTAGCTGTGGAATGGTCTTCCAGGAGCAGTGTGGAAATCTTGCTCATTCTCCATCTTTAAGTCTAGGCTTAAAACACACCTCTTCAGTCTAGCTTACAGCGACCTTAGGTAGCTACTCACTCCCCACCTATAGGCTGAGGTGTAGAGCTGGGTGGGGACCAGTGCCATTGACTCTGGATGAACAGTTCTGTCAGTGCTGTCACTCCTGCTTCACATGTTGTGTGTGTTGTTAGAGTGCCTGTGTCCCCATTGGTCTCTCCCTCATCGTTAGGCCGGGGCTCTTGCTGTTTTATTTGCAATGATTCTGCCGCCTTAAATTGCTGCTCTGCTCATACACTTTCTATTTCCCCCACGCCCCCCTTTTTGGGGTGCTTCTTTCGGAAATTTGGATTCAAGAGATGGTCTCCTGGCCTGCCACGCCCTCTGTCCACTTCAGCTGTTCACACTGACCAGCTTGCTGCCTTCTGAGCCACCGAACCTACTCTGATCACTGGACTGCTTCCTCCAATACCCTGTTGTCCTCCTGACTGTTACAACATTGTTGTTCTTATTTGTATTAATTCATTTGTTCAGCCCAGTGCCGGCCAGAGGAGAATGGGCTTCCCCCTTGAGTCTGGTTCCTCCTAAGGTTTCTTCCTTCTGACGGAGTTTTTCCTTGCCACTGTCGCCATCGGCTTACTCTCTGGGCCCTGGGCCTATGTAAAGCTGTTTGCAACAGTGCTTTTTGTTAAAGACGCTATATAAATAAAAATTGAATTGCATATTTTACCCAATGCAAATGTGAAAACCTACAGAATTGAGTCCAACAACAACAACAACAACAACAACAACAACAACAACAACAACAACAACAGGCTATCCAGAGACTTGACTAAACCAAACCTATCCCAGTAAAACAAAAGATGCAAGTTCATACCGGTTTTGTCCAAAAACATTTTTATAATTATTGCATAATTATGGTAAATGTTACCTGTGCAATTAATAAAAATCTGACACTATGTAATTTAAAAAAAAAATTTTAATAAGTGCACAAGGTTCTGATACAATGTTCATTTAGAAGTTATGGCTGTAAACATTATACAAGGTTTTTTTATTTGTGTTGTCCGGTATTTAGAAGTTTAGTGGAAGACTGAACCAAACAAAACTATTTGCAGCTTGGGGGACAAAAGTTTCATACTTATGATTCCAGCAATTTTTGTGATATAAAATGACCATATATTTGCAAGAAATCTTTCCCATCTAAATTAGTCAAAAACAAATGACAATTCGATAGGAAACCCCTAATTTCAGAACTTTGTCATAAAATCACAAATTACAGTATAAAAACCATTATAACTCATAATCCAGTTAAGAAAAAGCCCACTTTAGCATATCAGCTAAGATTTCCTCATAAGCAGATGGTGTACACTTTGGCAGCACGTGTTGAAAATACTCAAGTCTTAGGTGTACTAAGCTTTATTACCCCTCCATTTAAAGGGATGTGTACCCAAGCAACAAAACTCAGCAGGATTACATGTGAATAAAAATTTCCTGCACATTCAGCTGTAAAAAGTGAATGGGGCTGAGGAAAAACAAGTTAGGGATTTCTTGATTGGTTGCTGCTGCTGCATAGCTCTCATGGCACAGAGACATGGCAGAAGTGTACCGGGGTAAGAATGAAGGGAAAGAAATGCAGCTTGGGTTGCCAAGGTGAAGAGGGTGGAGCATGCTCTGTTCCGGATGTGAATTCTCAGAATGGTTACTACCTGTTGCTGTTAGACATTGAATATTGAGCTTGTTTCTGTTGCAGGAGTTCGGTGATTGCCAGAAGCTTTTTCAACACATGCTGCATAAACACAAATAAGGGAAAAAAAGAACCATCAAACAAAATTCTAAGTAGCATAATTTTATATAGACATTCTTTTCGCGCCATGTAGTACTACTTATCCACTTGAAGGTCATGCCAAAAAAGGAGCAGACACAAACCTGCTGCACCCCCCTTTCATTACTCAGGGTTCGAAGCTCAGCTGAATGTGTCCCACAGATCTCGTGCAAGGCAGCCAGGTCTCGGGACAGGTCAGTCCTAAAGTACTCTGTAGTGTCTGGGAGGTCGGGGACATTCTAGTAGCAGGAGAGCAATAAAAAGTATTTACAGTGATCAGGTTATTTTCCTTCCTTAATTTGCAAATCAAAATGTAACATTTTAGCACAGATATGGTTTCAAACATGACTACTAGGTATACATTCATTCCATTGATGCAGCAGTTATTTTTTTTCCAAAATATTCCAGGTGGCAAAAGAGCTGGATTTCATAATTGCGTTCTGCCACAAGGGACTGCAGTATAAAGTGAAGAAACACAACTTATGTAAGAATAGCTATGTAGGGTTGTGATATGGCGAAATAAAGACATAAATCCCAACTTGGGTCATTTATGATTTTTTTTTTTTTTTTTTTTTTTTAAACTAGTATTTTCATCTCATTTTCACATCACTGCGTGCTTGAATACATTTCATGCTGCCACTAAATTGTGACTGACTTTATACAAACCTTACACTTTACTTCGGTTTGTTCAGTGTCACCCCTTTCAAATCGGAATCAGTTCCATGAGTGAAGTGACATTTGTTTGTTACAAGATCACCCAGACAAGAATTACTGTCCAACTCTATCTTGGCATATGGTTTTGTGTGCAAAAGTAAATTCACATCCTTATGGGTGATTTATGCAACAACATTTATCAAATCAAGCCCCCACCCCCCTTCATATTGCAGTAGTTACTAATATTTTAAAGTAAAACCTTGATTTTAACATTTTTCACACCACGTTCAAAAGCAAAATTAATGAATGGCATAATTGTAAACATCACCCAGGTTCCTATTTAAGAACCAAAAAGTTGCTTGACTTTATGCATAGATACTGACCCCCAGCTCATCCAGAAACATGATCATCCGATGCTTGTTGTTCTTGATGAATGGATTTACCCCCTCCATGTATGGTTCCTGGAGGTGGGGATGGAGGGATTGTCATGTGAGGGGAAAAAGTGTGAGCATGGTTATGCACTCATTATGGTTATAAACAGAGTGTGGTATGCAGTACTATAAAAAAAAAAAAAAAAAAAAAAAAAAACCCTTACTAATTTACTTTACCTTGGCTCCAAACTCAACCAGATTAGCCAGATTCTGAACAGACTTGGCAACTAGAGTGAGGGTCCGACCAGCAGTAGGGGAAGGTGGATCTGAACATGCAGGTGGTGCAAAAAAAAAAAAAAAAAAGATTTGGGAAATATAATTTCACTCAATTATTCAGTATAGGAGAAAATTCTATGAAAAATCCACACCAGTTAAACTTGTAAAGCTTGCATTGGATAAAATAATACAGTATTTTAAAAACTCTTACCAGCAATTATGTTGAACATTCTTGGATTGAGAATCGCAGGGCAAATGAGTCGTAGAAAGACAAACCCACTGAAGGAAAAAAAAAAGTTCAACAGCTGAACTATGATTATTACTTTTCAAGAGTTTCATTAAATGTGGGGGTGGTCTGCTATACAGTTTTGATCCACAACGTAAAAATTTACCTGACAACCCTGGTCCTCATTGTTGTATTTGTTGGCCACTTCTCTTTCACAGATTTTTGTAAACATCCATAGATGAATCTTAATGTCCTGTAACATTTAAGGGTAAGAAATATTACACAAATGTTTTTGAAAATGTTCCATAATACATTACTTATACAAAGATATTTACATCTCACCTAGGCTTGCTTGCAGTCATGTTTGACAAAGTACTCCTTAGTGTCCTGAGTGTGTGGAAACCCCAAATAATCATCTAAAAATGTACTTACGGTGGCAGGATTTCAGCTGCCATAAATATTTTTTCCACCAGCTCTGACAGAATGTTCAGGAGATGAGCCAGATTCAAGCTAACATCTTCGTTCTTCTCTAGTTTGGAAGGATTCAGCTGAGGAATATAAAAACAGGAAAATTACTGATATCCAGAAAAAAAGTATACATACTCTTCTATGTTGTTGCAAGCAAGATGTATAATTAAAGTATTCCTGAACTTGGAAGAAGTATTTAGGACTGCTTTTGCTGGTTAAACTTGATCAAATAATGCATTTTACTTTTATTAGGTCTGCAAAAGGTATCCAATGACAACTGCTAACAGCACTAAAGCTGCTACAATTACCTACAACGCCAAAGATTTTATTCATGCGAGTATATTATTACTGGTTCATGACCCACTAGATGGCACTGCTTTCTTAAGCTTGCAGCAAGAAATATGCTCGATAAATTTAAGAAAATGTATGCCTGCCACGAAGTGCATACTTGAAGAATGTTTCATGGATCAAATATTGTAGGGCAAATGTAAAAGCTTAAAACTGTCAATAACTCTAGGGAAGCAGAAGGAAATAATGTAGGATAAAATTAGATTTTGAAAAGTATATTTTTATTGCTATACTGTATGTGCCAGAGAAATTTGTTTCAAATAAATATTGCCTAGTCATACATATAGCAAACATTTCTTTCTCACTAAATAAATACCTACATGTAGTATTAGCTTACATGCCAGTACACTTAACTGAAGGCCAGTTAAGTAGCAGACTGATTACAAGGCAATGATAGGTTAAATTAGACAAGTGAATGTTAAGCCTATTAACATGCTGAAAAGTAAAAAAAAAAATCTGTTAGGAAAAAACATTTCAGCTGTATCTTAGCCATATGTGATTCCAACTGACTAAAATATGTTAGTGACCATGTCAGTACCTACAGGTTATTTGCTTTGCAACGGGAAGAAAGTTCTACAATGAACACTTTAATAGTAAATAGTAAACAGCTAAAGGCCTAGGTGATAAAGGTGTCAAAGACCAACTAATTTTGAAATCCAGTTTTGAGAAAATGCATCGGGCAACCGTAAGGTGGGGGGAAATCTATAAACTCACGAAAAAGTATAATTGTATGACAATGTGCTCCAAAAAGGATATTATGACATTTCAATGCCAGGCATAACATGAGGTTGACAGATTTTACAAGTATCTGATCATTACCTCACAGGACTGCTTGCTCTCCATTATCTTCAAAATGGTGTCTTTAAGAGCATGGTGGACAAATGGTATGGCTGTAGCTTTCATGTATTGCTCCATGAGGGTACTTGCCAGGGTAGTTGCACGGAACAGCGTCGTAGCTTCATCTGAAAGACACAGGAAAGGAAAAACATTCATTCAAAACAAAAGTTACTTTGAATAAACCCCTTTCTCGAAAGTACAAGTATAATCTGTGGTCTCTGATTATCCAGAGATTCAAAACAACCATTTATCCAAGCACAGAGTTATTTCATCAAGATATCTACTCCTGAAAAGGTTATTTTAAAAGGTACAAATGTTTTCCATGAAACATTTATCACTGAATTTGTATAACAGGGCTGGGACCAAACTACCTTCCATGCTTATTTCCCTGTCATTTAGTGTTCTGAGAAGATGTGCTTCCACCCTCTCCTGCCGGAATATCCTCAGCAGAATACTGGCCAGAAGACTTCGGTCCTGTCCACAGACATGGGCCAGCGCATAGATTACGTGGAACTCCTTCAACAGGACAAGCTAATGTAGAAACACAAACAAAAGTCAACAAAAGACAAGTCATTTTTTTGCTGTTACTGGTTAAGGCATTGCTCACAAGAAATTTAATCAGCAGGATTTGCTTCTGGAAATGAAAATGTGTTGAAAAGAACGATTCCACCCACCTATTTGAATGACAGACAAGTTTTGTATTGAATATGGAATTGACATATTACAACACTTTCAACAAAGTGAAGTACTTTCATTTGGCAAGAGTATCTGCTGTCCCTACCTCCTTGAATTCATTGTATTCCTCCTCTGGCATTATTTTCTCTACAGAATACCGAGCCCTTACTCGAAGGGAGCCAGGTTCAATTCCTTTGAGGGGAATGTGAGAGCTGAGGGGGAACCACTCGTCAATCATGAGGCCCTTTTGAAGCCGGCTGAGCTGGCAGCGCATGAATACTTTTGGAGAAGAAACGTATAGGCTGTCAGTAATGATCATCACTTTTTGCAAAATTGCATAACTATTTAGGTACAGGTGCTTTAAAAGTCCATCTCATTAAAAAATAAGACTATTAGCAGTCAGCACAACAAACCAAGACCTTCAAATAGGTGACAGCAACATGAATGATACACATCCAACAATCTGGAGGGTTCATTAGTTAAGACTGTTGGATACAAACTTACAGATGTCACTTTCCTTGCTCTTTTTCGTCTTATTGCTGAGGCTTATTTCAAATCTGTTGATTTCGCTTGACAAGTCACTAGAAAAAAAAAAAAAACAAAATTAAATAATCTTCAATTTTAATATAACAAAGAAAACGTGAGCTAAAGTTTCTTATTTCCTACTGACACCTAACACCACCTATCATCCTACTTCAAATGTATCTGAGGCAAGTTTGTGGCTATGGGGGAAAATACTCACTCAAAGATGAACTCCTCTGTAAACACAGGGTTCTGTCCTTCTCTGGCATGGGTCTTTGCTACTTGCACACTATTCAAATAGATATTGCAGTAGGGATTTGTGAAGTGTTTCACTGGAAGCTTATGGGCCTCCTCCACATAAAGCACCAAACTGCTAACCTGAAAGAAAAACAAGGTTTATAACACTAATTCAAAGAACAAACTGTCCAGTTCAAAGCTTCACAAGAATGAAGACATCAAAAGTTGTGTGTATACTCAAATTGCAGGGTACTATTCTAACACAGAGTCAGTCACCAAATGGCAAGTCATAGAATAAGGCTGGTTTGACACAACCAACTCCAGCAAAAACCTCTTCTGAGGTCCACTGAAATCTCTTTTGATTTGTGGCTCTACTGCACATAATCACTTGATCAGAATTCTGTTGTGAAGAGCAGGCAACACACCTTGTGTAGTTTTAATCCAAAACCTAATCTTAATGGAACAAATTACTCACTTTTCAAAAGATTATGATCTTAGAGCTTAACACACTTTTTCCATTAATAACTTTGGTTTAACCCATCACATTCAATAAAAATGTGGAAATATTTAATAAGACTATTTATTATTATACCATAGATGTAGAACAGACCACATTTCAGAAGCCAGAAATCCAGATTTTTTTTTAATCCCTTAACTCTTTGGAATTTTCTACTCAATGGTACAAAAACCTTCACACAAGCAGCTTTTCAGAAAAGAAAACCTTATTACCAGCCCGATGTGCTGTTTTAAGTTTATTGGGAACTAAAAGATACCTGACGCAGCCGTTTGTTGGCAGTAGGCTGTGTTGGTTTTCTCAGATGGCTGCAGAACACCTGCAGGCATTTCATCCAATCCTAAAAGTGGAAATATGTCATTAAAAAGAGAGACCACAGAACAATATTACCATGGGAGAAAAATGTCAGGAGCTGGCGGAAACACCAAGACAAACCTGTGTCTGTTCGGGAGTGACGCCTGCAAAGTAGAAAATGTACTGCTCCTCGCTAAAGTGCTGAACTACGACCTGGAAACAGTTTGGCCTGTAAACAGACATGTAAACTCAGCACAATTACAACCACCATCATATAAAAAAAAAAAAAACAAAAAAAAAAAAAAAAACAACAAGCAATATTTTTGTTAGACAGATGGCTGCTATGAAGCATCCAGTCATGAAACAGTTGTATGCATCTCACCTGCCAAAGAGGCTGTCGTGTACTCCATATACTGAGCACACACTTAGGTCTATCAAACCTTTGGGCTTAGTGGCTCGTTTCTCACTCTCAAAGTAGATAAGATGGGCATCGTTCCCCTCCAAGATAAAGAAGAGGTTCTTCCATCGCTTGCCTTTGCCTGAAAAATAAGAGCACATTAGTACAAGTAAAAGCCAAAGGACAGCCATCCACAAATGCAATAAAATGTCCATGTACCTTTATTAAACTGGAGGTAGTCTTTCTTGACAATGTTTTTATAAAAAGCATCTTTTGTTTTCCTGCGAATTGTGTTATAGATTTCTCTGCCATCCATCATGTCAGAGAGTACTTGTTCCTGGCGCTTGAAATTAAAATTAAGAGAAAGAGACAACACATGCATTTTTTTTAATGCATACTGTCCAGATACTTTTTATAATTGAATTCAATTATATTTATATAGGACTCTTTACAAGGAGCATTGTTACAAAGTGCATTACATAGTCCCGGGCCCAAGGTCCCCAGAGAGCAAGCCAAAGGCAACAGTGGCAAGGTAAAACTCCCTCAGGAGGAAGAAACCTTGGGAGGAACCAGACTCAAGGGGGAGGCCATTCCTCCTCTGGCTGGCACCGGGCTGGACAAGTTCATTGACACAATATTAAACAACAATGAGGTAGAACAGTCAGACGGACAGCAGTGTATTATTTAAACTTAAAAGGTTGAAATAATATTCATACCTGGACAGATACTGGATCTTTCAGAGTGTACCCTTCAACAATCTGCTCTTTTTTGTAATGTTCAATGATTTCATCAACACTATTAACAAAAAATTATCAGAAAAGAAGAAACAGATAATGATTTGTTAACCCATGCTTCAAGAATGAAGTACTCCCATTTTGCCTTGCCATGTCTAATACATCCAATATGCAATCATGACCATTATGATGAGAAAAATGCAGTTTCCTGTTATCATTAGGAGGAGTTTACCTGTTGTAGTACCTCCCTCCCATCATGAACTGGTTGTTTGGAGTTGGGCATATTTTAAACCTCTGGATGCTTTCATTGGTGCGAAAAAAGAGTGAGTAATCTCCAGGTGTGTTGTCAGAAGGTCTGACCAAGAAGCTACATACTTCCCCAACTTAAAAACAAATAAATGAATAAAAAAGATTAACAGAATGACATTTGCGTGCAGATAATCTCTGAATGTTTTGTACACTCCTGCCATGACGCTAACATGCCACTTAATTACATTAATTACTTAAAGTGTTAAGACATTGCATTTGCATTGTTATTGCTTGTAAAATAACTACTATCAAATTTAAAACTTACAGATCATATGATTTAAGGCAGTTAATACATTAAAATGGGCACATTTGATATTTACTTATTAAAGAGCTATTTTCTAAATTGAATTTTAAATAACTGTCCATGCTGACATATTGGCTGTTTTGGCTGCATTGAAAGCATGCATCATGACCTTCCTCTCTGCCTTCACCACAAGGGTGAGTGCTAGACTCTGATGACGCTGTGTAAAGAATGCAGTACCTGTCATCAGCAGGTTGCATGCTTCCTGTTTGCTGATCTTTCCATGATACCAGCTAGAGAGAGGATAGAAATAGCCCATTATAATAAAAAAAAAAAAAAAAAAAAAACACAGCAGGGCACGAGGGCTTGCATCTGTCTGCTCGGAGGAGTGCGTCAGCAGCAGGAACAGTGGTAGAGTGAGTCAGCTGCGAGTCATAGCTACACACTTAGACACAGCTCCACAGGACTATCATGCACCTGCTTCTGCTCCTCTGTGGACTATTACATGAGATCATCCTCCCCTAATCCCTACCACTGTCCTGTCAGTACTCCCATATTGGATATTTTAGTCAGCATGTTTATGCATAAATCCATCTAAATTCACCTAACGGTAAGTGTGATATAAAAGTAAGAATAAAAATACATGATAATATAACAAGTAATTACAACTATTTAATCTTTTGCAGAATGAACCTTGGAGACTTAAGCAAACCCTTCAATTTCCACATACTAATGCTGCAGAGAACATACTGCACCTGTCTGGGGCACAAATTCCACAATGAATAAAATCATTTGTGAAAGGAAATCTCACACTTTGCCCTCATGAGGATCTTCTTCTCTTCCCTGCAATAAACAACATAGTATGCGCTAGTTAACACAAAATCCTGAAATTACAAAAACTTGGTGGTTTTAGTTCAAATATGACTTAAAATGAGTTTGCCTACCACTTCCTCCACCAGGTCCTCAACAATCAGGCCCTTTTCATCAGTCCGAACATTGGTCACCCACATCCATCCATCATCATGTTCATTGTGAACAATAAACATGTCCCCTTTAAGAAAACTGAAGCAACAAAGCACATTGCATACAGTGAGTAATTTTTAAATCTGGATTTTTCTTTTGGGCCATATTACATTGTCTGCAAGTAAAAATATTATTCATTTGTTGCATTTATGCAGACTAGACATACTTAAAAAAAAAAAAAAAAAAAAAACCAAGATATATATAACTGACAGTTACTGACCATGAACAAAGCATACAAATTAGTTGCAAACTGGAAGTTTTCAAAAGCACATGTCAAAGTATCTAGTCTGCAGAGACCAACGTAAGCAAATGGCATGCTACCCACCTGATCTCATCAGTCTCTGGCACTTTGGTGTAGGGAAGGATAGCTCGCACTCTTCTCCTGTCCTCCACAGGCTGCAGTGATACAGCGATTTACTGAGCATTGACCATTTATGCCTGTACTACAACTAATGTCCCTATAAAACTCATATCCTCATTCAAATTCTCCCCAGAAAGTTTTACTACTGACAACCAAGATAACACTGACAGGGTGAATGCAATGTTCCATAGAAAATAAAATGCTATCCTTCAAATCATAACATCATGTCATTATACATACATTGAACTGAAACTCTTACTACAATTATTTTTTAACCAGTCTCTGCCAGTTTTGCTTGTTGAGAACACACCAATAAGGAAGCTCTAATGCTGCAGTTACACCAAAATGACAGGTATAAAGTTACTTGCTGTTAATTCACAACAGGCTCACCTCTGGAGGAGCCACGGGGTATAGCAGCTTTTCTCCTTTTAGCAGACAAGACACATAGCTGTAATAGCCAATCAAGTCTGACAGGGACGAGAAACGGCGGCCTCCGATATAATAGTCACCACACATTGCAATTATCCTGAAAAGATATTTTTAAAAGTATGTGTTTTTAAGTATACAGGCATACAAAACAGGCAGCATCACAGTATGAGAACTTCTGCACATACCCATTAGAAGTCTTACATCATTATTAAAGCAAGCAAAGATTTACCATCTGCCAGTAATCACTTTGCAAATAACAGCCTTTAAAATTATGACAAGCAATGCAGTCCAGCAGGAATTTCATTATTAACAAGTGTCCCCCAGTCATAATCATTTCTGTGCAAATAGAAAGAAGTGTTGTAATTTAGAGGACATTCTGCATTTCAAACAAAAGCATAAAAGCTAGCAGACTAATAGCTAAACAACTTTTTTTAGTTTAGATTAAACTAAGGTATGCGGATAATTAATAAACACTGGCAGAACAAATGAGAAATCTGCATTTACTACAACCAAAAATCTACAGGAACACTAGCAAATTGTTTATAAAATTTCTTGTACTACAGTTCCTGAGATACTGCTTTCTACATAAAGAAACAAGATAATACATGTATTATTTTCACAGATTTCCCATCCATCCATCCGTACATACATACATCCATCCATCACCCAGTCACTGGGGACTGGAGCCTATCCTAAAGCAGCAAAAAGCAGGGTAACACCCTTGATGGGATGTCAACCCATCAAAGGGCACACGCATACAAAAACAGCAGTTTAACTGCACCTAACTGCATGCCTCGAGAATGCAGGATTAAATGAGAGTAGCCAGAGTAAATGCATCTAGCACTGGGACAACTCCACAAACAGAGAGCAGGGTTAGAATTCAAACCCCCATCCCAGGAGGTATCAGGCAGCAGTGCTACCCACTGAGCTTCTATACCGCCCATATCACAGAATTTCCATGCTACTGCGACACTGTCAAAACGGCTACTGTAACGGAGACCGCTCGTAGATCCGTCTTTATGGACCCAATGTAGCGGGGGGGGGCACTTAGGTATTTTCTAAACACAATCATGCTCACCCCACACTGCCCATCACTCTCAGAAAATGTTAACTCAAAGCATTCAAACAGAAACTTCCTGTCACCATTAATCCAGACACACCAGTCTATAGTACTAATGGAATATTTAGGTGACACTTTGGCAATTCTTGTACATTTACAATCATTCAGACTCCCCCCAGCCAAAAAATAAATAATTTAGCAAACAAATGGTTAATTAACTTGGATGTTTTGTAAATCAGTACTGTTATCAACTCACTTTTAGTATTCAATTTTGTCTGTATCGCTCTGTAATGTTTCCCCATTAGAATAATTTTACTTCCATCAACTATCCATGCAAGCCTAGTTTTCGGCTAATTTTTATTTTGCTTCGCAGCCTCTAAGAACTATGGGTAGTTATGTCACTCAATCACGTGCATACAAGCCACAAGTTCAAGAGGCAAAAAAATCAATTTTGCACTTGTCTTTCTTGTTGGCTGGATAATGGTGTTTATTATACATGTTATTGCATAAAAAAGGCTTTAGTAGCTTAAACTATACTCCAATCAAAAAGTAGATCCACTTAAATGGTGCTGACTGTTAAACCTCTAGCCAACAAAATCATTACATTATGCAACTTTATATCATCATAAAAATAAAAAATTTTGTCTAAAATAAAATCCATGTCTGTTGATGAATTGGGGCAGCAAGCTATAATGTGCATGCAGTGAATCGAAGGGAAACAACATAAGCACAATTTAAGATAACTTTTTAAATAAACAATACCATGAATAAGACTGTCAGCCACCCACAACAACTGCAAGAGCACCAGTAATGTCATATACTGTACATATACAGTGATCTTTCATCTTTCAGCAGAGACAAAACTGAAAGGTGGAAAAATTGACAAATCACCTGAAATGGTTAACAACACCAGTCATGCTGAGGAAAGAGAGCACAAAGGAGCCAGGTCGGCGGTCACTCTCCCTTATGAGGTAGCTGCCCGGAGTCCTGGCCTGCCGCAGACGTTCCTCTGCTATGGTCCGGTCCAGCTTCCCATGGTACCACCTGCAGAATAGCAATAATAAGACTCACTGTTTAACTCCCACTGTAGACTTTGACAATGGAAAAACTTTACAAGCCTAATTCAAAAGTTACAACAGAAAAAATTTCAGAATCATACTTCATATCTTGTAGTGGTGCAGTGACAAGTATGGTACCTTGAAGAGGGAAGGAGGACCCTGTTTTTAATGTTCTTGTTGAACTTAAACTGCAAAAAGTATCTCCTGGTGGCTTCAGAGCAAAACTGATAGGAAAGCAATTTAAATGCACAGTGTATACAATTCAATTTTAACCAAACACATAGCTTGGTCATAAATATTATTTGAGTGTAATATTAAGGCTTAAATACAAAGAAAAATAAATATTTATCAGTACCATCTGGCATCACAGAGAGTGTGACTGATATCAAATATGTAATACGTGCAACTATTACTATTCCAAAGCCTCATTTAATCATACCAAATTCTGTATTGCCAAGATGCTTGACTGATGAATGTCCTAGTTATGTGCACAGCAGGATTCCCCCCAGCCAAAGGCATATAAAAGAGTGCTACAAACAGGCATCAATGACATGGTTTCCCAATTGACCGGGCACTTTAAAAGGTAGAATTAGCACAAAACGTACAAAGTGACAAATACCCATAAACATGTGAATCTCTATGTCAACTATATTTGACAGAATCCATTCAAAGCCATTCAAGTGACCCTGAGGTTATACCTACTAACTTCAGACCATTTGTATGCTGTTTCTTAACATTGAGGCCCTGATAATTCTCACTATTTTAGTGTGCCAGAAGGTTCCTTTACATTCAATGCTTGCCAGAATTGCTATGAAGGGGTTTAATGTGCTGGAACAAGAATCAATATAGCAGATTGCCTAAAGTTGCAGGCTTTGTGTTTCCTTCAGCTATCTGAGAAAGCAAAGTGTCAACATGCAGGTGTAAAGAATTAACAGATGACCATTCTAAAATGTCACACAAACACTGGATTTATGTCCTTGAATAACAAACAGCAGAATCTGAACTAGTAAATTGATTGACACAAAACTCTTTTGATCAAGGAGTAAAGAAAAAGAGCTATAGATGACATCTGAGATACTGTGGGAGGCCAACAGGAAACAAGTAGGCTGGAACTTCTTAGCCTTGAAAATGAAAACCAGTAGATGCTTTCTCTGTAATATTTGCACCTCTCAGGGGGTGTCTAACTTCCTGCCCTGCTGAAGAAATGCCTTTGCACTAAAATGATTACCTACTTCATTCAACCGTACGATATGAAATCTGCAACCACATGCATTTTGACAAACAATCATATGTATCATAGCTTAAATAAATGCATTTTATAAAAATCACTTAGCTGCTAACCTCCTTCTCGGAAAGAAAAACGTTCCATATTGAGTTGAGCATACAGTACCAGGTATTCCAGTATATTTTTACTTTATTCCTCTAAGCAGCTTGAAAACTTTCTATACTTATCAAAGCACTTTTAATACAAAGTGTGGATATGACCCAGTGTTAGCCACCATTACTGACAACAGACACCAGCTTCATAATTCAAGCTTTTATATGAGACAGCAGAGTCATAAAAATCAGAAGGCTTTCACCTTGCAGACATAAAATCCCTCATATGAATTTAGTAAGACACTGAACCTCTATTAAATTTCAATGAATAATGACACTGTTCCCACTTTTTTCTAAACACACTGCAGACTATCAAAAAGCAATGAAAACTTAAAATACAAGTTTAATATTATAACTGAGGGCTGTGACAAATGTATTGACATGTTTATGTTATATATTCACGGTTAATTACTTATTTATGGTCATTTTAAAGCAGTCACCATACATTTAACCAACAACATTTTAGATTTGAATTGTTTATTTTATGCCCAGCAAACACCCAATTCACCTGCCACGCATTTGTAAATGTAATGCTAAAACCATGCTGCAGTACATTCATGCTACAAGGGAGTGAAAAATGTTTTGCTCAGACTGTAAAATCCTGTCAAGTATCAAACACTAGCAGCTGACCTTAGGAAAAAAAAATAAAAACATTACAAAATGAGCCTACACCTATACCAAGGCATTATTTTAGAAAGAATTAAACTCCTGACACTTTAAAATACAAAAGGCTTTGACGTTTCACAATTAATTCAAACTTAGTTGCATTTCTATATGTATGTATGTATGCATGTATCACAAGCTCCGAGAAGGTAAGGACTACTCATTGGCTGACAAAGCACAGAAACTGCTGAGATGCAACTTCTTAGCTCAACTGGAGCAGTGGTTGGGAAGATAATGATTTCCTGAGGCTTTGAAGAAACTCATATACTGATCAACTAATCAAATTACTAAGTAAAGTTTACCATAAAACCCAGAAAACCAGACAATACAGTTCAGCTTAGCTCCCAAACAAATCATCCAGGAATTATTACAAATTATTAGAAATGATTATAACAAACTCCTAAAGTTGTCAAATAGTGACTGTGACTGATACCATGCTCTATTCAATTAACATAATGCTAGAAAGATGTTATGTCCTTTTGAAACAGCTAGTCAATTACCTCAAGCTATTCAAGTTGTTATGCACAACCCTATTTACAACTGTCACACTGGTACAATAAATTAAAATACCTTATTGCTTTTATCAGATTTACAGATTCTACTTGTGCATATACATACAAAAAGCACTTGCATTCATCCTTTTTCATAATGCAACACAGACTACTTTAAATTTAATCCAATACCATATGCCAAGCACAAAACCCAGACCAAAAACCCAATAACCACTATCAAGATCTAGACCACGGTCACAAAATGATAAGCTCCAGACCAGACCAAGCAAGGGCTCTTGAGAAGAAAAGAAAAAAATAAAAGTTGAGTTTATGAAAGAAGGTCCTGGAATTTTTTTCAAAGCATTTAACCAGGAGACTTTCAATTCAGATAGCTTGATATTGCTTGTGGGTTTCAGTTCTGTGTAGCATTATTGACAAAGCTCAGTTAAGGAAATATTCACTGACATAAGCCAGTGTCAAAAGTACAACCCCTCATATCAGTAATGCCTTTTTACTGAAGGAATTTTGCAAACAACTGGAAAAAAACCATTTGCAAAGCTGATCTTGAAAGCCACGTTTCAAATTAAAGAGTTCATGACTCCAAAGCCATACTAACCTTTCTGGAAACTCAAAATGATCTGGCCATTTCCAGATTTCTAGTAACAGGTTCAAAAGTATAAACCACAACTTCCTCATCTAAGTTCTCATAAAATATCTAGTACAGAACTCTAATATTGGTCTGCTGGATTAAGAATGACCACTAACATAAAGCGTCTTATCTGATTACAGCAATTTTTACACTTTTGTTTTTCTGACTGACTGCAACCATATGTTTTTAAAAAAGTGCTAAATTCACACTTGTCTATGGACAAAACCCTATTCCCAAAAACGTGACTGCAACATATACAAGCATGTGTAAAATATGAAACTTATATTTACTTTGGTAGCAACATGGGGTAACCAATGAAACTTGAGTGACAATGCTGTTTAACAAGAAATCCAATCTGACCTTTTATTTATAGGGTTATGTAGTGTGTGAAAGGAAACCAATTTACCGATATAATATAAAGCAGACTACCCTTCGGAACAAGCGGAAGTAACAAGCAAATGTATTCACCTGAGCACTGATTTAAACCACTTTAAAATATTAAGTAGTAACAGACATTATATTTTCATTTAAAGATTTCTTAATCTAAAAATTCTATCAATTTCAATTGTCAAAATAACTTAAAAGAATGACAACTTGAACTGTATACTGCTTGTATTTTCAGATCAAGAGTTCTTGACAGCAAAACATTTTCATGAAGAGAGGCTTCATGAATGTATATTTTGGATTCAAAGTGAATCACACCATTGGTCACTACAGAGGCATAATTAGTGGTTTTGGCCATATTGGATAATATCTGTTCTTCAGTTGTGTAGTTTCAGATTTCACAAACAGCACTGTAGAACACTGCTGGATTAGACACCTAGCACTTATTAAAAGGAATATAACTACTTGTCACTCATATGAACTCAGCATATCAAAGCTTTAAAAGTGGAATCTGGCTGCAATGCTGCATATATGAAGTTTCCCCACATAAAACGTCACAAGGCAGATAACAGACGTTTCAGTTTCCTAGCAAATGTGGAGGTAAACACAAAAATCATCAGTGGAACAAAAGTAGAGATGGAGGACCTCCAAAAGCAAGGTTTAAGGTGGCCAACAGGCTACATTTACGATACACTAAAATCTGATTTAGCATCATGTTATCAGAGAGTTTGGACTCACACACCAGCCACAATCATAACAAAAGTAGGTCTATTTTAGATAAAGATAGCAATTTGTAGAACATAGAAAAAGATTAAACCGTCACACGGTTTAATTATTCTTTATATACACCAAGTAAATTTGAACTGTACAATACTTTGCGAAACAGTTAAAGATCACTACATAAAAATGGATACTTAGAGATGACATAAGGATAGCTGATAAATCATTGAGAACTGAACATACATCAGTATTTTAAAAAACATTTCACTTATATTCCTATTTTGCAGTTTAGCAGATAGCGATGCAATTTACTTTATCATTAAACTCATTTAGTCAGCTGATTATTTGAACTGAGCAATTAAGAATATGCTCATCTGTTGCCCCACTGCTAAACATGGATAGATTTACTTAGACATGAGTTGAACAAATGAGCATGAATTGTAATTCGATGATTAGTTCAATTTACTGAAGTTAGTTAATTCATAATAAAGAATGTGAAGCAATATCTGAATAAGGAACATATTACTTCAAACATGAATAATATTTGTGTACTCAAGTATCCTTAAAGGGTGTGCTCTCCAAAAGAGAACCAAGAGATTGTAGATGAGTCAATGACGTTTTTACTGAAGTGTTCGAATCGATTTACCTGTTACAATTAACAATGATTTTAAGATTACAGCTGCTATTGTAGTGATTGGCTATTATCTCATTTATAAATCACCACAGAAGCTATAAGCCTTACGTGAAACGTTTAAGTTAGGGATGTGGTCAAGCGATTAAATCAATTCAGTTCTCTTTTCCAGCAAGGCACATTGCACAAACACCCAAGGCTGTAAGCAGCGGTAGCTTCGTGCATTTTTCAGTGCACCGTGAAACTTGTTGCTCCTTACTTTAAGAACTACATCTAGCTAGGTGTGTTTAGGAAGGTAAGCTGCAGGACTTTTAAGAAGAGAGAATCAGCTTTGTAAGAATTTAGGAACGCTATTTTAAGACTTGTTCACGATCAGTGGAGTGAAAGCATGCTTACTGATTGGTGGGCGGCGCTGTGAGGGGGAATGCGACCTCCTCCTCTTCGTATTCCGGCCCGTCCAACACATCGCTTTCATCCGCAGTGCCCCTGGCCCCCAGCCCGGGGGGTGGAGGCGGTAGGGCAGCAAAGCCAGCGGGCCCCACAGGAGTGGTTGAGGTGGGTGACATGCGGCTAGCCAGTCCCTCTGAAGAGAGGCTATGGAAAGCTGCACTCCCAGTTACTGGGCTGGACTCCTCGCCACTCCCAGAGGACAGCGAAGCTGCTGTGTCGCCTCCAGCAACAGGATACAATACCGTTTCGGGGTCGGTGTCTGGGGAGGTGCCGCACTGGTGGCGGATGTTCGGACCTCCTCCTGGGCCCGAATCACTGATCCGCCCGCTGTGCTTGGGATAAAATGAGAAATGGGCCATGGCGGGGCCTCCGCCGCTCGAGCCCCCAGTCCCCGTCGGAAGAGAAGCCGTCTCTTCGCTGCTGACGTCCGTGGCCATCATTTAGACGCGCGAATACTATGGGAGAGCAAGGACTCCCGGGCTTTTTTCCCCTCCGGTCTCGGAACACTCTCGCCAAACAGAAAGAGAGAACTTCGGGGAAGAGAAGCGCGCACACACACACACAAGCGCACACATACACACGTCACGTTAGTTATCCAGCATGACAAAGCGCAACCCTCACACTGGAACAAACAGTAGCTAGCTGGCGTTAGCCGGCTAGCTAACGACGATATGCTGAAAGTTTCAAGTTTTCATTGTTTGTCTTCAGTTCAAAGTTTGGGGAAAACTAAGCCGGTGAACTCGGGTACACGCAGTGCGTACGACGGAGGTCAGCTTGCGAGTTTCTCTCCTATTCCCCTTCGCCTCCTCCACTCAGAAGTCCACTTGGGGAGTGTGCTGCTCTTTATTGGCGGCGTGGGCTCCTTTTTGTTTGTTTCCACAGAGTTCCAAAAGGTCTACATTTCTGTTCAACAAATTCCCGCTCTCCCCATTAAATATCTCCAGTGCCCCCAAATATTCTTCAAAAAACTTTTGTATGAGGGGAAAACCGCAATGTTTTCGTCGTCTTGGGCAAGTTCTCCTCTCTCGCTTTCAACACTGTTACGGGATCGCCAGAGCTGTCGTTCACTGTCCTGCCTCCATTCCTCCTGGAGCGCGTGCTCGCTATAACGCACACAAGACCGAGCAAGCAGATTACCGAGTCACCGAACGCAGCCCCGAACCTCAGCACGTTCGCACACGCGCAGACCGAATCAGCAAAGGACCGAGTCACCGAACATCAGTGGTATCTGCCATCGCAAGTTTTAGATTTTAGCTGGAGGTGAGAGTGTGCTCGCTGTAGATGCGGCGGAGTTGCACGTTGGTTGAGTTGCATACTTTCGGTTAAACAAAGCTAATTAAGACTTATAGCTATGTCATTAAATAAAATTCATGTAAACCTTGTATAAAACGGAAACCTAAAACGAGGTTGGATGTTTTAAAAGGAATTATTCTAAACATACTGTATTCTGTACCCGAAACCAATAGTTTATTATTATTATTATTATTTTAGGTTCTCGTCACCGCCTCACCTATCCGTATATTCTGTCAAAACAGACTTGGTGTACCAACCTTGGCAAATTCTTTCAAACATTGAAATGCTTTATGTAACGTGGTTTGAGGATGTGGGCTACTCAGTCATAACTTGAGTTCAACTTAAAGTAGCAAAACCTTCCGACTTGCTTGACTGTGCAGAAAAAAAAAAATAAACGACAGATTTGGTGATACAAGACTGGGGACTTGACTTGGACTTCAGAACAATGGCAAACTGGATATTATATTGTGATATATTGGTCTAGTATCCCATGTTGGTACAGTATATAAAAAGCAGTCAATTGCGAAACAGCGTAACTGGACACGTCGTCACGATCCAGCCCGTTCTGGCAGGGGTGGTGGGGGTCTCTGCATGGATTAACAATATGAACTAAGGCAGAGGGATCGATGCCAAAGATAATTCGTTTTGGATATTCGTAATTTACAGTTGAATAACTTGCAAAATCTGTAGCTCAAAAATCAGCGACAGTAATAAGGATATAGGTATGCCGATTCTAACTAACCACATAATCCAAACAAGCAGAAGCAGACCTAATTTTTGTCGTAATTTGTTGTAATATTTGAGGTTGTTAATATTTCTCCCAGCAATTTTAATTCTAGCTTCTGATTCGTCTGGCCTAGCATTTCGCATGATGTATTCTGCATACATGTTGAATAAATAGGGTGACAGTATATAACCTTGTCGAACTCCTTTCCCAATCTTAAACCACTCTGTTGTTCCATACTCGGTTCTGACTGTTGCTTCTTGACTC
>JAACJT020000034.1:18528832-18542276 GCA_009936485.2 Gymnarchus niloticus
AGCCATTTTGCTTTCTTGTTTTTCTTTTTCTTGGGGATTTGTTTTGTTGCTGCCTCTTGTACAATGTTATAAACATCTGTCCATAGTTCTTCAGGTACTCTATCAGATTGAATCCCTTGAATTTGTTTACTTCCACTGTGTATTCATAAGGAATACTATTTAGATCATATCTGTATGGTATAGAGGCTTTTCCAATTTTTTTTCAGTTTAAGTTTAAATTTTGCAATAAGAAGTTCATGATCTGATCCACAATCGGCTCCAGACAGTCTCGTTTTAACTGACTGTAAGGAACTTCTCTATCTTAGAGAACGTGCGGGTGCACGATGCTCGTTACGGACACAGTTACACGCTCAAAGTGCACTAATCGTTTCTATTTTATTTAATTTATATATGTTTTATTATAGAGTACAACTTATGGAGAGACATTTGTCTCAAAATGATTAATTTCATGATCTCAAAATGAATCATTTCATTTTGAGACAAATTTCTCTCCACATTCCCACGCCTGGTTCACCACGACAGGCTTAGGTCAAACAGTGGTGCCCCCGTAAATGATTTGCGCCCCCCTTTTCACTTCGCGCATGAGCATGTCCGTTTCCTCGTGCAAAACTCTCTCTATATACAGAGAATTTCCTTTAGAATCTTTTACAGTATTTTTACTGTTACATTTACCATGGAGGTGATAAAGATGTGCCAGTTTGGACATGGAATCATAAATTTATCATCATTAATCATAAGTGATGTCACTCTATACAAACGCAGTTCTCTGTGAAGGGAGGGAGGGGTTTGACCCATGTCGGCGTCAAAGAAAAGGCACCTAAGAGGGACTTCTGTGGAGCCTCAACTTTTCAGTAGCACACAGGATTGCAGCTGTAAAAACTGGCAACCACACGAAATACATTTGAACATTGAATCCCAGTCCCATTTTTTAATTAATATTTATGTGTATGGTTCTATTTTCCAGCCAAGAGGCCCCTTGGTGAATAAAAAAATGATTACCTTGCTGGTCTTCATATTAATTTTCGGACATGCATATAGCAACATGGATAACAGACGTCCTGTATACATATCAGGTGAGAAGAGCTGCCTGCACGTGTGTGTAATGAATTGTGTGTATGATCTCAGTGAAAACGATACTATGACTTAGCATGGCTCACTATTTTACTAAGGTTTTTCTGTTTCATTTACAACAAGTGCATGATTTGTTACTTATGCAAAACTACCCTAGGTAGTTAAATGTATTATTTCCATGTTCCCTTGATTATTGTTTACATCAAATATAATCATTGTTCCTTTATAAATGTAATTTGTGTTTATCTTATTATTTAATAATAACATATTTCTTAGTTCAATCCTTTAGAAAACCACGATACTTTAGCACCATTGTACAGTTTAGCAATTCAGTATCTTGTCTTCAGCTGTACAAGAGTACTTGTGTAACCAATGAATAACGTGTGATGCTTTTATATACATGGGACTGTGCAAAAGACTTCCACAGGCAAAGAAAAGGGTCAAAGTATATTTGCTCAAGAAAAATGAACATGATTTAATATTTGAATATATACAAATTAAAAACAACACAAAAAGTAACAATTTCTTCTGGTCTAAAAATGATTTGATGGTTGGATCCAAAACCTGTCCTTGAGAGCACCCCAGGCATTCCACATGTTTGTTACATTTCAGCGGGAGCTCATTTAACTAATGAACTCCATTGGTTTATTCAGTTGGAGGTACTGATTTGCCAAATGAGGTCTCCTCGTAGTTGTGTTCAACAAAAGCATGGTTACATCGGATGGTAACTGCACATTTTGGGGTTACTAGGGATATTTTGAAATATAAATGTAAACTGACAGACATGGACAGACCTAAAGTCATAAACATTATTTAAACGTTTTCTTTGCCTGCCTAAGACTTTTGCGCAGTACTCTGGTTTCCGGCTACTCTGGATTACTCCTGCAATCCAGACATTTGATGGGGGCTGAGTGTGAGTGTGCATGTCTGACTGTGGCCTGTGATGGGTTGGCACCCCATCCAGGGTGTCCCCCGCCTCATGCTCTAAGCTGCCATGGACAGATTCCAGGCCCATCCTGCAACCCTGAATAAAGTAAAGCCATTTGCAAATTGAATGGTTGGATACATACTTTACATACGTACTAAGTACATATGGCAGTGCTCACATTTCCATGCTGAGCATTTGTTTGTGGGTGGAAACAGTAATGTGTTTCATTTTGTTGAACATTCTAGATTTAGTCAACCGTCACTTCAATGTCTTTAGCACTGAAATCCCAAATTAAGGCCATTAAGACCTTGAAGTATTCTTGCTAGAGAAACTTTAAAAAAAAATCATTGTTCCATACACACCACACTGTGACACACTGTTTTAAACTGTTAAATGCACTGGCTATCTGCTAAGATTTCAGGGTATGCCCATATTGTATTTTGTTCAGTGAGTTTAAACAGAATGTCTAAGTTGTAGTGGTAACTTTTCATTGATTTCTTTCTTTCTATACGTATTCTTTTTTTGAACAAATGTTGTCATTCAGGGAGTTTTACAACTAAACTTACTAAAGGAGCAATACTGTGTATGATCATTGACAATTTTATTCATTGGTTAGTTAATGCATTTTCTCATTGAGATTATGGTACATGAGTAATTTTATTTTTATCCAGAAAAATAAATCAAAAGGTGTTTTCTTTCCCTTTATACAGCTTTTGTATACCAGTCAAAACATGATAGCTGAATTGTAAAAGTTAGAGTCAGTGTTCTCAAAAGTTTTTGAGTACCCACTGTTAGTGGAGCTCTGGAAAGGAGAAGAGCAGAAACTCATGGAACAATTTTGCCTATTTCCTTGTATCACATGTGATACTTAAATGTTGAGCATAGACATCTGTACATACCTGTAGAAGGTTGATGTATAGTGCTTTCCAGTGGTTACCATATCTTAATCTTAAAAAGACGTGGAGAAAATATGCGTAGTTTTGATTCCTTTTGCTTAGGAAGTGTGTGGTTTAACAGCTCCAAGAACTTCCTATACTGAAGCAAACAAGAAACAGTTGCAATATTCCATTATTAAATCTGCCCTGGGTGGACTGGGTACACATTAATTAGGCTCCATAGAAAATAGGTCAACAAGAAATTTTAAAAATTGTTAGTTTATATTTTATTACAGTATATAAGATTGTTATGCAAGGCTCATATGTAAGCCTGAGAGAAGCTAAATCTGTATTTGTTTGTCTACAAAAAATATTGGTTAGGCAGCTTCACTTAAAGCAATGCCTGGTTATATATTAGTGTGATTTTGTGATGCTGAGGCTCTGTAGCTTCAGCACCCATAATGACATATGCTTATACAAAATTTCTTCTTGGGGTACTGTTCGCTATAATTTTGACTGCAGAACTGTTAAAGTCAGTTCTCAGTACACATTTTCTATTGAAAAACTAAATCTAAAGACCTTAACTTCCACATTGATGTTATTTACTGGACTATGGGTATTTCTTACAGGAATGTATCACATTGAGACGGCTTTCTCATACATGCATTGGCATATTCCTGGATCAATCAGGCAAATATGTTTATTAACTCCTCTGTAGGAACGTCCATTATAAAACCAATGGCAGAATGCCTATGGTTTTTCATTCATTGTATTACATGAAGGAATGAATGCTACTGAATATTTCAAATTATATTTGATGGCATAATCATTATTTGTGTTTGTAACATTTAGGAAGGACAGATGGTGATGGTTTAAACTAAACAGAGATTGGCTGGTGCCCAATGTGAAACCTCTATAGAATAGCAACACTTTGATGACAATTTGTACAGAAACTATATGTGGGAGGGTCTCATGAGCTGTAACATCTATTACACTAAGCCTGATAACTGACCTTTTTGTAAGGCAACGGTATTGAATTGTATTTTACCAGTCTCCCAGGGTTTCAGACAGACAGGAAGGGGGTTCGTAGGGAACTATGATATTAATAAAACCTCACATTACAGCACTTCATTGTTCAGAAAAGTAGAATGTTGCAATTTATCGCTGTTACTTGCGGAAACTTCAGCTCATTGACTGTCAGCTGGTGGTTGGCAGCTGTCCAAGTATTATTAATGCGATAATTAATCGGCAAATCCAAGAATATAAACTAAGGAGAGAAATCTAGTTTAGATTTAAATTAAGATTGAAGTCTGAGCTGGCAAACATCTGAGTTAAATTATGTTTGAGTCACTTTTAAGGCATAACAATAGTGGAATATTATTTCTTGATTTCAGAAAATGGCTCTGACCTGTCTGTGCATACGAAGCAGACCAAAGTGGTCTCTCAGCGGGGCAGCAATGTCACGCTGCCTTGCAGGTTATATCGCAGTTCACAGGAGTCCCTTGCCATGGGTGAAATAAGAATCAGATGGTCCAAGTTTTCACTGGACCAGCTGGATGAAATGGATGTTCTGGTATCCATGGGCATCCACAAGAAGTCTTATGGCAGCTTCCACAGCCGTGTACACCTACAAGAAGCAGATGAAAGTGATGCCTCATTGGTCATCTCTAATGTGACCCTCCATGATGCTGGCGTATACAAATGCGAGATCATTGATGGCATGGATGATGGTGCTGACATAATCACATTGGAACTACAGGGTAAGCTGGGTAATAGGGCATATACAGTATATTCACACTGTAATTTGCCACTTTGCGCTGATGATGCAGTGGTGCAAGATTCGCATTGGTGCAAGAAGACTGCAGCTGTACTAACAGCATCAAAATGCATCAGTAACTACATTGACTCACTTTATGATTAAGTATGCTATTTAATCACCATTCCATCATTGTGGCCAAACACACGAGTGTTCTTTTGTAAGCTTCCATTTCATGGTCTTGGTGCTATGGTTTGTCGACAGCTTGCTGTAAATACAGATATGATTTCTTAGTTACTGTCTGACTAACTTTGTGGCTGAAGAATGCTGTCGTCACTTCATGTTAATTTACAGCATTACTAGGACTATAATATTATGGTTGTTAAATATGCAAATTTGCTGCAACATACAGGTGAGTGTAATGGCCATATACTGTATAATAATTCAATATGTTGGCATTTATTGTCACAGGTTCTGAGATACAGTATAAATTAACACATACATTTTTAATTAAAAAATATTAAATCAAAATACAAAAAGGTCGGATAGTATGTTTTTATTTGCCTTTTACAAAGTGGTGATTTATAAATCCTCTTTGAACTGTTGAAAGAAGTAAACTTTATTGTTATTTATAGGCCCATTCCAGATTTGGTGCCTGCAACACATTCTAAAATAATTGGGACAGGGACAACATTAGACTAGGGATGTTGTGGAATGTTTAGATCAAGTAATGCTATCATGTTCAGAAATAAAAGGAACACCTGTAAAATATCAATAGTGTCAATTTAAAACTGCAGTGTGGATTTGCATTCTTAGAGTGCAGATGCTAAACTGGCCTGTCTGCATCCTGGAACTGTGGAACACGAAACATGACAATGAAGAGCCTGGACTGCTGAGCAGCTCAAGTCCTACACCATTTTTAAAATTTCAGTGATTGGTGTCTTCAGTTCCCAAATGATTAGTGTTATTAAAAGGAAAGGTGAGTTTGCATGCTCTCCGCGTGCTTCTTGGATTTATTCCAGGGAATCCAGTTTCTGCAGTCAAGACACATGCTTCATTAAATTGCTCCAAAGTGCGTAATCTCCAACGTTCCATGCAGCATGCCAGGTGGGGGCCCCTTCCTTGTAGGATCGGCGTGCAAGCGGACCCCTCACTAATGTGGGACATAATGCTTGTAAAAGTGAAAGAAGAAACAGAAAGTTTATGGTAACATAGTCGTAAACACAACCCTGTCCCAGCTTTTTTGGAATGTGTTGCAGGCAACATCTATGTAAAATGAGTGTGTATTTGCAAAAATTATTTAAGTTGATTAGTTTAAAATTTGCATACCTTGTTTTTGTGTTTTTTCAATTACATATAAGTAAAAGAGAATTTAGAATTCATTCCTTTCAATTTTTATTTGCATTTCACATACCAAATGTTTTTGGAAATGCAGTTGTAAATACCTTTCTTTAACTTTCATTAAGCAGAAAGAAAATATTTTTCCTATTCTCAAATCTGCCAGGTATTCATATTTTTCTGTATGATGCATTCTTCTGTAGATTTTTATATGACTTTCTCCACTTTCTAAATGGTACAATAAATGGCCTTTAGCTACGTGCTGGTATGACATTTAGTGTATGTGTATAATGATCTCTTATTTCTTTGGATAACAGGTGTTGTGTTCCCATATTCCCCTCGTCTGGGACGCTACAACCTGAATTTCTATGATGCACAAACAGCTTGCCTTCAACAGGATGCAGTTGTGGCAACCAGTGACCAGCTGTACAATGCATGGAAAGAAGGGTTTGACTGGTGTAATGCTGGCTGGCTCAGTGATGGCTCTGTGCAATACCCCATCACCATTCCTAGGGAACCCTGTGGTGGCAAGAATGTTGTTGCAGGAATGAGAAATTATGGATCACGAAATAAGCATAGTAGCCGCTTTGATGTTTTCTGCTTCACCTCTGACTACAAAGGTCAGGTCAACACTGAATGAACACATACTCACTAAAGAAATTTTGGCTTTTGTGAAATTATCATAGTTAAGTTTATTTCTTATAAAATGATTTGAATAAGTATGCAATTTTATTGTTGTTGTTGTTGTTGTTAAAAATTGTCCGTCTGGCTCCAGCCATGCACCCCCGCCCCCAGCCCTGAGAATAGGTTAAAGTGGCTTGAAAAATGGATGGATTATTAACATAGTGGATCCCTGGGTCACTCAACAGGTAGCACTGTTGCTTTACACATCCATTGCTGGGTTCAAATTCTATTTGGATTTTGCATGGGGTTTTCTGTACCAGTTTCTTCCCACAGTCCAACCCCATGCAGTCAAGGTGAACTTCAGCCATGGTGTGCCCCAGCCTCTGGTCCTGTGTTGCCGGGGATAAGCCCCAGGCAATCTCTCCCCATAACTGTACTGGATAAATGGTTAGCAAATGGATAAGTGTTATTGTATGTCATTTTATAGAATGAAGCATTCCTAGATGTTAAAATACTGAATTACTTTAATTTCTTTTTTCCCTCTTAGGGCACTTATACTTCCTGAATCAACCAACCAAGCTAACACATGAGGAGGCTGTGAAAGCATGCAAGAATGATGGTTCTGAAATTGCTAAGGTGGGCCAGATATATGCTGCCTGGAAGCTACGGGGGTACGATCGCTGTGATGCTGGATGGCTGGCTGATGGCAGTGTGCGTTATCCCATCTCAAAGCCACGAAAAAACTGCAGTCCTGCTAAGAGTGCTGTACGCTTTGTCGGCTTTCCTGACAAAAAGCACAAGTTGTATGGTGCTTACTGCTTCAAGGCCTTCAAGTGAAAGCAGAATAACTGTCAATATTATTTTTCTCATGAAAATATCTAATTTTTAATGTGCATAAACTGCAATGGTGATAATCTTTCTAAATAGATTTTTAAAATACTTTAATGACTTTTTTGCAACCTCAAAGCAATGTTCATCCAGGGTTAAAAATCCTTACTAATTTTACATTGATAAAGTTTAAGTAACTAATTTACAGAATAGTTCTAAGGCAAATAAAGAAAATTAATTGAAAAACTCAAACATCATATTTTGTGACACTCATGTTATTTGGGCATAAAAGACTTAGAAGAACTTGCTATGACAGGTACAGCATCCTAGTTACATATAAGCAATTATTTAAGTGGTGTTGACTGTCTTTAGAACAGGAAGAAGTGTGAAACGATCTTTACAATGCTGATGCTGTCATGAGTCTATTTACACAGTAATGAGTTTAACTGCTCTGACTTACTAGTCCATCTGCAATCAGTCTGCTATCACGCAGCAGTGTAAACATCAAATGACAACAAGCATGCCATATTCTCTGTAGAATGTGTAAAATCTTTGAGGAATTAATGCCAAAGAAGATTTACAGTAGCCAAAATGTGGCCTTAGGAAAATACTGTGAGGGTCTTAGCTCGAAAGCATGTTTATGTATTATTTAAGCCACTAAAAAGATTGTAATACTAAACGCTGCAAAACTGAAAGCAATAATTTTATTCTTTCCGAATAAGAAATATTATTCAACCAAAAGTTCAAATAAAACTACTAAAAAATTATAAACTTGTAAATATGACTATTCTGTGCAGTGTCATCCCTTGGAATATATAATAATAATAATAATGTTACATTTATATAGCACCTTTCACAAACCCAAGGTTGCTTTGATTATAAAAAAAAAATGAACAGAATAATCAGAATGGGAGGAAGAAAAATGCTCATTGAAGAGAAATGTGTTTAACCCAGATTTTAAAGTAGAGAACAAAGAACAATCACAGAGAAACTGAGGAAGAGAATTCTAGAGTTTGAGGGCCATGACACTGAAGGACCTTCCTCCCATGGCAGAAAGTCTGGTGCATGGGACAGAGTAGATTACTGCTAGAAGACCTTAGAGAGCGAGTGAGGGACTAAGAGGACAAGAGTTCAGTGAGGAATGAAGGGGCCAGGTTATGTAGGGCTTTGTAGGTGAAAAGTAAGATTTTGAATTTGATACATGATTGGACAGGTAACCAGTGTAGATGAGAAAGGATGGCGGTGATGTGAGCAGTGCGCTTAGTGTGAGTGAGTACTCTAGAAGCAGAGTTCTGAATATACTGTAGTTTTTGTAAGGACTTTGCAGGGAGGCCAATAAAGAGGGACGTAATGAAGGTGGGAACCAGAGTTAGTGCATCTGTATATAGTACATATATAATTTTTACTTTCCTTTTCAACCTTTTTTACAACCCCAAATCAGAAAAAGTTGTGACGATATGGAAAATGCAAATAAAAAAAAAAAACACAGTGATTCTTAAATTTACTTTGACTTTTATTTCACTGCAGACAGTATGAACCCAAGATATTTCATGTTTTGTCTGGTCAGCTTCATTTCATTTGTTAATATACATCCATTCCTGCATTTCAGACCTGCAACACACTGTCTGCAATGAAATAAAAGTCCAAGTAAACTTAAGAATCACTGCATTTTTTTTTATTTGCATTTTCCATACTGTCCCAACTTTTTCTGATTTGGAGTTGTACAATCCTACTGAATTATTTTGAATATAATATACTAAAAATCACATCTACATGTGGAAACCAGTCTAGACTGACAGTAAATGACCTTTCGGAACACTGTAACCTGCAAGCCTTTGAACCACACCACTTCGCTGTGTTTCCAACTGTCCTGTCCAGTCCAGTCCAGAATACTTCCTGCAACAAGGGTAGACTTTCACTTTGAAAACCAAGCGCCATTTGTATTATTAACAACAGTGAAGCTGACCATGAAATGCACCATGTGATCCTAGGTTCTGCTAAAGAGCGATGCTACTTTGTCACAGTGATCCTGTTTAACAACCTCTCAGCAAACAACAGAAGGAGAATGACTCTCTGCATCCAAGTAATTAATTTACCTCACTTATCTCAAACTGATATGCTGTCGGGAACACTGCAAAGATGTATAATATCAAAAGGATCTAACCTAGTCTTCCAGCTTGTTGTAGCATCCTTGATTAGTCACACCAATATTTCAACAGGCTCGAAAATGTGTTATCTCAAATCAATCTTCTAATTTAATATACAAACTCAAGAGCACAAGACTAAAAAAATAAAAGGGTAAATAAATCTAAACACAGATTCAATACATTCACATAATTAGGCACAGTCTGTAGTCTCTCCTGAAAGATCTTCTTCATGGTCTACAAACTGTATCACTCCACCATCTATCAGGGTGCCATCATTTCCTCTACTTGTCCTGACAAAGGCATGTAAGAAGTCCATCTGGGCCTTCATAACTAAATAACAATAAAAGCATCACATATTTGGAAAACGATGACTAGAAAACAAATTTGCATAATTATACAAAATTAAAGTTGGCAATGAAAATTAATCGACAACCGAAAACACTTGTAACACAGCAAACTGACAGATTAATGGATGTAGCAGTAGGGAAAATTCTTCGCCCATCCAGCAATGTAAAAAACTAACTGAATACAAACAAGCTCTGCAAATACAAATGACACAATTAAGACCAGGGGAGTTCACACTTCTGGCTCAAGGAACTCATTGACTGGTAATACATTCTATAGCCAATTTCTTTTAATTAAAACCTTTGGCATGCCATAAAAGAGTGAAGAGTGGGCAGCTGACCACATTTTTAACATCACCCCATGGACAAATGCTGAGGCAAAATAATGTTCTCTATCTACCCATCCATTTTCCAAACCTCTTATGCCGTGCAGGATCACAGGGGGGACTGGAGCCTATCCCAGGCTGCTTAGGGTACATGGCAGGGGACACCCTGCATGAGGTGACTTCATGTTCTTTTTCACTAAATGGTCATTGGACAATTTCTGACTCAGTAGAGCACTCAGGACGGAAAAGTCCCTCTTACTGCTTTAATAACTCAGCGCCCTTGTCAGTTCTTAGTAATGCTCATGTCTTGAGGGCAGCCTTCCACGTTCCTCATTAAAACATAACGCAACTCCAGTAAGTCACCCAGCCATGTCTCTTCACTTTGTGTGCAGCCAAAGGCCTTAACAGTACCTGCTGAACAAGCACAACTGCTAACTGCCATTTTACATATAATTGTTCTTATTCTGGTACTGTCATAGTTATTTCTATGTGAGTAAAACATCATATGTTATACTGGAGAGGCAATGGTCTTTCCTTTGAAAGGTAGCTCTTTGCTCATAGAAGGTGATGCCATATTCCTTCTTCCAGCAATATAATACATGTGAAGAATGGAGCAATTATAACTACAAATTGTTTCTCTTAAGCAGTTATTTAGACAATTACTGTCACAATGTATTCATGTACATTGTGATGGTCCACCAGCCGGTGACTAAAATTTAATTCTCTTAAAATCTTAAAATGACAGGAACGAAAACCTGTACAGGATGCATTGATGCATTAGTCACTTTGCATTTTATGACCTTGCATCATATCAGTGGCACTGATGTCCATCGTGTCCATACTGGCTGCATCTTGTTCATGTCCAGAAGACAACATCACCAGAGAAAGACAATGCCCAACTGGGTCCTGTCAAAAAGATGGATGTGACAACAGCCAGCAATATCAGAGATCCATTTCCCATGCCATTTTTCGGTTCCAGTTGTTGTCTGTTATTTGTGTTATTTGTGGAAATAACCTTTCTTATTATTTTATTATTCACTTTCTGTCCACACATACTTGCAAACATATACATAAATCTCTATATCTATGTTTTGACTGTTGCACCACGACTCAAAAGTCTTTCTCGAACACCCATCAGTTTCACAGAAGCAATAAATCCTTATATTTATCCTCATACACTGTGATTCTCTTTGTTTTATGCCTTGACCCTAGACTGGTATGTAACAACTAGAATATGGCAACTTGTCACAGTGATGTTGCAGAATATTGAAAGCCACATAGATTGGTGGAATGTCTAGACCCCTCTGGAACCCTGACCAGAATAACTACTTAGAAGAAGGACTGATGGATGGATGGATGGATGGATGTAATGAGTAGTTATACACATTTCTTCCAAAATCCCTTTGTTTCGTCATACCTTCACCTAAAAAAATGCCATTGTTCACAGAATGCGAAGATTCACATTGTACTGCCATCCTGTCTAGGGTGTCCACTGCCTTGTGCCCCATGTGCAATGCTGCTCTACTGAATTACTGGGAAATAGATAAATGTGGAATATTGCTGTTTCCTGAGTTACTTACAGAGATATTACCATGGTAGCATATAGTACAAACTGCAGAATTGATTTTGACTGTGTGGTTCCCCATCCTCTGCATCCAAATATGTAACAAATTATTTGAACGGTGTCATCTCAGGATTCCCTATTGTTTGGGATTTCGGATCTAGTGTCAATAAATTCTCAGGAGCCCCCAGTAAGTTGCAACTGCCCTCTTCCTGCATATCTCCCAGCTGGAATTTGGAAAGCCTCCCACAAGTGAAGCAGCTGTCCTGACACACAGGCTCCAGTCCTTGCTCACTCATGCAAGGCCATACTTCAATGAATTGAAAAAATTCTGAAATTTTGCAACTGTGTCATATTAAATAAGTATCATTACAACAGAAGCAGATTTCCAGCACATCCAGCTCACAAATTTTGTGTATGATTGTGACGATAGAGCCGTTAGTCTTCCGCTTAGTGATCAGTACTGTTCACAGTACTAGTTGGGGTGAGCTTTTTCTCCTATCTGTTCTGTTGTTTATTTTTGAAGGAGCAGGGACTGCTTTCAGACTTTAGGTTTTATTGGAACAGCTGAAGCTAACAAGCTCTCAGTGCCCACAGATGTACACTATTAGAAACAGAAAGTCTATGTGAATCAGTCTCCTCAGGGTCATATTGCCCAACTACAAGAGAATAAACATAAACTGAAAGTTCAGAAGTAGATTCAGTTTCAGTCCACTGCAGCTATGCTCTTGGGCATGGGAAATAGATTTATACATTTTGTCTGTAACATGTGCCAAAGCTATGATCATTAGTTTAAAAAGTATTGTCTTGACAATGAGTCTAAAATAAAATGGAAAAGAATTAGACATGTATAGGAGGACTTTAAAATTTCACCTTTTAGTTTAGGGTACAAGGGTCCTGGATACTCCATGACAGGATGCCAATTCAATGCTAAGATGGGCAAAGTTAAAGCACCCAAAATTTTGTATTGTAGAAGGAAATAGACATGCAGGATATATATGGATGCTCCTTATGCAGCACCAGAGATGAATTTAAACCGGCATCTCTAGACATGTACATCATGTGGCAGCAGCTCAGAGCATGAATTCATGGAAGAAGAAGACATGGGTAAAAAGTTTCAGTTAATGGTCAGGTAAAAAAACATCAGGATGGGGGAAAAATGTGCTGGAAGTGACTTTGACTTGCACATGATTTCGATGCCAGAATGGCAGCTTTGAGTATTTCAGAAAATGCTGATTGCTTGGGATTTTCGTGCGCAACAGTCTGTAGAGTTTGCACAGAATCGTGCAAGGAAAAAGAAAAAAAAAAAAAAACATGCAGTGAGTGGCAGTTCTGTCATGTTGATGTAGTGGAAAATGGCCAGATTGGTTTGACCTAACAGGAAGGCTACAGAAAATTCAAATGAACACAGGATCAACAAAACTAGACAGTTGAAGGCTGGAAAACGTTGCCTTGTCTCATGAAGCTCAGTTTCTGCCGTGATGTGCAGTGAAATTAAATGATGACACTTTATTGGTCATTTGTTCAAGTATGTGTAAAACTGCATAGAAATTTTTTACTTTCGCATATACATACCTACCTTTTCTCCATGAAACAAACACGCATACAGGTGAGAGTGAAGCTTGGGATGAGAGGGCAGGGTCAGC
>JAACJT020000034.1:18542376-18572235 GCA_009936485.2 Gymnarchus niloticus
TACCTTGCTGAATCTCACATAACGTTCGGATACGTCCCTCTAACTCTTCAATCTTCTCCGTCAGTCTAGCGATTAATTTACACTTCTCACAGGTAAACGTACCAGTAACGACAGGAGAAGAATAACTAAACATATTACACTCCACACAGATGGTAGATGCCATGGTATGCTACTTTTACGTTAGTACAGGAGAATTTGGGACTTATGGTATATGATCGAATATGATCGAAGTTAAACTTGGTGCAGGACACTTCTTTTCTTTTTTGGTGAGTTTAAGGTGGAAATAGAAAAGAAATGAAAATATAGTCACTTGGAAGAATGGGACATTATGAAATTTCTCATTGATATACACGTGTGTATATATGTTTGCATATAGTATATCTCAAAGCATTAGGACCACCCCCTACTAGAACAATTGGCACATCCCAACAGCTAGATGGCACAGCTAAAGGTACAAATCAGAGAGGGAATATAAAAGGACAGGTCCATGCTAAGCAGAAGTAGTTGTGCTGAGCAGTCTAAGCTACTTGCCTGTCAAGGTAAACCAGGTTCACCCCTACATGATGACTGCCTACCCCGATGACACAGATTGGTTCTAGCAGGATAATGTCTCTTTCCATGTTGCTCAGAGTCTGCATGAATGATTTGAGGAGCATGACAGAGACTTCAGCTCTGGACAAAAGTTGAAAAAAGCCCCTTTATTATGTGGTAAGGACTACTTGTGCCTCCAGTACTGCATCTATGTAGGGAGGCATAGGGCACAAGAAGTCCAGGTGGTTCCAAACACCAAACCTATTGTTCAAGGGAATCCCACAGATGTTCAATAGGATTGACATTGGGTGAACATGGTGGGTAGGATAGTAAGCTGAAGTCACTGTCATGCTCCTCAAATGTCTGTAGCATTTAGCACAATAGCACAGTTTCTGGTAAACGTGTCCTTTTAAATCCTCTTTCTCATTTACACCTTTATATTATGTGGGTGGTTATAATATTTTCACCAGATAATATGTGTATATATGCATATACGATTTTTACTGAGCATGTGATTATTTTGATAGTCTCATTTGTGACAGTAGCTTAGTTTTAATGATTTATATTCTTGAGTACTATACAAAAAAGTGTCCTAAGGAGGAAACTTGGTCATATTACTTGACATCCTATAAAATCATCACCCAGTCAAATGCATCTTGGAATCTACCAACAGAAGGGAACTTGGTACTTGAGAGTCAGAGTTTCTGTTTCTAAGGACTATAAATTAGATATTTTAAAATATTTTTATCATTTGCATTATCCAGGGAAGTGTTTTCAATTTTACAATGGTTTTTGAGCACAACATAATAACAGTACATTACTCCTTAACACTAACTGAGTTGTAGATGAGTTTAAATCTCAAATTAGAGATATTTATAACTTCTTTTGTTTTTATTCTTACATTGTTACTGAAAAAGTAGAGCCATTGCAAGTTTCCTTTACACAATCATAACATAAATCATCTTTGAAAAATATTTTCAATAAAAAATACTGTCAGATTACATCACTTGTATGTTGAAGATTTTTGCAGTGTTTGTGGTTGACTTATAATAATTCACAGTTATTAGCAATTAGTATTCTTTCATTCATCATTCCTAACCAATTTACTTTGTGTTTACAACATAGCAAAGAAAACACTTTATGCAGAACCAGTGTAAGATGCCTTATGACCTTTGGAGAGATCTGCTGTACCCTTATATACACACATACCCAATACACATATGCTGTACACATGTGTGTATATATATATATATATATATATTACATATTATATATGTTATATATCATATTACATATATATATATATAAATATACACACATGCACATATATATATATTACATATTATATATGTTATATATCATATTACATATATATGTATATATACACATACATATATGTATTACATATTATATATGTCATATATTATATTACATATATGTATATATATACACATACATATATATATTGCATATTATATGTTATATATTATATTACGTGTATATATATATATATTATACATACATACATATATATTGCATATTATATATGTTATATATTAAGTTACATATATATTATATATATACATACATATATATTGCATATAATATATATGTTATTATATTACATATATATTATATATATACACACACATGCATATATTACATATTATATATGTTATATATTATATTACGTATATTATATATATATATATATACACACACATATATATATTACACATTATATATGTTATATATTATATTACATATATTATATATATATATATATATACATAATATATATATAACATATTAATCATATGTCATTATATTAGGCATCTTAAAATTAATCAGAACAGTTCTCATAATGGAGTGTTCTCTGGTGTCAGTATAAAACTGTACAGAAGGCAGTTTTTGGTTAAGTGCCCAAAAAGGCAATATTGAGTCAATTTTTAACATGATATTAATGCAGAAAAAGTGCCAGAAACATTGCATCATTGATCAAATAAGGAAATGCTGCTGGCATGTGTTTATGTATGATTATAGCAAAGTAATTTAATCTGCAACCCTTTCACCTACTCATAATTGGTTATAAATGACAATTAAATGATGCACAGGGCAAAGACTGCTGATATCCACTGTTTTAAACCTCTCTTGTAGCCTTAATGAAGTATTATACATTGTCTCATGCATTAAACAGAGGCTAACAACAATGTGTAATTTCCATAAACCTATCATTCATCTAAAGGTACATTGATTATTCATTTCAAATAAATTTTGTCGCAAATTTTTACCTATAAAGATGAAAGGTTTTCAATTTGGCAATTGAATTTTGTATTTGCTATTAATTTAATTTTTAAATTAAAATGTTAAATTTTCATGTATCTTTCAAGAGAAAAGAACATTGATGCAAACATATTGGTTTAAAAATTCACATTTGAACAGTCAAAACATTTTGTCCACTGTACTACATCTTTTCCTTCTGTAAGAACAAGTCTCTAAGAACATAAATTAACAGATTCTCTGGAAAAGGTCTTATAGAATTTCCTGAACTTGTATGTTTAATTGTTTATTTGTCAACCGAAATTTTTAAAGCGGTAGAAAGACCTATTGGCTTTACAAAACAGAAGCTAGATGGGTGGGTGTCACGCCCTCTCTCTCTCCTGTTCTCTGGCTCTTCCCTCTGCTGCCTGGTTTCCTCATGCTGCACCTGGTTGCTGTGGTGATGCTAACTGCCTCGTTATGCACCTGATGCTGGTTGCCTTGTTAAGCATGTGGTTGCCTGGTTCTATAGCCTATTTTCCCTGTGTCAGTTCAATTGGTTTGGGCAGTCTTGATCTGGAGGAGTGCCTGGTGGGTCTTGTGTGATCATACTGCCTCATGAAGTGTTCTGAGCCAACTCCTAGCTCCCTTGGATGCTTAGGCCCTGCCATGTCTGTCTCAGTGGTTGGTATTACCATATGTGGGTAGCCAAGAGTGATCCAGCCTATGGAGATAGGGGTACCCTGATCTATGGATACTCCATGCCTAAGGATGGACAAGTCTTCCCCTGTTCTGGGTTCCCTTGTGTGCCAGCATCCCCCTGGAACTCTGTTCCTGTGCCCATGCCATGCCTCGTCTATGCCTTGCCATGTCATGTTTTGTCTGTCTGGTGTCCTCTGACTTTTCTGGTTATATGTGAGCCTCCCCGCCCTTTGGGTCTTAAAAGGGTTGAGCTGCTCGAAGAACCAGTTTCTGCCTTGCTGGGTGTGATTTTGTGCATGTGTCTGCCAGTGCCGTGTGGTTGTGTGCATGTGTCCCCCCCAGAACCGTGACAATGGGGACATGTAGGAGAAGATTACTCACAATGCTTTATATATGAAAGGGGATTTGCAACACCTGTATCCAAGTTATGGCAGTCGGCTGGTTCTTTCATCGGGACAAGCCAGGTGTTCCCTTACTGTGGAGTTAGCACTACATGTAGGCAGATTAATATGGGGACGGCAGATTCCAGTTTGGAGGTTGTAGTTAAATCTGCTAAGCAAAAGAAGACAAACTGTGATGCTGTCTCATCAGGTTAATTAGATGGTGTAATTAGCTGGAACAAAAAACAGATAAAATAAGGTCACCTTGAGTTAATCTCACAAGCACAGGTTGTGAGCCATGAAAAGAGTCAAAACTGCCAATTAACACTCTTAGCTGACTACCGAATCCTTCATGTCATTCCCATTTAAATAACAAAAGGACCAAACCCACGTGATAACAGAAAAACGTAGTCAATTATTAACGTCCAAATTATTGTTTATCTGAGTAGCTCATCAGTGCATGTTCCTTTGTAAAGGTGGCTTCATTTTGTGGTAATTTAATGTACTGGGTTAGCCAGTGGATGACGCTTTATACATTTAAATCTCTTTTTATAAAGGACTTCCATTCTCCAAAGCATACATTTAAATTTCTCTCTTGTGCCACCCCGGGAGATTTGCAGTGCCTGAATAAATACAGAAGTCTGCAGAGCAGATCACTTTCTGAGTACTTGGCACTCAGATCACACTTTCTACAGTGAGTCAGAGGGAGACGATAAGTGCTGGCACTACAGTCTGTTTGGCCCATGTGTCTAAACCTCTTGCTGGTGCATAACTCTCTTTATCTGTGATGGCATGTGTGTGTTTCAGAACTTTGAGTTCACCTTCTAATGCAGAAATATGTCAGACATCAGAGCAATCTTACTAATCTGTTTGATAAGCACCAAAACTGTTAAAAGACTGGGTTAAGACTGATAATCACAAATGATTACTGTTATTGTCCAGGTGTGATTAGAATCAACGCAAGAACTAAGTGTTAAAAGGTGTGACAGACTGGTTTGGTTAGCATAAGACTTGCCTTTTTTACAATGTCTCTTTGTACTTATCTCAGTAGGGACACAGAACATTTCATCTGAAATCATAAAAATGCTACATACAAGAGATTAAAAATTAATAAAGCAACTACAAGAAAAATGGTCATTTCTCAGTATGGTACATTATCAATGCCAGTTTTACATTTTATTTAAATACAAACTCTAGGCACTTAATTTGTTATTAATATTATCTAATTAATATGCACTGCATGTTTTAAGGAATCATTTGAAAGACTGTCAGATTCATGCATGGAAAGTAAAGCTACCCTATACACTATATCAAATCGAAAGTGCAGGACTAGCATACAATATTGCTGTGACTTTCCCTGTTCGCAGAAGGAAAGAGCATCATGGTGGTGCCTGTCATCAGATTTTGGCTTGAAACTCCATGTTAACTTCATCCAGTGCAGGACAGCCAATTTCACAACTTGACCCCACCTCCCTCTGAACATTTTGCTCACAAATTTGAACCAGCGAGCTCTCAGCTTATTGCAGTCAAGTTAAACCAAGCCAAGAATTAACAGAGTTGTTTCTATGAAACAATACAAAGAAATATATTTGCACATGACTTCCAGTTGCTATGTGTCGTTGAGACATTTCATTACTTAAGAGAATACTTTCGAATTTGCAGTCACATGCTTTTATTTATTTATTTAGTTCACTTCAAACGTGTCACATTTGCTGAAACGTGAGAATGCTTCACATTTACCCGCAAAGAAGACAAGAGTACTGTTGGAAGGATGACTGACTGTTGATAAAGGCAGTTTTAAATTGTGCACCAGCCAGCTGCCATTTGACTACAATATTAAGCATGTGAGGAAAAAATCTTGGCATCCTGTCTGAGTGAGGTAAATCTGCTTAAAATTGCTTCCATGTTTTGGGCCCCTAGACCATGAAAGGCTTTTCTGGTTTAAAATCTCTGGTCTAGTATAGTCAAGGTAGTAGTAAACAACAAATGAATGTATTGGTCTTTGGGTGAATCTTAGGCAGAATTTACAACTGTCTTAAGCAGATAGAAGGAATAATATCCTACAGTACAGGCATTTTTTCCATTCCAGAAAAATCAGCATTTACTTGAAGAAGTGAGTATATATTACCTTCTAATATTGTTATTTTAATTATGAAAGTGAGATAAGCTATTACTAAATTCTTCTGAAATTTGTAATGAAATATGAATAGACAGGGTAAATGTGAAAACTCCAAATTGCTGCTGCCTATCCATCACTCTAGCCTTGCCATACTGTGGTATGCTTGCTGGGAATGACACTTGACCAAGGCTGCAATAAAGCAATTTTACAAGTTAAGGTGGCAGCTAAGAGTTCTACCAAGGCGCTGTCATTAAGGCCATGCAGAGATTCTCAGAATGGCATCACTCAGCACTACACACCCAAAGATTAACAGTTAAGTCACAGCACACTATGACAGCTTTGCTTCCATATGTACAGTCCAGTAATTTTTCACTTTTTCCATACATATTCCAGTATTGCAGTGGTATATATTATATGGCTCTGTGTAAAGTATACTGTTCAAATAAGGACCATTTTGAGATTTGAAAAATCAAAACATCCATCCATCTTGTAATAGCTTACATTATTCAAGGTCATAGGTGGATCTGTAGCCTATGCCAGGCAGCACAGGGTGCAAGGCTGGGGTTCACCCTGGAAGGGATGCCAGTCTAGCACAGGGCCGCACACATACACAATTAGACTCTACACACAATTCAGAGACACCAGTTGGCCTAACTGTATGTCTTTGGACTCCAAGAGGAAACCAGAGTACACAGAGGAAATCCAGATACATACAGAGCACAGAGGCATGATCAGAGATGTGAAGCAACGTTACTGTCTCTCAAGCCATCAAGTCAAACATAGTGTTAACATTAAAAGTTCATGGAAGTTTAAAGGTTCTAGGCAAATACAAGAGCTACTGCAATCATTATATCTCATAAGTTAATACGATAAGTACCAGAACAAGCATTACAGAAATATTTGGATTTTATTGACAGAGACAACTAAGAACTGTCAGTGAATCAATCTCAATTTTTTTTTATTTTTCACCAAAATGAAAATGTAGATGATGTACTAATGTGCAAACGAAAAGACAATGTTTCATAAGGTGTGGAGGTGTTACATAGTGTGTTTGGTAGATGGTAGAACATATAGAAACTATTACAAATGATTATATTTTTTTCTATAATACATATTTCTTTCAGGCCTGAAGACACAGGCATTATCTGAAATAATCAGAAAAATAATACTTCCTGATGATGATGATGACCCTATTCGCAAGGGTTGTTGAGCCATTTTTACCAAATATGTAGTATGTTCCTTAGTTTGTCGTTACTGCATCGCTGGTTAAGCTTATATGAAAAACAAAAATGCCGTATCGGCCTGAATATTAACTTTTAGGTAAATACAATATTCTTTTTCTGATGTTACATGACTGATTCCATTCATCACTACAGTCACGAAATCTGCTTTCAGTTTTTTTTTTTTTTTTTTTTATATGTGACAACAACCTCCATGGCCAAACCAAAAAAATTAGACTCAGCAACATACATCTGCCCTATTCCAAATTGATTTCTGGGTTGTGGGTTTATTCAGGTGTTCCAATGTCTTCTCACCTTATGAAGACATATAATTTATATATGTTGGTGATTTCAAATTTCCCTTTAGCGCATGGCATCTTTAACAGATGAAGCAGTAATGGAAATGAACGGATAAACAGATCTCAGCATCACATATTTACTTGTGTTAAATAGACATCGTTTATGCTGTTTCTACCTGATGGTAACTCAGGGACTTAAGTATATTTTAACAAAGCTGTTTGGAATATCAATAGAGTGAAGAAGAAATAGCTGAGATGAGAATACATGAGACTCACTAAAAAGTGTTAATTGGACCCACAATACTCAAACTTATCTGGACAGCAACTTAGAAAGCTTAGAAGAAGGAATTTCAGATAACCTCACTGACCCCCTTAGCCTTGTAGGTAAATGCCTCAGCTTGAGAGTTAGTGCACACACACACACACACACACACACACATTTATTTTTCTAACCTTGTGGGGACCTTCCATTCATTTCTATGAGTTTATCCTTAATCCTAACTATGACAATCCTAACCCTTACCCAGCCCTAACCTTAACCATAAGTAACCCAACTAAATACAAGACTTTGGGCTCTTTTTTGTGTGTTTATTGCATTCACAGATTTTTATAAAATTGAGTTTTTCCTTGTGGAGGCACGACGAATGTCCCCACAAGTTAAAAATCTCAAGTTTTTATTACTTCCTGGGAAAATTTTGTCCCCACAATGTAATATAAACGTTACACACACACTCACACACACACATAACCACACACACATACACTTCTTCATGTCACTATCCCTGTCCAAGTCTGATCATGTATTGAAATTAGTTACAAATATTTTGGTTCTGCTCATTACAGCTTAGATCAATTAAATCCCTCAGTCAGCAAAGAGTGTTGGGACATCGAATCAGCCAGGGTCTATTAATGAGTGTGCTGTACTGCATTGCATTACTTCAGATGACTAGGGTAAAGTATGACAAGAGGCATGCAGACAATGACAGAAATGGAAAAAAAAAGAAAACGCACTTATCGATTACAAATGATGACTACAATTACCCCAGAGGCTGGAAATCTTTGTATTCAGTATATTTCGTTCCAGCCTGTTTACTGCCTGTTGAACTCTCAGCTAAAGAAACCATAAAAATGTAGAACTGTAGTCTATAAATGATCGAATGAGTGATGCCAGAAGTAATGACATCATATTACGGTCAAAGTGAAAATCGTTTATCAGCCACAGATGTGTGCTCACACAGAGGCAATGTTGAAATAAGTGCTGGGCTGGACATGTTCATAGAAAACTACAGCTCAAAGTTTCACTTCAATGCTCAGCTCATAGTTACCCTCTGAAAATTCATAAATGCACACAAGTATTGGCAGTTCTGTATGAAACAGCAAATTTTCACTTCACGTCATTTTCAGTTCTAGTAAACAGCAATTTCCATGATGTTCTGAATTGTCCACCAGCACCAGATTACATTCTCAATAAATAGATGTATAACATGTTCCATTTACTTCAACTTCTCTGTTCACACTCTAATTGACTTTCAGCCTACTAATACTTTGTGCTATCACTATTTTTGAGAGAAACATGAATGTCTTTTTAAGGAGATATGTGTTCACAATTGTAATCAAAGTCCAAAGCCAAACCCAAAGTGGTGTTTTATAAATATAACCTGATCTATCCTTACAAATGAATAATACCCAGTTCATTTAATATTTTCTTTCAAGATCTTTCAAGTGTTTCCAGACAATTCTCCTTGTTATAAATTTGCATTACATTAAAAGGCCTTAAAGATTTTGGAACTGAACAAGGAACAATGACAGACTTTGATCAAAGCCTTTTGTTTTCTGTTTGATTTCTCACTTAAAAGTGTGATGAATAATTCCAATGAGCAAAGCGTGTCTCTAATACACAGTCCCGACTCGTATGATTTGCATGAACCATGGGAAAGCAGTCACTGAGTCTCAATTATGATGCAATGAACCAATGAACCCCAGGCTTGATCATATTTCCAAGACTTTGAGTTTTCACTTGCTGCTTTACATCAGCATAATCAGTAAGGGAGACTAAAGACCTGAATGTTCGTTCTGATAAAAACGGTCTGTCGTGTAGTGAATACATTTCTCTCAAGGTTCCATATATTTCTGGGCCTACCCTGTGCACACATAAACACTTAACAAGAGCCCAGGTAAGCCCTAGCTACACCACCTGAAGGTCTAGCTCAATCTGGGCAATTTCCACTTGTTTTGGGAGGTACCATATATGAAAGAAAAAAATGGTCCGATAATAGTACAGATTATTATTATTTTCGTACTCTACACTGATGAATGAAATTAATTGATGCAAGTCTCATCAGTCCATATGCAGCATGGTTATTCAAACTGTGCTAATCGATGTCTGCAGCCTGATCGACTAATTAGTCCTAACTTTGTAGTTGGGATTTCAAATGACATCATTAATCTTTTTTTTTTTTTTTTTTTAAATTTACATGTTCTCCCCAGAGGAGGCACAGTGGCTCAGTGGTTAGCAGTGTTTCCTCACACCTCCAAGGCTGGGGGTTCAGATTCTGCTTCCACTCTATCTGCATGGAGTTTTGCATATTCACCCTGTGGTTTGCAGGTTTCCTCCTGCAGTCCAAAGACATGTGATGTAGGCTGATTGGTGATTCTAAATTGCCCATTGTGTATATGTGAGACTGTGCCCCACAATGGGATGGCATTGCATCCAGGGCGTCCCCTACCTTGTGCCCTAAGCTGCCTGGGATAGGCTCCAGCCCCCCCCATGACCCTACATAGGATGAAGCAGTTTGAAAAAAGGATGGATGTGTGTTCTCACAAGCTACTTTCACATTGCCAGGCTGAAGTGACTCAAATATGATTTTTTGCCTTTATGTGACACAGATCTAATTTTTTCAGGGCTGTGTGAACACGGAAATCCGATCGTTTCAAATCAGGTTTGAGTCGCTTTCATATGTGGTCCAACATTGGATACGTGTCTGATTTGTCGCCATACGACTTGAATGAGAATGGTCATACTGGAATACATATGGTTTTTTGCCTATACGCATGTGCCATCAGCCAGCACCAGCAATGCGGCAAAATAACAACGGAGGACAGCAGTCAGTGGAAGGATGGGGAAGTTGGCGATGTATTGGATATTTGGGGAAATGAATCAGTTCAAGCCAAGCCGGAGGGAACCTACCAAAATCAAGTAGTGTTCAAAACAATTGCCAAAGAAATGACAAAGCGCGGCCACAAATGAAAGTGGCTGTGGCGTTTTTTTTGTTGTTGTTGATGCAGATGACTCATGCAAAAATGTATCAAAGTGTGCATGTGTGCCATTGTGGAGGACAGATGCATTCACATTACAGTTAGATATAGCACACTTATAATTACGAATGTGAACCATCCAGATATGCAAATCTGATGTGAGCAAAAAATCGGAATTGAACAATGTAGCTTGTAATGTGAACATAGCCACAATGTTGTGTAAGTTTCTTCCTGTCGCAAAAACCTGCTGAATCCCCTAGAAACATGTTGCTTATACCATTCACATACTATAGTGCAATTCAAAATGTTTTATAAATCATACAGCACAGAGGGGAGGGGAAGGACACCCAAAATAATATGTTGTGTTTTGGCCGGCAGGAACCGCTTTGAAAAATTTGTTTAAAATATTTCAAATATTTATGTAAAAAACATTTATTCTTTACGGTTTTTTCCTTTTGCAGTTATATTTAATGTGACAATGTGGACTTTGTCTTTTATGCAATTTATGGGGAGTTAGTAAGCAATTTTTTTGAGAAATCCTTAAGTAAATATCCAAGATAAAAATATTGTTTTTCAAAGACAAAATGTTTTTTTCATGATAAAACATTGTTTTTCAAATACATGTTGTTTCTCACATAAATGCTCACAAAAAATACCGACTGAATGGAAATATAAGAGAGTTTTCAGATAGCAAAGGTGTGCAGATGGATTGGAGTTTCTATAATAACTGGATATCTTAACATTTTATCCTGTATAATTTGACATGTTTTCTGAATTCTAATTTTTGTCTTCTATTTTTAAGGCGCATGACTCTAAATTTAAAATAGCTAAGACACCTGGATTTTTGGACGCTACCTCTAAGAGGGATCCTGAAGTATCTAACATGCTGAGAACTGTTGGATTTTATTAGCTGATTCATTGAATTAGCAACCAAAACATCTCATTCAGAATCTTAAATAATTATTGGCAGTTTTGTGCTTGGTTTAACTCATCCACTGTAATTACCCTGTACCATTAGCTGTTCTAATAGGATGTTAATAGGAGGCTATAGGATCTTATCTTAGGAACAGAATAGTTTCAGGGAGTCAAATTTAGGGCCAGTTTATGCCTGGAGCCATGAACTTTGATTAAACATTACAATGTCGCAAATCTCTCAATGTTTACTTCACAAAAGAAGGCAAATTTGTGCATTTAGATGAATGAATTTAAAACTACTTATAATAGTAAATATTTTTCCAGTTCATTCATTCAGACATTTTGTTCCATATAGAAAAAGCATATTAAAATGTAAATAATCATAGACTAGTTCCGAAATCTCAAATAGTGACATCCATAGGCATTTGAGGGTCAAAGTTGACAAATGGATTTTCTTGAACAGTTGGGGTATGCTGAATTGATTTAGCCAATTTGTCAAGCTCTGTCTTGCCTATGTTGCCCACAGCAACCTGAAAAATGTGATGGCCAAACACAGACAAGAAGAGGTTTGATTTTGTAATATTAGGATATTAGTCAATATGTTTCTTTAAAAAGACACAGTGTTTTGCATTTTGTTGAGGTAGTATATTTATTGACAGAGTTTGTGAAACTGTGTTTTGGTGTTTATTGCAGATATTTGAAGTGTAAGCTGTCATTGCAGTTCTTGTGATGGATCACATCTGCTCATTAAAAAGAAACGCCTGTGGGCTCAGAAATTTGTATTTTTTGTCAAGAAATCAAGCGAGAAAAACTTGGTGTGAGAGGCAAGGTGACGTTGCAAGAAACTGTTCAAACGAGAAGAAAACTCGGAGACTATGAGAATAGAAATTTGATAGACCATATTGATGGCATGTTAGCTACAGAATCAAGCATCAAATACTGCTACCACGGTTCATGCTATTCCTCATTCACTAGTAAAGAGCTTATATCAAGACTTGCCAAACAAAAGTCTTGTTCACCAAATGAGCCATCAACGAGCCAATCCAAAGAACTCGCAAGCAAATATCGGAGGCCTGCAACAATGCTGCGAAGTTCTGTTGGTTGCATGAACTGGAATGCTTGCATGTTCTTTCAGGACACAAATGTAAAAGAACGGCTCATATCTGTTACAACGTTTAAGAAGAGCAACTCTATTCTAACATCCTCGGAATATGACCCAATCATCCATGTGCGACTTTCTGGTGTATCCGACCTCATGGCTCCTGAAGGCAAATATCACAACACATGTTACCAAGCTTTCCGAAGATGAACAGCGAAAACTGAGCAGTTTATTAGTCAAGGATCAACTGTTGTTATGGAATGGTTGGTTGCAGAACTCAAAGAAACAGCCAAAAAAGTACTGGATCTTTCAGAAGTCTGGAACTATTACTGCGAGTTGGCACAAACAGCAGGAAAGGAAATACCTCAGTCATTTCTCAGCAGATGAACCACATTGAAAGACAAACTTTAGTCGACATTTATGACAGTATCACTCTCAAACAACCAGAATGACAGATGATGCATTGTCATTTTACATCAAGAGGGCACACTACCAAGCATCAATATGGCTACAGGCACACAAACAACGTCCCATACTACCTCGAGAGTGGCACTCTTCTTCCTATCCTGACCTCTCTTACTGCAGTGCTTGAGTCATGCATTGAGATGATCACATGCAGTTGTACCACACAATGCAAAAGAAGCAACTGCAACTGTAAGAAGAAGCTGCCATGTCCTGCTGCGTGTAAATGCAAGACAACTGGAGACACATGCAGAAATATGAATGAATGAACAGTTGCATCCTTTCCTTGACTGAATCAGTATTGAATTCGTTGATTTGTATTGCTACGTTGATTTGTATTAATATGTGCAGACTTCAAGTGCTTTGGAGATATAAATTGAAATAAGACCAAGAAAGATAAAAGTGATTGTGGAGCCAAATGAGAAATCATTGTGAAAAAAATGCTCCCCAGACATGTTAAACTGCGTTAAAATCAACTATTTTGTTTGTGTTGTAAAAGATCGGCCTACTGCTTAAGTTGTGTAAAGAAAGCAAGAATTGTGTTAAAGCAACTGTTTTTTTTGTTGGAATTGTTGCAATAAACAGACTATTTTCCATGTTTCAGCATACAGCATAATCATTTTTTTGTGTGCGGCACTGATGTTGAAAAATTAATCACTTCTCATAAGGAATGCAGTATTGAACTTAAATTGAAAAAATGAATTCAGCATAACCAACTCTTTTAGGAAAAAACATTTCTCAACTTTGACTCACATTTTTCTTTAACTTTTAAACTATGAAGATTTCGCAGAATGGAACCAGTCTATCATAGAAACAGTAACATGGAGTATTGGCCATACTTTTTATTATCATGACTTAAGTAATAGATGCTGATAATATTAATATATTAAATTAGTTTTTCAGTTGGGTGGGATGGTCATCCCATGGGTAGCACTGTTACCTCACACCTCTAGAGTTGGGTGTTTGAATCCTGCCTCTGTATAAAACTTCCATGTTCTCCCCATGTTGTGCAGGTTACCTCTGAATATTTAGTTAGGATGATTGGTGTCTTGAAATTGCCCATGGTGTGTGATGTATATGCTCAGAAATGAATTGGAATTGCTTCTAGGGTGTACCTCCACCTCATGACGAATGTTGCCTGCGATTGCCTCCAGACTCCCCCTAACCTGGATTAATGTATGGATGTATATGTGTAAACTGGCCAAAATTATGGTCTTTTCCACTATGTTACCAAAGAAAAATTTTATCATTAGGTACCAGTAAAATTATCATGACAGGCATCTCATCCAGGGTCTTGCCTGTGACAGGGTCCCCAGCAACTCTGACCAGAATAAGCGGCTAGAAGATTAACATGTTTCCTATTAACTTTAAGAAACTGAAACAGTCTTAATAAAATAGGTAGGAAAAAAAATGTAGGAAAAGGTAAGGTGAAAAATTATAAGCCCTACAAGTTGATTCTGAAAAAACAAATTAATGAAAAAACATCTTGTTTTTTGTATCTCTGCAACCTTTTAAAGCAAGATTTCTGATTTCTAGTCTGTCATCACGGACCATTTCCAAAGAAAGGAACTGCATGCTATCACATATCCTGCAGGAAACTGATGCAGTGCTTCTCCGACTACACCATGCTGTGATTCATACGTGCCACAGCTGCTGTAATAATATATCCCTTGTCAAGACCCCACCTAAGTGGAATCAGGAATACAGAGAGGCTTATAATTTCTGGGGACCTCCACCCCACAGAGCAGTCAGCTGCATTTTGGGGATCAGTTCCAGACAATGGCCTGCCAAGGTGTTTGCTCCTCATCAATATTTGAGGATATTATACAAAGAACAGCATTTATAACACAACTGAAAGAAACTTCAAGTTTCAAGGACAGCATACACAAAAGGCAATGATAAAGTCAAAAGTAATGAATTATGAGCATTGCTATGCTGTTGAGAGATACGATTACGTATTTGAAGCTGTTATTGTTGTAAAATCATAACAGCTTCAAATTAAAGTATTAAAGTATATAATCACGCTTTTGAAGTGAAACAATATAATGTAAATCCATAATACATGTGGTTATTCTAAACAAACGTGACAATCAGGCAGCCCAATCAGTCTTTAAAAACAAACTGAAGTTTGGAACTTTTGCCTGAATGATTATTGCATAACTGTTGAACACAGTTTTATTTTCTTCTTGTAGAGGAAAGGACAATGTTAAACAAATAATACAAATTAGTCCTATATAGAAACATTGTGAATATTTTAAATGGCACAAAGCATTCATCCATCCTCCAAACCAGTAAATCCTACTCAGGATTGGGGGGGGCGGCCTTCGGCACACCCTGAATAGGGTGCCAACCAATTGCAGGGCACAGTCACACTCACTATGGACAATTTAGACATGCATGGAGAGTACATGCAAACTCCAGGTACACCGAGCCAGAGGCAGGAATCAAACCTCCAACCTTATAGGTGCATGGCGACAGAGATAATCCCTGAGGCACTGTGTTCCTGCACGAAAATCATAACCATTAAAATCTGATTCTTTACCATTCCTTTGATAAAATCTTGAACTTTGTTAATGTTAATTTACATATTTTTAATTTTTCAAAACAAACAACAAAAACGTAATTTTAGGATATCGGTAAATGCAACCCATCCAGGGTGTACGCCTGCCTGGGATAGGCTCCAGGCCTCTCTGTAACCCTACACAGGATAGGCATTTTGGGAAATAGATGCATGCATGTTGGTTAATGTCTATATCTCACCCAGACTAACAGTCTGATTCATCTATAGTAACCTGAGTAATATGCAAACTTTTTACAATTGTTATAATGCAGATGTATGTGTGTTTCCTCCATCTATCCATCCATATTTCAAACCATTTTATAAGATTCAGCGTCGCAGAGTGTTTCCTCCAGTATCTGCATATTTCTCTGAAAGAAATACTAAAAGGATTCATGGCAAAAAAGTGTCTAAACCTGAGACTAATAAATGTTTGGTGACTGCCCCTTCTCAAGACTTTCCCAGATTATCTTCGCATTACATGGGACAGAGATGGAAATTTGGGGTAATGGAAAAGAGTGCTTTATCTACCAACACACAGTCTTCACCAGCATGGAGGTCAAATATCAGAATGAATACACATTAGTTATGCACAAGGGTGGTGCAGTGGCTCATTGGGTAGCACTGGAGCCTCAATAATTTCAGCTTTGGGCGTTTGAATCATGCTGGTGTGTGTATGGAGTCTGCATGCCCTTCCCTTGTTTGAGCAAGCTTCATGCTCCTGTCCAAAAACATACAGTCAGATGAACTGACATCTTTAGCCAAGTTAGCCAATGTAAGCCTGTGTGGCCTATCATGGATTTTTAGATTTTTATACCATCCAGCATGTTCCCCTGCCTTACCCCCTGTGTTTCCTGGGATAGTTTCCTGGTACAGGAAAAGTGATGTGGAAGATAAATGAGAGGATTTTCACTATGATCAGAATCAGAATCAGAATCAGAATTGGATTTATTGGCCAAGTATGTTAACACATACAAGGAATTTGGTTCTGGCTGTATACAGGCAATAAACATCTTATTTACAAACAATATGCAATATCCAAGCAATATACAGATTAAATACAATGATGCATAGAACCATGGATATACTACCAATATAAGACAACGTAAAAGGAATATATTAAAACCCCCTTTGATCTTCCAATGGCTTAGCCAGGACAGTGCCACCGGGAGCCTATCCCAGGCAGGAAGATGCTAGACAAGAGGTCAGTCTCCTGCAAAGCACACACACAATGGGCAATTTAGAGACATACAATCACCCTGATGTTTTTGGACTGTAGGAGGACACCAGAGTACCCACAGGAAACCCACACAACATAGGGGAAACATGGGAACTCCACCCACATGGAGTGAACCCCAACTCTGGAAATTTTAGGCAATAGTGCTACCTAACAATTCACCATACTGCCTAGAAACAGATGCAATTACTGTGTGTGTGTGTGTGTGTGTGTGTGGAGAGAGACAGAGAGAAAGAGAAGTCTGAGCAGACATGAGGTATATCACTGTCTGATTTATGGGGTGCGGTTCAGCGTTTTTCTCAGAAGAAAGTACATTTTTAAAAGAAACACACAAGTAAAGCAGTCCTCCGAACACATTAACATTTCACTCTTCTCTCGTCTTGGGAGTGGCAAAAAAGAGTTTTACATCAACTCAAATGGTGATGTCATTGTTTGTCTTCAGGACAGCTTTCAGCTGGAGAAACAGCTAGGGAGAAATACGGCTGTGGAGACATTGAAAAAAACAGACCATTGGGTGTGGGGCATGGGACACTGGACTTTGGAATCAGACTGAGATCACTCTGTGACATTCCACCAGCAGTACAGCCCTACATTATGAGAAACTTGACTTACTGCCCTTTCTAGTTACAAATGAGACGAAACAGTACAACCTTGAATAATGCTGCCTATTACCAATGACCATAAAAGCTATTTTCTTTCTCTTCTTATCCCTCCATGGGATTGAACTGGGAACTATTAAAAGGCTGCATGATCAACAGAAGAAAGTGTCCAGTTTCTCTTGATGATGGCGCTCTACCAAATTGTGAAACGTAAACTGTGCGTTGATGGCATTTTATGACTCTCGCCCATGTTGTATGCCTAATTCATGGAAAAATAATTCAGGATAATTTCAGCTCAAGGGACCAGTGCTTGAGCATAAAAATCAGACACTGCTAGGCAACATATCATCAACTTTAAGTCTATGCCATGCTATAGCACAAATTAGCCACTTCCTAGTGCTGGTGTGTTACTGAATCCAGAGCTTTAGTGCATTGCAGCACAAGGGCTCATTAACAGCAGTTTGTTTTAAAATGAATCTGAGTTTGAAGTGAAGAGAGGATATGTGAAAAATCATGTCTTTTCATTCGAGAGAGAAACTTCTCAAGCCTATGGCTTCCACCAATGGACTGAAAGGACTATTAGACTTTGTTTACGGTTATGAAAGTTATAGCAAATAAACACATGGTGCAAACAGTATCTCTGAGAATAAAACACAGCTAGATAAAGGAAACTTTTGTTGATTTTTTTTTTTTTGCATATATAATGTTTCTTCAGCTGTGAAAAAAGCATCAGCTAAATCATTTGTGGTATTTTTATAAACTAGCATTCTGGTTGCTTGCTATGCACTAATATGTCCTTTACTAACAAATTGGCACAGACGTTTGATTTTGCATTTGGAAGGTTTCCTTCATTCCACTGTGGAGCTGGCTGCCCCTATCAACAAACAAGCCTGAGCTTGTTGTTAGGATTCCGTTTGAACAGCACCTGTTATGGAAGAAGCTTATTTAAACCAATTCACCAGGTTTGTTCTGATTGCCATTTTATCAGCCTTAACTGGACCTGGAAACGACAAAGTCTGCTATGCCACATGCTTTAACCATTGGTGCAAGTATTTTATGCATTTACTGGAGGCATCTTCATAAATAGCTACGTGACGAAATACAAAAGCTCATTTTTTAACAGCTTTCTTTTTTCTATATTAAATTAAAGATCAATAAAATGCAAATAACACCTAAACAGATTATGACATTATACTAATGTGAACAATAGAAACAGACTAAGATTGGATGGGAAAGGGATAGGGGAATAAAAAGTTATGATTCTGTCTTTCTTTCCTACTACTAAGGTCACATTTTCTCACAGGGTGGTTCTTAGTTTTAGATGCTGACATCAGTTGAGTGAATTAAACTGGCTTTACATACAAATCAAAGCAGCCCAGCACATTTAAGCCTTTTTTTCTTAGAAAGAGAAATGAGGTCAGGTTTTTTGCAGTCGCTACTCAACATGTTTCTGTATTCACTGTTATTTAAGCATGCCATGTGTTTTATAGAATCTACTACACTGTAAGTGAGTACTCAAAGCAATATTGCACAACATTCTCAGTTGTGTTCTGGATAATATCCTGCATGTTTCAACCTTCCCCCTAAATGCAACATCAGCTGCCGAACAAAGTCCTAATTCCCTGAATATTGAAACATGAACCATCGGTGTTCTAGCTGGAGCACTGTAACTGGCTGCCAAAATGATGCTCTTATTTTCAAGCCATTCAGTTCAAATTCAAGAAGACACAGCTATAAAATAAAATAACACTTGTTTTCCTGCATGTAAACACTATAAATAATAGTACAGTGCCCTCCACAATTATTGGGACACCTTGTAAAGATTAGTAAAATGGGTTAGAAAAAAATCCACCCTTTGGTGAAGCAGCTTCATCTCACACTGAAAAAGTGAGAAAAATCCAACCTTTAATTGAAATAAATTCATTCATAGAAAAACAAATCACCAATCAAGAAATAATTATTTTCAGTAAAAACATGTGTCACAATTATTGGCACCCCTGCATTTAATACTTCATACAACCTCCCTTTGCTAATAAAACAGCACTGAGTCTTCTCCTATAACATTTTATAAGGTTGGAGAATACAGAGCAGGGTATCTGAGACCATTCCTCTTTACAGAATCTCTCCAGAGCATCCAGGGCCCTAGGTCCTCTCTTGTGCACTCATCCTCAGCTCACCCCACAGGTTTTCAATAGGGTTCAGGTCAGGGGACTGAGATGGCCATGGCAGAAGCTTGATTCTGTGGTCAGTTATCCATTTTTGTTTTGATTTGGACATTTACTTTGGATCATTGTCCTACTGGAAGATCCAGTGATGACTCAGTTTTAGTTTCCTGGCAGATGCAGCCAAATTTTGATTTAAAATGTCCCAGTATTTCATGGAGTCCCTGATGACGTACCACTTTTTTTTTTATTACTGCCCTAATAGTAGAAATGGGCTTTTTCAGGTGAGTAGCTATTTTTTATAACCATTCCCTGACTTATGAAGGTCAATACACTTCTTCCTCACTTTGTGTCTTCTCTTATCTTTCCCATGTTGATGGATGACTAAGGGAATTTGGCCTCTGTGTCACCTCATATTTGTACCCCAGTTAAGTCATGGATTACAGCTTGAAAGTTCCTACACACTCTAATCAACTTAAAAATGTACAATTTAAATGGGAAACATGCTTCAGTTAGATTGTGTTCACAAAAATTTCTAGAGGTGCCAATAATTGTGGCCCGTGTTTTTGTTGAATTTTTGTTTGATTTGTTTTACTCTGAATAAATTTATTTTAATTAAAGGTTGGGTTTTTTCATTTTTTTTTCAGTGTGAGATGTAGGTACTTCACCAAAGGGTGGATTTTTTTCTAACCCTTTTTACTAATCTTTACAAAGGGTGCCAGTAATTATGGATGGCAATGTATGTCTTACATACACTTCTCTATAGCTTGTGGCTTGCATTCAATCTATTACTGATACTACTAGACAATTTTAAAGACATTAAATGAATCATTTTCTTTCCTCCAGTTTAACAGAATGTCTTAATTGCACAACGCTACGTATATAAACTCCACCCATTTGACTTTAAAGTGCTTTCTAAATCAAGTTATGTTTAATCAAACCACTGTTATGTTCTTACAATCCACTTTGCTTCCCATATGTATAAGCGCATACATTTAAAAAACAAAGATTTCCTCAAAGTAAAATTTAATTCCTATTGTTCTCACAATGCTCCTTTATCTGTTGTGAATTTTAATACACAGTGGGGTCTGATGCTCGTGACATAAATATTAATCATAATATTTATGATGTTCACTTTGTTATCAAGTTTGTTTCCCTTCATCATATTATATATTGAATGCTGGTTGGTTGTCCTGATACGTTACCACATAGGATCAAACCCTCCACTAAAAATACAAAGGATTTCTGTCATGTGGAAAAATCACTTTACATGTAATGAGGAGTGCAATAATCCAGACAGCTGACCCAGATAGGTTAATTATATTATTACAACATACTCTGTACAAGAAAAAGACAAAAGAATAAAAAGAGTTTTTAAATGTAACTGCTAGGAATTGTGGCTATTGACATTATACAATGAAAGTAATTTAGCTTTGAGACATTATTTTAAAGCCCTAAGTAATCATTTTTATTCATCCTGTAGTAACTTGGGTGTGAGACAACAGAGAATCTTTGTTGTTGTTGATTGCATATGGTTGATCATGCCAGACTCACTTCACTAAATGGACTGCCAAACCCAAATGACATGTCTTCCATTTGAAAAGTTTACAAGGCACGACAGAGATTTTCAACTAATTATCAATTTCAGCTAAAGTGTCGAACAGCTGACACAGGGTAGGAGGGGCAGATGGAGACCATGCTTCATGGGATATTATGCAATTCATGTGATAACTATAAGAAGTCCTTGTTGGTTTTTGTATTACTCTGCTGTAACTGTTCACTGAAGTTTGGAAAAGAAAGGTGGAGATGGGCAGCAGACTATGTGTTTGTGGATAAGATTGTCTTTTTTTAAATTTTCCAGTTCAGTTGTCTTTCTCTCAGGATTTTTTATTTTTTTTTGGATAACCTAATGAGTAGACATTTAGATTCCACTTGCACATTGTAATGGCTGGTGCATGTATCTGTGTACTGCGATTTGTAGCTGTACTGCTCGTCTCTAAAGAGAACATCATTCTAAGAGGAAAATAATAGGCAATAAAGATTTGGGAAACCAAAGGGCTGGAAGGTTTTAACTCTTCAAAAGGTTACCATGTAATTCTCACCAAAGTTCCCATGATAATTCAGCTGTTAGTTCCAGACACTAATAATTCTTTCTTTATTGCAGCGTTTTGAAATTCCAAGGCAGGCTGGACACTTGATTTCAAATTTGTCTGTGGATTTCCACATTTAACAACCTTTTGTGTTTTCAGATCTGTCTATACTTTGCAGTAATATAATATTACAAAGTGTATGTGACTAAAACTCTCCACATCAAACCTAAATTATAATACATAAGAATGAATTTTGTATTTAAATAATATATTAAAGAAACACCAGATGACTATATAGGGTACATCCTATATTGGATATATAGGATGCCTGGCCATTAAAGAGTAAACTTAGCTCAAAGGGAACTTATTGACACCAATGCACCTAAACCGCATATCACTGGACTGTGAGAGTTAACTAAAGTGCCCAAAGGAAACCCACACAGACTTTGAAAGAATATGCAAATGCCAGTTGTCATTATGGCCAAAGACATAATCCTCAATCTTATCAAAGACTGAGACTATTTGATAAAAAGACTATACAATAAGCTTCTATGCTTGTTTTTTTTTTTTTTTTAATCTAACAATTGAGTTTACATTTATTACCAGATATTAATTCCCGACAACTTTTTATAAATAATCTTCCACTGCTAAGATACATGTGGAATAATTCACATATGGGGTGAACACTAAACATTTATATTGATTAATATTATCCTGACTTTGAAAGCTTCCACAAACATGACTAAATAATAGCTGAAAAATCACCACACTTCTTGAAGACTAATGTAAACTGAGAAAAACGCCTATTAAAAAAGGGGTTTGTGGTGCAATATTTTAAACAAACTCACTTTGTTTACTTTATTCTAGCCCTTAGAGAGATCTATTGTTTCAGGGCACACAATCAAGAGCACACTCTTGAGAATTACCACAGCCAAAAAAAAAAAAAAAAAAAAAAGTATCAGCAATGGGAACTAATGCTGTGCGTTTTGTAAGTCTCCTGTGCTGAGAAGATATCAGCCTGCAGCTGCAATGGCTTACAGATCTCTTCCAAAATATAATGGACAGTATTTATGTATTTTATTGTGCCACAAAGATCACAAATTGGGATTTAAGTGTTTGCATGTCATCTTTCATCATTAAAAGCAAATCTTACATCCCGCTGTCATGACGACAGTATCAATCAAAAGCTCTTCTGAAACTCAATTCTTAAAATGTGTTCTTACAGTTTCCGTTAGTTGTATTGCAATTGTGTGTGTTTTACAGAAAGACTAACATTTGGTTAAAAAAAGTCTTTATGTTGATGCTTGACTTTTTCATAATGAAGTGATACCTTAATAACAAACTGACATTTTGAGACAGAATATTTACTGAGAAATTTTGACAAGGATTCCTTAGCAATCGCTTAAGGAGAACATTTTCCATTCTCTAATAGTAACGTGTAAGCTTTACTGTATGATATCTCTCAACAAAGAGACACAAGGCAGTTTCTCTAATCTTACCTTATCGCGTGGTTCATTTCCTGGCTTATCCTAAATTTGATGTATAAACAACTGCCAAATTTATTACATTAAAAACAACAAAATGGAAGTTGATTTTTTCCTTAAATTCAGCAATGATTAACTACGACTGCCATTAATAATTCCCCAGAGTCGGCTGAGAATAAAGCAGAAAAAAAAAAATTGCTTTCATCCTCACAAGAAAAACATACAAGTTGCATTTGGTTTCTGCTAAGTTAAAGTAAATGGTAAAACTAAAGGTTTTTTTTTTCTCACTTTTATATACTTGTGTGCCAATTTACACGTCATCCTAACCTGCCCTGTAACAGCACAGCATTAATCAAACAGGTCAGGACAGATTAACAGCGATGCTAATGGAGTTCTGATTTTATGTTTCCTCATCCTCAGTACTCTGGACTCATAAAAAAGAAATTAAATTGTACCACTTTTTCCAGTTGTGCTCTCTATAAGAATCAAGATGACATTTTAATGTTATAATGACCATCTTTAAGGACGGCAACTGTCATCTGTGTATATACGAGTATATATATTGTAACTTGCATAACTAAACAAATTCACAAGTTAAACCATAGAAATGAACAAGTTGTCATACGTTACCCACCTTTTAACCCCCCACAATAGGTGTCAAACAAATCACCATTACAATTCTAATGCTTTTTCCCGTGGTAAAATAATTACAAAAAATTAAGTAAATTAAGTACAAAGGCCAGTATTACTTAAGTCAATATCAGACGATATACAATATCACTGATTTATGCATTATGTAACAGAATGTCTCAAGACATTGTGCACATATACATTCCAAAAATGGCCAAAAATATTGTCATCCCTGCACTTCTTTCAAAAAATGAACAACTTCTCTCAGAAAATTGTTATAATTACAAATGTTTTAGTATTCACGTGTTAATTTATTTTATTCGACAAGGAACAACACAAAAAAAGCTGAGAAAAAAGTCAAATCTGATATTCTGCACATAACTCCAGAAATGGCCTGGACAAAATTATTGGTACTCTCAACTTGACATTTCATAGTACACCCTTTGGAAACAATAACATGAAATCAATCGCTTCCTGTAACCATGAATGAGTTTCTTACATCTCTCTACTGGAGGCAATTGCCACAATTTTCTGAGAGAATTGGTGTATTTTCTGAAAGAAGTGCGGGGATACCAATATTTTTGGCCATGACTGTATGTCCGCAGTTATGACCAATACCCCTGCCATTATAACTTCAGCAAGGACCTAGAACAGCACCTTATCTGAATGGCTGACAAGTATGACTGGACACAAGGCAGGCTTGTGGCTTGAGCTTTAAGGTCATCTTCTTGGATCAGGGGAAGTGTAGGTGTGGAAAAATGAAAGGGAGTATAATGGAAATGTTGCTATACAGTAAGTGGGCAGCAGAAGAATGATTCCCTGAAAGGATGCCTTAATCTCTGTAACCTACGTCACATTTGTTCATCAAAATGACTATCAGCCTTTGTAGCTGAAAGCCCCTTTTCACTGAAGCTCGAATGACTTCCATCCACGCTTTCCCTACATGTCAAACAGTAAAGCAAGTATAAAATCTGGAATTTTGTTTACCAAAACTGCTCAGATGTAAATACAGGAGTGTGCTTAGCTCATGCTTTTAACTGAAGAAAGTCACAATATCTTGTAATTTGAGCAGTTGGATTTGTTAGTGTAGCAAATGAGGCTAAGGATGTTTCAACAAGGTCCGTTCTGAGACTTATACTGATGACTATTATCATCATACTGCTAATACCTTAACCAGCGAGTTAATGGTACCTTTTCGTATAACATTACCTCTTCACAATATAACCATTGGATAATAAATTCAATAGTTTGATCAGTTTTTTTTTTTTTTTCCTCAATCAGAAAATGTGTAAATGGGTAAATATGCTCAATTTGCATAAAGGGTCTGGCTTGTTCGTTTGTCAGTGTCTCTTTTATTACTATGAAAGAAAAAGGGGACCCGGAAATGGATTTCCTATTCAGGACAATAAAGTATAAAGTAAAAAAATCACACTCTCTTTACATCAGATAACACAAAACCAGAAAGTGAATACATTATTGCTTGATCTTATTTGCTTAAGGGTAGAAGCGTGGTATGCAAAAGTAGCAGCCCTGTTGAAAGCAGAAAGACAGCAGTCTTCCTTATCGCTCCAGACAGGACAGCTGAGAACGATGATCTCAGAAGTCTTCCACAGACAAACATTTTGGGGTTTACTTTGATTTAACCCCCTTCGCTTCTACTGAATTCTTGTCCAAAGTGGAAAAGCAGTAAATGTTCCAAATTTCAATGTTCTCAGGTATGGCTTTGTGATTCTGAGCAGAAGCAGAGACTGATGTGAGAGTATTAATAACCCTTTTATTCATGAATTATGACTGGATGAGACATTTTAAAAAAAAAAACCTTTTCAATTTTACTTTCAGGATTAAAAAATATTTTGAAGTGATTTTTTAAAAAGATGCATGTATTGTATGCAAGCATTTCAATACTTCATGCTGCATGGTTCTACCTCTCCATATTACTGAATAAAATGTTATGAAAGGTGTATGTAAGGATGAATGTTATCTACTGTAAGTACTGGCTTGCAACATAGTTGAAAATAACAGGAAAGCAATAATAGCAGATAAAGAGATTTGACGGTATTGACTAAACTTTTTCACAATGTGCTCAAACCGCTGCCATATCCTCCATCTTAACCCATCATTTAATTCATATCCTTACTTAAGCAAATTAGACTTTGGGCCAGTCCTTAATGACATCATGCTGATTTCGTTTCCAGCATTGTTTGAGCATCTACAAATATAAGGTGGGCTTGTAATTATATATACACAAACAGAAAAGTCATTGTTACTGCCATAGGTTTTCATCCACACTCCCTTAATCTCACTGCATCATCCACTTATTCAGATTTACATGGAAAATACAATGAGTATATTCTTGATGAAGTTTTTATACTGAGGAATCAGCTTCCCATTATCCCTCATAAACATGGTCCAAAGTGGTTTCATTGAGTCTTGTAAATAATGAATCTAAATACAGATTTTATCAATGACATGAAATATCCTCAGCAGTTTATTTTAAGGTCAAAAGATAAATGATTGTGAGATGGGGGAGACGGGGTGGCTCCAGCTATTTCGGGAGGAAAAGTCAGTGACCAAGATTATCAGCATTGATTTCTTCCTCTTGTCCCTTCTATCCAGTGATTATATTTTGGTCTGTTTTGTTTCACCCCAGAGACCAAAGTCCTGATACTAGCTTATACCTGTAGCAGTAACATGACTGCTGAAAGTTTTTTGTCTGTTGAAACAGCAGGTTTTTTTTTTTTTGTCAAGTATGCTTATGTTCACCTTCACTCCTATTATCCTTAAAAATAACATCATTCTCCAAATAAATATGCCATTCAATGCCTTAGCTTTGTGCCACATAGCTCATTATTTTCTTTGATAACCTCAGACTTTCTCATATTCATGCCCTTCTATAGAGTGTGCAATGCTGTGTAGTTTATTAACATAGAACCAACCAGTGAATAATCATTAAAATAGTGAGAAACTTACATGTCTCAGATTTTCAAATTTCCATGAGCTGTATATGATATGATGGATCCTAATTACAAAGCTGCATGCAAAACAAATACTCAGTGCTCTCACCTGTGCGTGATTAAGTCTGTCGTGGCAACTTACCAAATGAAACTTTCAAAGAAAAGAGGAGTCCCAGGACTCTGTCCAATATTGATATCTATTTCTTTGCTGGCAAAGGAGAACAGCCTCAGACAGTCTCTGAATGTGTTCTGTCTGATTATCACGCGTTTTTTTTTGTTTTTTTTTTTTATACAGTGCAGCAAGCATGTCCAAAATCTCATCCCTTTAGGGGGACTTTTACATCTGCAACTGCCATGCTACTTTTTCAAAACATCCCGTCTTCAGCTGAAGGTTCTGTGCTTTGCTTTATTCAAAGAATATCAAAAATTCTTCTGCAAAACGTGCACATTATAGCCATGCAACAATTTTAGGAGTAGGTGCAACCTTGCAGGGTTAACCATTACTCAAGATTGACATGTGTGATTATGTCTAACGTCTGTTACTCTGATTTGGTGCTCCCAGTCTCTGTTGCGCAGGATCTTTCCTATTAATACTTTTATTATTTGTTTATCTTCCAGCTGCTTACGAATACAGAATCATTGCACTTTACATTACGCGTTTTGTTTTTAAATTAACTTAGATACTTTCCAGGACTACTATTTGATTATGTTTCACAGTGAATAACATTCAGTCTTATGACTCCAAGTTTGCTCCCAGTCCTAAATTTAGCCTGTTATGAAAGCTATCCGTATGAAATGAAAACGAACCAAATTGCATGAATCAATAAGACTTTGTGACAAATGAAATGAAAATGATATGACAGAAGTTCTACAGCAATTATTGAGTATATAACCAGACGTGCTGTGAGCAGGATTACTTATTGGAGAATTTCACTTACTTATTTACTGGAGGAGAAAGGAGGTTGAATATTTTGCGCTGAGAACATTTCCTCTAGATTAATTACCTGCACCACAAACATGCTTTCCTCATAACTGTATGCATTAATTCTGCCAAAACACAATCCACCCACATTAGAGTGTGGTCTAGGAAAGTTTCTACAAAACACACAAAATTGTTCACATCAAGGGCACCGTAAAGAAAAATGCACACATGATGATGGTCAGTCCATCCTCTTGATTAATTCCACTGGGGGTGTTATTGTGAAAATTAACATAGTGAACATAGACCTGTGATTAATTGTGATGATTGTTTAAGATGCCACATATGTTTATTAAATCTAATAAATCATAAATATTATTTATATATTTAAAAAATTGAGTTACACAACATTCATTCCAATACATTGTTGCTTGCTTTTCATTTGGTATCTTAACTGTATATATCGCATGTTATAAATTTACATAACAATCCCATCATAATACAGTTTTTCTCAATTGCTTTGGTTATTTTCTCAGTGCAGGCTTGCACTTCTAGCATGTCTTTGTGCAATCGTATGCTGCAGGAAAACATTTTGTTTTTTCCTCCAAAATAAAGATTATCCTGCACAACACTTAGGCATTTTACCAAAAAGTAATATTTTTATCACCCTGTTAGTGTCACCTAAATGAAGAGTTCTGAAGAACTGAGAATCATTTTGTAAGCCATGGTAGTTAAAATTTTTTGTGATCTTCTCAAGATAAAATGTAAAGGATTTCAGTGCATCTTTCAGTAAGAACTGATATTACCATTTTTACTGACAAAATTGTACTGTTTTTATACTTATAAATGAAAATTTCTGAATTATTTGACAGTATATGCAGCAAATAATGTGCAATAGATCAGGACAAAGTCACAATTTTTACATATTTATTTGAAATTTGTAACAAGGAACTACTTGAAATGAAAATACTACCTTTGAATGAAATATAATGAAAATTAAATTGTAACAAATACAATAAAATAGTGAAATACAGATTTGCATCATATAAATAGATTGTGGTTACTGCATAGAACTAAAATGGGTCAACACAAAAACAGCAACGTACAGTAACATATTTTTGCAAGGATTGATCTGACTGTACATCTTTATCTGGCCACAGGTTTTTGTCTACCTCACACCTTATATTTTCTGCAGCTCTTCATCATGGGTAGAATCTTCTGGAATGCCGCAACCATCCTGTATGGGACTCAGCCGTGATGTCATTACAGACATCATTCACGGCAGTGATTAGAGAGACTTGGTCGTGTTGTTGTCGGTCGTAAACTTTCCACCTCCAGGCTGAAAAAATTCCTCTGTGAGATTCAGGAATTGCAAATATGAAGGGAGGAATACCATCATTATCCATTTGGTGGTCAGTAAACCATTCCCATATAATGCTGGTGTGGTGGAAACTGACATTGTCCCACACAAGTATGTAACACCACAGGTTAAGCCCTACCAGGCCTTTCTCATGTTAAGGAATAAAATCCCTAAAAAGTTAAGGAGATGGTGATTGTTATGCAGATCAATGACGGGAATATGTTTCCCCATTCCATTTTCAGACATACTGGCACACATGGCGATGTTGCCCCCACGCTGCCCTCGAACATCAATTGTAGCTCTTTTCCACCTATGATGCTGCGTTAAATTAAACCCAGCTTCATGAACAAACACAAGGATATGAGGCCTTTCATTTCCTTCCAACTCCATTTTTCTCAAAAAAAATACAATAAACATAAATGAGTTTATAGGTTCTTTACTGATCTACATCAATGTGTGGATCACAGAATCCTGTGTCTAAGTAATCTATAATTGAGCGAAGCAAACGGTGGGGGGGAGGGGAGGGGAGTAAGGAAGGAAAAAATCAGACAAGTATTCTGGAGCCAAACCATGCAAGGCCTTATAAGTAAGTAAAAGTATTTTAAAGTCAGTGCGAGCCTTAACTG
>JAACJT020000034.1:18576761-18603870 GCA_009936485.2 Gymnarchus niloticus
TAAGAGAAAACGCAAAGAGAGAAATGAATAGCAAAGGCGTGGGGCAAGGAGGATGTGGAGGGTGGGAGGAAGGGAGGGGCGAGAGGGGGAAGCAAGATAAAAACAACCTGCTGAAAATTGTATTTTGCTTCAATTTGAAACCTTCTGTGCCACCTGGGCATTTGGGCTACACTAACAACTGAAGCGATGGCAATCAACTGCTTATTCTACATTAACCTATTTGGAACATCATCTAAAAATATGAAGAAACTATACTTACTTTTTTAAAAAAATAATTTTTCGCTGCTTGCATGAGAAAAACAATGTGAAACATAAAAGTAGTTATACAGTACACTTTTTCATAAGAAATGTACTACTACTACTTTTAATTCTAAAATTCATTTAGAATTAATTAAGAATTAATAGACTGAAGCAACAAACTACATACCGTAACTAACTAAATAAGACCACCTCTGTCTAATTCCCAGATTACTTTTTTCAGTGAAGGACCATACGTCTCTCTTTTCTGCATGCGTACGCTTTAACAATAGCCTCTGGCACAAGGTTTTATTTGAACCGTTGTGACTATAGGGCAAGCATCAGTGGCAGCTGTGACATCCTTTTGTTTGACTCTTCACACAGTGGAAATGACTGAGATGAACGAGGTTCTTTCTCATGTAACTATTCAGTTTTTAAGTGAACCTATTTAGTTTTGGAAAAACTGAATATCCATTTTAGACATCCGCACTTACAGTCAGTTAACGCAAAAGCTATCAATCAACTAACTGACAGCAAACTTGAACATTTTTTCAATTGCAATAACCACATGCCTGCCAGAGGCCTCCTGAAAAAAAATACATTTTAATAACATTAACAAGTATTTTTTAATATTAATAATAATTAAAAAATGGCCAATTTTTGAGAGAAATTACGTATTTTTCTTTAAGTATACAGTAAGTTTAATTTGGGGGGCCAGGCCTGCCTAACCCTAGAAAAACTATGCCGAAGTTAGAACCAGGATCAGTGGCAAATTTATAACAGCATCAGTGTAAAATGTGTACATTTTGATGAAGAATATTGCAAGCTATATGACTTCAATTTATTGCACCAAAGTAATAATTTTCCAAAGGCTGGTATTCAAGTATTAACCAACCTAATAATAATTTTGTTTGTTTAAGCTGTTGCTTCTGTTTTGTTACAATATTACCACATAGCTCCGCACTCATCTCCCAGGGACTTATCCAGTACACTGCTGTGGAGCCTGGAGCAATGGATGCCACAGCATAGGGTGAAATTCAAACCCTCAACCCGGAAAGGTGTAAGACAACAATACTACCCACTGACCCACAATGTCTGTTCAGCACCTATAATTAGCACCTTTTAAAATATTTGCAAAAAAACAGGGGGAAACAAAGCAAAGCAAAAAAAAACTGGTGTAGCTAGGTCATAAAAGTTTTATGAATGTGACCACACAACTGATAAATAAGCTTCTAACACATTTTTTCCTGTACTCACAGTTCAGGCAAATCTTTATTGGCCACAATTTAACCTGGATTTTAAAGTTTGAGGAAGTGTTGCTAAATTTGTAAATTGGGTCTATATAACCATTGACCAGCGAGTGATCCAAAACCCTGAGGAGCCCTCTTGGACCCTTAGCAATTGATCCTGTTATTTATGGCTGGGTGGAATCCTGATCGCAGGAGATGGATGATACTCAGGCATTGTTTAGAGATGTAGAAAAAATGAAACTTTACTAAATGTTCTAAATACATTTTTTATACAATGAATTGGAATACTATTTGCCAGTGTACTATAATTTGATTTATTATTATACCAAAGCCCCTTTTATGTTTCAAAACTGTTACAAATGAAACATATTCTGTGGTAGTTTTAAGAATTTTTGTCCAGCTGAAAGCAGTCAGCTTGCTTAGCTGTTCTCTGTATAAATTCTGACTGTCAATGCCCCATATACTAGTTTAAAGTATAGATAAGTGAACCCATAAAACTTAGAAAAAAATCAAGAGATTCAAGACAACTTTATTGTCAGCCTGTCCATCTCTTGGTATACAGAAAAAATGACATACCGTTTCTTTGGGACTCATTCTACATGGAAAGATGGGAGGCAAGGAGAGTAAAAGAAGTTCCAATATACAGTATATATTGACATTATCAGTCTTTGGAAAGGGTGTGTGTCCACTCCTTGTGAAACTCAACTGCCAAAATTCACTCCACTGAAAATCCATCCATTTTACAAACTATATAACCTATTCATGGTCATGGGGGCCTGGAGCCTGTCCCAGGAAGCACAGGGCACATGGCTGGGGTTCACCCTGGCCTGGATGTCAGTGCACTACATGGCAGAGACAAACCCACTACAGGTAATTTAGAGATAAATGTCTTTGAAATGCACGAGGAAACGAGAATATATGGAGAACACGCAAACACCATACACATGGAGCAGAAGCAGGATTCAAAACTCCAACTCTGGAGGTGTGAGGCAACAATTCTAACCACTTAGTCACCATGTCCCCCCTCCTATGAATTTTGATATAAAAATATTAGGTAACTACAATGGGACCATGCAATTCGGATGCGTGATCAGACTGTACTGTTTCTTGAAAACTTGCAAGTCACGTTTGACAAAGATTCAAAAATCTTCACCGTCAATTGCAAACCTCCCTTGCACACTTAATTAAACGACATATAACGATAGGGAACAATAAAGCGAGTGCAGTGAGAATGGTACTCCTGCAATTGTTGTACGGTACATGCATCATTTAAACCAGCATAAAAACTACTTGGGCAAGCGAGTTGAAAAGTACGTTGTACTTAATGTTTTGCTTTCTTTACATATTCCCCTGTACTTTATCATACCAGCTAAAACACTCACATTTCTATGAGCAACAGCATAAATAAGTAGACAGACATGAGTTTATGTTTTAAACTATCTTCCATTTTAACGAAAATATATGTTCAGATACTAACATATTACAAACAACTAGTAACTTTCTGCAGTGGTTAATTAAAAAGCTTTAACAGAATGGCGCAGACACCTGTAGTTTAGAAGTGTGATGTGGCTGCAATAGAATTACTACAAAATGGTAAGTAGAGCAGTTAGCGGACTGTAGCCTATAAAATCAGTAGGTCGGTTTTATTACGTAACTAACTAAAATTTGCACAGAATACTACCCTCCATACGAACTAACTATAAAAATTTGCGTTATGTTGTCCAGAAAAAAATGAGAATCCTTCCTTGTACCAAATCACCAGTGGACCTGTTTGAGAATGATCTTCTTTTTCTTGTATTAAAATGTGATTTTTTTCTTATATTAAACAATTTAGCACACATGCACTCCAGCCTACTGTAGCCCAGGCCTTATGGTTATTGTAGTGTGACAGAAATTTATTCATCACAGTTACTGAATGGTGTTAATTTATATAAAAGAATCCGAAAATTTACATCAAGGTTTATTAGGTACTCCTACTTGCTACAAACTTTAAGTCACGTGGCTGCAGCACAAAAATAGGGTCACTGGGTTCACTTATTGCTCCAACAAGCATTAGAATAGCTGAATCGCCTGATCAAAGCCATTCTGCTGGGATTTTTCATTGAGTAGAGTTTACAAGTAATGATGTGTTTAACAAAAGAAAATCCAGTAAATATGGGAATGAAATCACAAGACTTAATTTAAAAAATCCTCTTGTGTTCACATCATCTTTCAGGTCAGTCTTTTTCAAAATGCCCTGGCACATAAATCTGAATAAGTGAGTAAAGGAGTAATTAAATGATTTACCTTTTAAAAATATAATTATCCACTGCTGAGGATAATGTATTCAAGTTAGAATTCATATACTTTTGTTAGTAGGTCTTAAGATGCATTTTGGGAAAAGGTATTGAACATATTGTTTGTTTTGAGTACATTTCATAAATTGCATAATACATAATTAGTTTGACTCAGGTATTAAATATCATGATTGTTTGAAATATATGAATTTTGTATACTGTAAAATGGGATACAAAACCCTCTTTTAATTTTCCCAACTGTTCACTTCAATGAAATACATCTGGGTCTGGTATATTATAATTTGTTTACACAGATATGTAACATATACAGTATAGCAGTTTACCAGAATCATTTGTGTTTTTTTGCGATTCTTGATCTGGTTTAAATATTTATGTACATTACAAAGAAGAATGGGAAAAGTTCAATAGTATGGAGAAAATGATTTTAATGACAGATTGTTTGGCTTAGCTTCAAGGGTTGTTACTGTTAGAGTTCTGTATTTTTTGTTTCAATGTGGCTTTCATTCCTCTACCACAGTCCGCCATTTTCAATTTCCAGAGCCTCCTCACAGTTATTCTTCTGTTCATCTGTACATGTGTTTTTATATTAGAGCCTTGGTCCCACACCAACTTGATAAGAATAAGATGGGGTAGGTACAGGTAGACCAAAAATGGCTTAATTTTTTTCTCTTCTATTTCCTTTGACAGATTACATGAAGATACCTTAAATGCTAATGCTTAAAATAATGGAAAACAGTCATCATGGGAAGTATTGTGCCGTGTGCAACTTGTAATGTGGACTTCTGAAAACTGAATAGCTTCTGTACACTGAGGTAGGTTTTTTTTTGTTTTTGACAGGTACTACTTTAATAATGTAATGGCTCATTGTCGTTCTGTAATGCACTATACCTTCTGTTAATACTTTTATATCATGGGTTTTAAGAAATGCTAATAATAATTGTTTGTGTCCAGATGAAATACCGTACATTTTAAAACAGGTTTCCAAGTCAGATGTGCATTTTGCTTGTTCCAGTGTGTAAAATGAAATGAGCTAAACATGAAGCACACTGTACATGTAGTGTACAATAATGTTTAATAGGGTTCCATGATTCTGAAGGAATGTAGGGTGGCGTGTTTCACAAGAAAATAAAACTGCCTTGCCATCCATAGTAATGACAGCATGAGTTGAGTTTTTCCATCATATCGTATCAGCTTTCCTCACCCTTTTGTGTCATCCTCATTTTTGTGGTCATAGTGCTTTTTCGCCAAACAAATATTGTCAAGATTGTCCCAGGTAATTACCAACCTGCATTTACTAAAACAGATTGCTCTCTAGAATCACATAGCCCACGTGGTAAAGCAAACTACTAATTGTATCACAGGATTATAAACTGGCATCATGCATAGGGAGGCCCCTGCCCTTGTACATTGTCTTGGCTCACCTTGACTCTGATAAATGTTATAAATAAATGGATGAATAGGCAGCCTTAAGACTGTATATGTGTGCACCTTCTGTTTATATCTCATTTGAATTTAGCATAGACGGCGATGCAATTTAAAACTTGATTCTCTAATTACTTATGACCGAAATTCCAGATTTTATTCTTTGGAATAATTAGACATTCAATTTTTAATAGCGTTTCAAAACAACAGTTTGGACTCATTCTCACATTGAAGGATTTATCTGTCTGAGGACAGAGATCCGGTTCTGTCAGATGAACGACCCTGAGTGATGTTAATCATGGAAGCATTTTCAAGGCAGAACCCATCAGTGCTATCTAATTAAACTGCTATCTAACAAGTAATGTTTTAAGGAGAACTTTACTCATCTGATCCTGGGTTTCTCTTGCTACTACTGCAGCTACCACCAGAAGCACAAGCAGAAACCGACACTCTAGCCCTGCATGGCCATTTATGGTGTTTCCTGTCTACCTCAATCATGTCTCTTTTATCTTATCACACAACTGCACTCTGACTGTCTCCTGTCATATCCTACAACACCTTTTATTTTTGGATTGAAATGTAAAAGTCTCTACAAACACAGACACATGGTGGAGTTCTTGAAATAAATTCGTTTTTAAAGAATTCTGTTTTACACATGAAGCACAAGTAGTTGTATCATTACCACCTTCAGGAATTTTATTAGCTTTCTTCTACATTAAGACGTATATTACATTTTGAGTGTGTTATCTATAGGAGCTGTTCCATTCGAAGGGACCCTGTAAATTCGGATGTTTTTGTATCATTATGTCACTGTAACTGCCTGTTATGAAACAAAACTCGTCATGGAGGTGTTTGGTAATTGAGAGCTAAGCAGGACAGTAAAAGCAACATGCCCTCCTTTACAGTGCATACGCTTACTGTCCACTCCCTTTTTTCCCAGGGTTTTGGGAAAATTCTGGAAATCTGCAAGAATAGGCAACTGATGTTTTTTTTTTTTTTCCCCAGGCTATAGATGATCTTAAAGAAAAAGGTTTAATGGTTCTGGTATTATAATTTAAGGTGAAGGTGGTATGATAGTTCGGTCGGTAGGCCAGCTGCCTGACACCTCCAGGGCTTGGTATTTGAATTACACCTCTGCACCATGTGTATGGAGTTGCAAGTTCACTCCATGTCTCTTAGGATTGCTCCTGGTATTCCACTTTAAACAGTTCAAAGATGCCTCTCTGATTGCCCATAGTATATGAGTGTGAGCGTTTATATGCCCTGTGATGGACTGGCATCCTTACCAGAAGCTCTGATTGATCTTCCTCTCTCATTATCAGTATATGCATGTTATTGGCAAAAGTACGAAAAGTTTGGTCATCTGTCTGGAAAACAAATTTGCCACAAAATCAACATTCCCCCCCTCAATTCGTCCTATGACAAATACTGTACATGCAATATATTTTGTTTTAAATCTTGTGACATGACATGGTCACACAGAATATTAAGGTCATGTTTGTTAGAGTGGCATAGAATTTTTTACCAAGAAGAAAATCCTCCGCATAGAATTTCTGAATTGCCATGTTAACTATATTGCACTGAAATCACTTTTATAAGTTTGGAAGAATGCACGTAATTAGCAGTTGTGACTATTCTTCTTTGTTGCAGGTGAACGGAAAAGCCCATATGTTGCTTGCTGCTGTGTTATTATGGCTTTTAGTATTTTATTTGGACAATATTAGAGCTTTGAGACTGGAGGAAGAACAACAGATTTCATCCCCTTTTGCTGAGTCTACTGGTTGTCCTTCACATGTTTCTGCTTCTTTGAGATATTTTTTTTTCCTTTTCCTTGCAGCTGTCAAATGCTGACTTGAAATATTTTCAGTTCGAACCAATTGTACCAAATGTGTTGACATCTGACCTTGACGGCAACCTCATTATGTACCTTCAGACAGCCTCAACTTTACCTCAACAGAATCAAAGAAAATTTAAGTACAAATAATCATAAAGAAAAAGTTAATAAGCTTATACAGTGTATATAAATTCCATCATGTTTATCTCAGTATAACATCTTCAATTGTAAATGTAATCCTGAATATCTGAAAGATGATTTACTCTAACTTTATATTAAAAGTCCTATTAACTTAAATGTTTGATTTCATTAATGCAGTTTATTTTTGAAACCTTTAATTCTAAAGTTAACTTGACCTTTGTGCCCTAGAATACTGCATATTGCAAATAATGACACAGTGTACTGTGCCTTGGGTTAGGGTTGCATTGTACACTTTTTAAAATGTTTGTTGAAGATTTAATTCTGGACTTGCCTGCAAGAAATGGATAGTCCTGAAAACCAGCTTAATAAGCCCAGATGTTAATGCAACCCTCCCTGTTAGTTACAAAATCATCTTGTTTATAGTTGAGTGAATGTGAATGCGCATTTTGTTAAACAGAAAAACAACACAGGAAAAAAGCCTTAGGCAAGGATGATGAAGTTACAAGGTTGTCTTCCCACCCATAGCCTTGCATCCATGCAGATGTTATGGAAAAAAGGAGTCGTGGGCCAGGGTTGAAATTAGGTCAAGGCTGTATATAAGAGGTGCTCTTGTCTATAGCATTCAACAGCTGGCTAATGGGACATTCTCTTGATAGTGCACTCCATTGTAAGGCAAAGGCCAAGTGCATCTCAAGTAAGAGATGTGTGGGGCACTCACCCACTGGAAAGTACTTCCCTTTGCCCAGACTGAGCATGTGCAGGATCAATGGTCTTTTTCACAATAGGGGAAACAAGCAGATGGGTGGAAGTCATGATAGCACATCAGAATTTTTATTTTTTCAGGCTGTCTTGATATTAGTGGTTCTGACAGATTACCGACGATACTGCACCATTTGTAAAGACAGTTGAGTCAAGTAGGGCTTAATTGTCATACAGCCTGTAAATGGTATACATTAGCATGGGAATATACTACTCCAGGTCCGTGGTACAGCATACAGAAAAAGGGTTTATTATGTAAAGATGTTACACATGGTGCAAATCAGAAGACAATGCAAGTCGAGGACTTGAACCTAAGGCTACAGACTACATGCCATGCAAGTAAAACAGCGTAGTAACACAGTCCTATAAAGTACATGGGACATGATAAATATAAACAGCCTGATGAAAAAACAGAGAAGGAATGAAGGAATACAGAAACTGTAAAGCAGCATGGTGGTAACTGAGTGTAATGAATCAGTGAGGCGTCCAGTGCCAGTAGAGGAGGGGTACAGGGCATGTATTCTAACATACAGGGCAGGCAGGAAGGGGGCAACAAAATTTTGAGTGCATTCTGCCAGTGTGGCAACTTTGAGGATTTTATTCTAGGAAAAGTAGCGGCAATAAATATCCTCTTCACTTATAGGCATAGGAAATAAAAAGTAAGCAGTGAGAAAACAAAAACTGTCCATAGGCACCAAGCAAGTAAAGGAGGACTTTGCCAACTATTTTAATTCCATTCAAGCAAATATAAATAAAATATAAATTCTGAAAGGTGATTCTTCATCCATAATTTTCCAAAGCACTTTGCCTTCAGGATGGGTTGTAGAGTTTTTAAGGTATGATAGTAATATAGAATCCCTGAGGTTAACTATGGTACACTAGATGACTATATGGTGTTCCTTATTGTGAGTTACTTTGTTTAACATCATTAAAATATACCAGTGAAACTGTTGGATGGATGTTATTCATGCCAACATCATCATGCACGTGAAAGTCATTTCTCATATCTGGGCCTGTCCAGTCTCGCACATTCCAGAAAGATAACTCATCACTGAACGCCAGACATTAATGGGTCAATTATCAGCCTGAAACAGGTAGGATTCTCAGCTATTGTACTGACACCCGGATTTACATTACTGCTATTTTTCTTGGAAAAGGTGCTGGCTTCCAAAAATATTAACTTTTCCAAGTGGCTTATTTCATTTTCATTGTAATATAAGTTATATGTACTGTAAGCTTCAATTAAGTAATAGCCAGTATTCCAAAATTTTATCAGGATAGAATAAATGGCTTGCAATGAACCTTAGAGACAAACATAAACTTTAATTTAAATTAAACAATATAATATATTTTATATGAAATGTACAGATAATAAATTAAATATCACGGTATGATTTTCTTTTTATTTTCCTTTGGTCTTTTGCATTGGCTTATATGCATTAAGCCTGAATGTTTTGGCAACCTAACATGTATGTTTTGCATGCCACTAAGGGTGAAGTAAAATTGAAATTTGAACACAGAGAAAGAATTCAGTGTAGAGCAGGCTGACGAGAGCATGGAGAGTGCAGAACAGTAATCAAGACATTAAAGGTCGAATCATTAGAGTCATGCCTGCTTTACCCACACACCACTACCTCTTTCCTTTACAGAGTCCATCAAACCAGGCCCCACTGCGTTTCATTTTAAAAAGTTTGTTTTAAGTGTGACTCAGCTTTTGTTCTAAGCATTTAATTTGCAAGTGGGTGGGGAAAGTATCAGGGCAGCATGAATCAGGCCTTCCACTTGTAAAGATGGAACAGCTACTAAGTTCACTAACCTTTCTTGTAGTTTAAATTGATTATTACCATCTCTTTCACCAGATATACAAGCCTTTCAGTTATGTGTTGGGTGTAATGCTATTATCAACCATAATGCAATTGCAGAAAAAGAGAAGAAAAAGAATTTTTTCTGCCAAAAATTTCACTGTTTCCAAAGTCCAGAGGTTACAAATCATGCTGGGAGCAAGCTTGCTAAATCTTTCAATCCTGTATTGTGTGTTTTGCCAGTTTGTCAGAACTAACTAATCGAAAGTGTCAGAAAGGACAATTACGAGGATAGGACCACACCTCAAAGCATTGCCAGAGGAGGGCCTCTGGCTCACTGAGCTGGCAGGCATGTGTGGACAGCAGACCAAGAACAGTTGATACAAATCTGAAAATCCTTTCATGCTTTTATAAGTTTCAAAAGGACTACCATTTCCAATGGTATTGTATAGTAAAGTTATGCATATAAGGTAATTGGCAATGCTGGTATCCCCTCAGATTAGTCTGTACTGCTGAGTCCATTCTATGTTAGATCCAAAGAGTCGCAACAGAGAATTGTGATGATGGGAATATTCAAGTCTGAGGGTGCTTTGCCGGCTATGGAGCTTGACACCTGCACCAAACTAGTATATTCTGACAAAGGAAAAGTACCACTCCAATTTTTCAGAGACGTGTACCCTCAGGTTTGGATCGTTCTGGAGAAGTATTTGATACTGCAGTAGGATAATGATGACAAACATACCTCTTAGTTTTGCAATACTTACATGAAGACCCAAGAAGAGCAATGAGTTCTGATTGTCATGGACTACAGTCATCAGACCTAAACCCCATGTAAAAAGTCTGAGGGCACTTAAAGCCTCAGAAAGCCAATCTTTCAGTCACATCACAAGATGCTCTTTAGGACATTCTCAAATCATGCTGGGGATATCGTGAATTATCGGGTTCTGCACAAACTTGTGGTGTCCATGCTAGCTTGAGTATATGCTGTCATTAAAGCAGAAGGGCCAGAGAAATTCTGAAATTCATGTAAATAACAGAATATTCAACTTTTAACTCAAAATGTGTTACTGATAATATAATTTGTGATTAACAATATTGTATAAAATTAGAAAAGAATGCAAAATAGAAGCATTTGCACTAGTGGTCTCAGACTTTTGGACCCCTCTATATGAACTGCACAGTCCAAATTCTTAGCAGTGAGCCACTGACAGATTGTACCCATGATTCAGTTTTTCTGAAGCCAATGAACCGGATTAAACAAGAGCTAAACAAATGAGGTTATGGAATTATTAAGTCATGTATACCACACCATGATACAAGACAGGTGTGCCTTACTAGCTAAGAAAAATACATTCTTTTTTCAAAGTTATTTTAGATTTCAGAGCATGATGACCCTTGGAAATATTTTTCTAAAAACAATTGGAAATATACACACTAAGGTAACTGCAACTTTATGACAATATTTAACTACAAAAATAAACTTTATTACTGCAAACTCTATCAAGGTTTACAAAAGAACAACATGTTTATCAATGAGCTTTAAATTTGTATATACTTTTAAAAGGATATATTCCTCCTGTCATGGATACCTGTTGTTGTTGCTTGTTGTTGTTATCCATCACAATATACAGCATGATCCATGAATGATTATTTTCAGTGATAACTGATGAATAATGATGCATTTTATGTTTAAGCCTGAATTATTTCTTTGGTCCAGCCCGACACAATGAACAAATAAACAGAAATGAGGAAAATAAACATTAAAGCAAGCTCACTAATGCCCTCAGGCACACTGATATGTTCCTTCAGAAGTGTATTTTTATCACTTTCAAGACAGAGCCAGAAAGAATCACGGAGTTTAGGGCAGTATTATGTTTCAGTAATATTTATGCATTTATCGAATTTAATCTGTTTTCCATGTCCTAAGAAGCAATACTAAGGCTTCTGGTTTGGCATTGCTAGCATTTTTTATTATTATTTCCTAAGGAATGCATTTCTTTTCAGCAGTTCCGTATAAAGTTTTATTGACCCATTTTTGTTGATAAGATAATTTGCAGGCATCTTCACAAGTTGCCCTTTAAAAGGCATTTCTTGTATTTTATTTGTTAATTGTACTATTTGCTGATTCTCTGATTTACTTATATATTTAGATATACATTTAAAGACTGGATGCATTTTTCCCTATTCACAGAAATGCTGTATTTGTGTAACAAGAAATGTCCAGTCTTACAACTCAACTAAAGCTAGACTACAGTTGCAGCTCAACATTTTCCTACGTGCTACTTTATATGTCATGTGACATCAGTCTAGGGACTGACATACAGTGGCCTCACATGTATTTTGACCTTGCTTGTCTTCATCTTATGCAAGTTTTCTTTGGGTGTGCTTGTTTCCTAAAAAGTGGTTTACGTAAATTGATGTCTCTAAATTGTCTGGAGTATGACATTCCATGTTGTGCGTACTCTGCCTTCTGCTTCTACCTGTAGACTTACCTTCACCCTGTACTGTCCTGGAGTGGTTGGTATGCATGGTGCATTTTACTGGATTTTGAACTAATGTCAATCTGGATCCATGGAGATGTGAAACAGTACAGTTGAAAATAATAATAAAGGTCATTGCATATTGGAGGACATGCCATCTATTTTCTAAACTGCTTAATCCTAGTCAGGGTGTTGGAGGGTGGCTGGAATCTATTCCAGGCAGCCTTAGGGCACAAGACCAGGGATACCCTGGATAGGATACCAACCCTTCACAGGGCATAGTTACACACACACACTAATATCCTCTAATGCATGCCTTTGTATGGCGGGAGGAAACCAGAGTGCCCAGAGGAAACCCACAAAGCACAGGGAGAACATACAAAGTCCACATACAAAGAGCTAGAGGAGGGATTTGAACCCCCAGCCCTGGAGGTGCAGGGTGATGGCACTAGCCACCGAGTCATCACGTCCCCTGTAGTACATACCATCCCTCTAAATTTGTTCCAGAAATGGCCCAAAAGTAATTAAACTCCTTTGACAAAACTCATTATTGTCACAGATCACTATAGATTTCAAAATGTTTCAAATAACCACAGAGAATTTAGACCAAACAAAAATGCCTTTTTTATCGCAAATTAAAACATAGAAACAATTTTGTATAAATGAATTACAGATAGCATAACCATTATAAAGTATTTATTAGTTTATTAGACAGTGACTCAAATGATTAGGTTTATTAAGCTCACAAAATGTAATGACTGTCATTATATTCATGTACTGTACATATTCACGTACATTCATATCCCTTTTATGTACAAAGGGGAACAACACAATTTAACATGAATTCTGTATCGTATTACTTAGAGTTCCAATAAGCTCTGCATGCACAAGGAAAAATGATATTTCCTGGCATCACAAATTAACCAACAAATGTTCTACTAAATCAAAATGAGTACAAATAAGAAACATAAAATACACAAAATTAAAAACAGATCTTATTGCTTTCTTTGCTGAGCACAGTAGATTTGGGTAATGGCACCACTTAAGGTGCATTAGACTGGTAAAGTGTCCAGTTCTACTCACATTTTTATAATTTTATTCAGCCCTGCACATTCCTTTTCCTACCTATGGGAACAATGATAATGAACATCCATTCATCCATATTCTAGGCCAAGGTCATGGGGCTATGTCACAAAAGGAAGCAGTTTTTTTTTTCTTCCTTTCTAAGATTTGCATTATTCTAATATATTATTAAGCCTTGAGGATACATTCTGTCATAATATATTAGGACATAAACAGGGTTATCATCTTTGACTCTGTTGTCTTGCTGCCAGTACTCCAGTTGTCAATACAAGTACAAATCTGTACAACCAAACCAAAAACAGACAAGAGTATAGAATCCCTAACTGGGAAACTGTAATTACAAGAAATAAGAAATTGTAGGTACACCAATTCTGCCTTTAACAAATGTAGTAGCATATAAAGTGAAAAAAATAATATGAGTAACATTTACAATTTGACATTTTGTATATTTTTCATAATTAACTATTGTATAGTTCTATTTAGAGTCTATCTATCCATTCGCTTTCTAAACCACTTTTCCAGAGTCCTGCGGAAGCCTCCCAGGCACTGATTTGCAGTACTAAATATAAAATGGCTTTTTAAAATTGTTGTTCGTTTATACAAGAATCTGTGTGCTGACAGACCTTATACAAACAATATAGGAAAAGCAGTTCAGTAACTCACTTCAACATCATCCTTCAAGTCCGTGTCAGTTAGAACTCTACGCCTGCAAGGTCATTAGTTCAAATCCCACAGTGAGCAGTGCATATACATGAAAACTATCCAATTTTATGTTTGATTTAAAGCAGTATGGGGAAAGCAGGTTGTATGTGGATATATTCTCTGAGTATCTTCATCATCATCTACAGAATAACTGAGAGACTCAGTTATTCTATAAATATTATTATAATAATTATTCTTTAAGGGAAGTTACTAGCTCTGAGAATATATAGCAGCTCATAATCTTCAATGACTGCTATAATATTGTTACTTGCCATGTGCCCTGGTAAGAGGCAATGCTCATGTGAAGTTGGATTTTAGTTTTAGCACTGGCTTCTTTCACAGCACCATGGAATTCCCACTTCAATGCAGAATACTCATAAAGCCTATAAACAAAGTCATTAATTTTATCTGCCATGGGTGTGGTAGTTATTACTGTGGTATTTCCCATTTAAATTGAATCCCCAGCATTTATCCCATGTGATTTCTACATCTGTCCATCTTCAAACTGCTTATCCTGGTTAGGGTCACACAGAGTCTGGAGCTCAACCCAGTGTACATGGGGCACAAATTTGGGGTACACCCTGGATGGGATGCCAGTCCGAGCCCATCAAAGGGCACATGCAATTTAGTCTTGCAGAATAGCCCAACGGCAGGTCTTTGGACTGCGGGAGGAAAACGGTACAATGCGGGAAGAACCTGCAAACTCCACGTACATAGAATGGAGGTGAGAGTTGAACCCCCAACTCTGGACAAATGAGACAACAATACTGCCCACTGAGGTACACCTTATATCTAGTAAAAATGTTTTATTTGACATTAGTGTTTCTAATATTAATTGGCCAAAAACATTCAAGCAAAAGAGTTTTAAAACCTAAATATTTTTTCGATCCCTTTTAAGGTGTTGAACAAGCACTCAAGGAGTCTGCATGATAGAACTTTGGACACATTAAGATAATTTAACTTAGAATTCTGAAGCATTAAAATGTCATGTTCACTGATGCACCATGTTTGTGTTTCTGTGTGAAATGTAGCATTTTTCCCTGTCATTTTGTATTATGACAACAAAAGTGGTTGAGACATTAGGCACTGCAAGGAGACTTACCACTCTGGAGTCAAAATTTGCTTCTCACACTGGTCTCTAGATATGTCAAGGTGGTTGAAAGGCAAGGGCATCTAACATTTACAATTATGTGTATTAGACTGCATAACTGAATTATAACTTTGGAACTACAGTATAAGAAGAGAACATTTTTTATCTTAGTGCATTATCAAATTTATCTACTGTATATGCATGAGTAAATAATGAATTTCTATAATTAAAAATGTAGTTCCAGATAATGCTTCATTTATACTAAAATGTACATTCTTGCATAGAAAAATCTTTTTTTTTTTTGTTGCTAGCCAACTAAATTCCAATGTCATCATGGTAAATGCCCCCTTCACAGTGTTGGATTTAAAATAGATGTATCCTGCTTATACTACCATACGATTATGATACACTTTATTAAAAGATTTGAGTCTTTAAGCATCTATTGTGATATATTCTCTTAAGGCTGAATGACCAGACTCTCAGTTTGGCACAGCTACCCTCCAATACAACCAAACCCACTATGAGAAGAATTTAGGGGAAGAAGCTTAGGGTAACATTGAAGGACAGAGGCATCCTTTCCTGTTTTCAAAGCAATTATTTAATGCAGGAAATCTAATGAATGAACACTTTTTTGCCCATGGTGTACCCATGTCATTATCTCCAACTCCTGGGGCCTATCACAACTATGCCTTGATCAGAGACTTATTCATCCAATATTGATTTTGTCATGTCCCCAACCATGACTGCATGGGGAAGGGTGTGGGATGCAACAATCTCTAAGGGCATGCTTGAATAAAAGAACATAACTTAACACTCCTGAAGTGTATTCAGTGAGTCACTAGTGCACATCACAAAAACACAGACTGTTTCTACATAGATGTCTCAGCTGTAGCCAGTGTGTAGCATCAAGATGCTCTTCCAAAACTGTAAACATTTACAGTAATGAACATGAAATTTCAAATGGCATACTACATAGAAATACAACTTAGCAGACAATTTAATATATTTTTATAACTACGAATATTTTCAATGGCTTGATTTTCTTTAATTGTTTTGGAAACCAATTAACTATCGATAAATGTAACAAATTTAAGCATGTGTTATATTTTACATTTAACTCAAACACCACTTGGAAATACATTTGCCTTAGTGGATGGATGCACTCTTTTTTCTGAATACGGATATCTGCATCATAGTGTTATGGAAGTTACTGATTAAATGCCAAAGACTAAATTTTTGAATATAATATTAAATAAGCAAAACCATATTGAATACAGTGTGTAGTTGTACTTCAGAAACTGTTGCCCAAATCCCATCTTTCATGTATTGCCTAATTTTGCCACGGTTAATGGAATCCATATGAAACTGGTCCATCAGCCATTATTTAACCCCATAAGTTACGTATAATTGAATTAAGATGGGAGAACAGGTTTACTCATGTATCTGAATGATGTGAGACAAAGAAAGAGGGGGCAGGAGAAGACTGAGACAGTAACACTGAATTCAGCTTCTAAAAAAACAGAATCGATTTCAGACATAAATGTGACAAATATTTAATTACAGCAACATAAACGATACTGTTGTTTGTATGAAGTACAGTGCTGTGAAAAGGTTTTTCATGATATCCACTGTTTTTTTTCAAATCATTAGACAACATCTAATAGTAGGTAATGTCAACCAGTGTAAACATATAACACCATTTTTTAATTTGCTGCTTTAAATATGTAAGTCTTAACATTATCCAACACCTATATTGATGAATATATATGTATATACATTCAAGATATGTATATATGTGAAAAACTAGTCACTCACTAGTAACTCACAATCAGCTGACCAAATTTAACTGATATTTAGAATTGAACACAGCCAGCCCTATTAAATCTAAACCTCACCAAGTTGATCCTGACAATGAGAGTGAACTAGCGGCCACAAGGTTTCTACAAGAACATGATGCCATGGTCAAAGAAATTCCAGTTGAGATGAGGAAGAAGTTGCAGAAACTTAGAAACCATAAAGAGCTACAAAACCATCTCTAAGGCTGTGGGACTCCACCACACCACAGTGAGAGCCATTATCTCCAAATGGGGAACATTTGCAGCCATGGTGAATCTTCCAAAGAAAGACGATTCTGCCAAAATTTCTCCAAAAGCACAGTAATGACTCATGACAGAAGTCCCAGAAGATCCCAGAAAAACATCCAAAGCACTGCAGGCCTCTCTAGCTTCAGCTAAGATCAGTGTTCATGAATCCATAATAAGAGAGACACTGAACAGAAATGGGATTCAAGGGAGAGCAGCAAAGCAAAAACAACTGCTATCCAACAGCAACAGTGCTCTTTTTGAATTTGCAAAGAAACATCGAGATCATCCCCAATGGAATAATAGTCTATAGAAAAGCGAGTTGAAAGTTGTACTCCTCTGACAACATAGGGCCCAGTACATCTGGCATAAGAAAATGTAGCATTTCAGTAATCATATCCATCGGTCCTGGGCAAGGGTGCAGAGGGATCAGGATCCTATCTCAGGCAGCACTGGGCACATGGCTGGGGTAAACCCTGGACAGGATGCCATGCCATTGCAGGGCACATGCACGCACACACTCACACACAACAAGCAATATAGAGATGGCAATTAGCCCAAATCACAGGTCTTCAGACTGCAGGAGGAAACCAGAATACCCATACCAGAAAACCCATGAAACACGGGGAGAACATGCACAGCAACAATGCTAACCACTGAATAACTGTGCCCCCCACAGTAAGCACATCATGGGGCCGATGGTGTAAGGATGATTCCCTGCCTCAGGACCTAGAATACTTCCCATTGGTGAAGAAACCATGAATTCTGCACTTTAACAGAAGATTCTTAATGGGTGTGATGTTACCTAAGGCTGAAGCATAATTTGGTTATGCTTGAAAACAACGATCAAAAATGTTAAAGGCAATCGTACAACAGAATGGCTCAGAATCTAGGGCTCGCAAAATCAGTAGCCCAACGTCCTGGGGCTACCAAAATGTAACACTGCCCTGCCCAGAGGGCTACCTGAAATTATACTCAGAGTGAAATCAAATTCCCTCCTTTATTCACTTTGTCCACTCTCATGACTTGCTATTTGAATGAAAAAAAAAAAATGATCACGGAACAACCAGGTTTTTAATCATGATGATTTGTCTGCGGAGACATAATTGCCTGTGGGTGTGTGTAATGAGTTTACTTCTCTTCTCTTCTTTCTTTCATATGATGTTTGGCAAACACAGTTGGTGCATTGCTGCCACCCCCTGTAAAGGAGTGTAGTTCTCACTTCATTTATTTACTGTTGCTAAGTGATAGAGTTTTACAGAGCCCCAGAAGGAACATGGGCAAACAAAAAAGTCTCTTACAGTTTCACGTGCGAACGTAAAACTTTCTGGTGCTCACGTGAAAATTTAAAAAGATTTTTTTGTTTGCCCATGCCCCTTTAGGGTCTCCATAGAGTTTGCATGGGCAGTGAAGCTAATTAAATTATAGCCTGTGAAATCGCTGATGTGTGTGTGTGTGCATGTGTGAAAATTTGAGAAGGAGGCGGCACATGGATTTACCCCAATATTTCATCTTTCCTCTACTAGGTCAGAATGAAGAACAGGAGGAAGAAGAGGAAGAAGAGCAAACAGCCACAAAGCGGAAGAATTCAGAAAAATCTGACTATGAGGCAAAAAGAAAGTGTAGCTTTTTGGTTTCATGGACAAAAGAATTTCTATGAACATGATAAGGTAAACGACACAATGTTCTGTTGGGTGTGTCGTCAATTCCCCACAATTTCTGACTCGACAACCGCTTTTGTTACTGGAAGCAGGAATTTTAGGAAAGACCCTACAAGAAAGCATGACAAATTTGTGCATCACAAGAAGTGTATGGCTGCCCAGTCTGCAGCTTCTTTCCCTGAACAAACGTCAATAGCAAAGAACATAATAAAAATGAGCAAAGCACAATATGAAGTCCTGACAAAACTTTTCAGAACAGCATACTACATTGCCAGAAGTGAACTACCATTAGCAAAATTTAACAGCCTTTGCAAACTTCAAGCAACAAATGGCCTAGATCTTGGTTCTACTTATCAGAATGATCATGCATGCAGAGAATTTACTGGAATTTACATAAACATCAAGAGAACAGATAGCAAATTCCCATCAGTTCTTGCAGATGGCAGCACAGACACTGGCATCATAAAACAGGTGTTGGTTCATGTCATGTATGTGAAACATAATGGTGACATACTGTACCCACTTACATGATGAAATGTCAGCCAGTGAAGAGCACAAATGCTGCACATGTTTTAGAAGCTATTGACGAGGCAGTGGATACCATGGGTATCAATGAAGAGACATGGAAGGAGAAAGTAACGGGTGGAAATTTTGAGGGAGCTGCAGTGATGATGGGTGAGAAAAGAGGAGTAGCTGGGAGACTGAAACAGCGGATGCCCCACATCATAACAGTCCACTATGTGGCACACAATTTAGAACTAGCGGTACTGGATAGTGTGAAAGGCTGTGAGTACCTGGTCAAGTTTGAAGATACACTGAAAACCATCTTTAAGAGGTACTACTATTCCTCAAGGAAGCAAAAAGAACTGAGTGAAATAAGTGAACTGCTTAATGAGAAAGTGGCTCATTTCAGTGGCCTGAAAAGCGTACAGTGGCTGCCAAGCAGGCTGAGATGTCTAAAGGCTGTGGAAAAAAATTACAGTCCCACCGTTGTGCATATGGAGAATATGGCAGGAGGAGGTGATGTTAAGTCAGACGATGCTGGCAAAGCAAAGGGGGGGTGGTGCAGGAAATGAAAACCAAGAAATTTCATGTTGGACTACAGTACCTTCTTATCCAAGTGCACTACTGTTTTTCAGTATGACAACTTAAACATCATGCAAACAAATCAGTTAGTGGAGAGGATCACATCACGCTTACTCAGCCTGAGAACAAAACCAGGAGAATTCCAGAAAGCCTAGGAAACAAAGTTCACAGCGAAAGATGATGGTAGCGTGTGCTACTGTGGAACTCAGCTCACAAACAGCCAACAACCTGCTAGAAGAAGTGAGACCACAGACAAAGACACCCTTGGTGCAGAGTTTCAGAAGATTATTGACAACACAGTTAAGTACGTGGACAGCAGATTTAAAAATATGTCTGAAAAGCCTCTCTCTTGTTTCAAAGTTTTTGACCCTTCCACTCTTCCCCGCCCCAGAGAAGAACTGGCCAATTATGAGGATGAAGAGGTGGATTATGTTGTCACACATTTTGCCAGTTTGGTAAATGAGCAAAAGAAGAAGAAAATTCCACAAGAATGGACAGATCTAAAAATGTGGCTTTCAGAGCACTGGGGTATCAAGCTAGATTGCTTGTACAGAGATCTTCTCACTGAGAATGCAGACACCTCTCTGATATCTTGTTAATGGTAAAATTAATGTGAACACTTAGTCCATCTACAGTCATCTGTGAGAGAGGATTTTCTTGCATGAACCAAGTGAAAACGTCATACCATACCTCTCTACAGTCTGAAACACTAAATGACCTTGTGCATCTCTCCATAAATGGGAAACGTTAGAAACTTTTTGCCCTGACAAGGCAAATTCGTTTCTGGATGTATTCTGGAAAAGGTTCAAGACATTTGGAACATAACACCCCAGCAAGATCAAAGAGCAGAGAAGGGGAGACTAATATACAGAAGCCAAGGGAGGAATCTGAAGAAGCTGTGCCCTCAACGTGGAAGTTGGCACTCTCTCATCTGTCATTTCAGTTGAGATCTCAGATTCAGAATCTGACAGACTAATTCAAGTTTGTTCATACAAGTTTCAATTCAGTTAGAACCGAATGCATATTTATGATGATTGATGTTGATGATTGTTACTTGATTGTTGAGTAATTTATGTATGATTGTTGCTATTTGTGTTTGGAAAATAAATGATTTTGATTGATTTTTTGACTATATCTAACTTTCTACATTAAGAAATTGTTTTTTTTTTATTTGGGATAGTTAAATTCTTTTCAGGTTACCAAAATCTGAAGAGAGCCTGCCCGAAGGGTTACCATGGATTTTGAAATTTTGCGAGCCATGCAGAAGAAACAAAATTAATGTTTTATAGTGGCATAGTCAAAATCATGGCTTGAAATTGAGGCAGGACTTTAAATACGTACTACAGTTCTGCAAAGAAATGTGAACTAAAATTAAAACAGTGATATGGAATTATAGGAAGCTGCAACCAAGTGTTTATTGCAAACGTCCAATTACTTGTTCATGTGGGTAATAGGGGTGTTGGATAATAATTTGAAAATCATATTGTGTGATCACTCAGTGCAGTTCTGTCTAGTATTGCATTTTGTCTAAAGATCTGGGGTAATTGTCAAAAATGTGCAAAAACGGAGGATCTCAGTTAAAAACTTGTTCACAGCACTGTACCATGAGGTACTAGTGCGAAATATACGTATTATTAGAATTTCAGAGAAAACTTATAGAAATGAAGCTGATCCCATCACAGAAATGTGCAATAACAGTATGTTGAAATGAGTAAATGGAAGGTTGCAGGAAAGTTATGTAAAGTCATGCGATCTATTACTAATATAAAACATTAACCAGCAATGCTGTGTAATATACAGTATAGTGTATGTGTAAGTAAAGAGGCCATATTAAGCACATTATTAAACACTGCTTGTTATATAGAGAAGACAGCATTATCAGATTTTCAGTGAAATAACACATACCACACTTTGCTGCACCGTTTGAAGACCAACACTGAATTTGAGACCAAAAATGTAAAGAAAAGCATTGATTGAATTGTATGTTTCAAGTCACTATGTATGCCAGCCATCTATAGTGGTTAGGGTCATATGGGGGCCTGGAGCCTATCCCAGGCAGTGTAAGGCTGGGGTACACCCTGGACAAAATGCCAGTCCATAGTAGGGGACATACACGCTGGTACTCATACACACAATTGTATACTATGATCAACTTAGAGATGCCAGTTAGCCAAACCACATGACTTTGGACTTTAGGAGGAAACTGAAGTAATCAGAGGAAGCCTGAGAGGCAAACCAGGGAGAATATGCAAACTCCACACACGTACAAAGCAGAGGTGGGATTTGAATCCCCAATTGTCTCTCCCTTTGGCTTACTCATTGTATTCCACAATATTAAACATGTATTATGTGTAAGCATGAGGAATACAGTCAAAGATATATTGAACAGCTCTTGAATTTTAATGTTTATGTTCTTGTCATGTGATTCAGTGCTTTATTTTTGTTTAAAATGTATTATATATGGTACATTATTGTACATTGCTTGCTATTATAGGGCTGTTGCAGTATTGATTTTATTAAAATATGCTAAATAAATAGTAAATTTAGTAGGAAATAGTATTTTTAATTTACAATACATACTACAACTATGTAAATTAACCCCTATGGCAAAATGTACACCACCTGATATCACCTATTTGTAAGTCAAAATCCAATCAGTGCTCTTGAGAATGATTCCTTACATTGCCGAAGAAAAACAGGTTCAAAATCTTTATGAATTATTATGACAGCAATTGATACAAATTAAACAATGAAACGACACCCTGCCTTTGGATAACCTTAGAATATGTAATCTAAGCAGTCTGATAAATGAAACTTCTGAAAAATTGTATTTTTTGGCATCTTTAAGCAAACATATAATTTCAAAGAAGTATTTAAAGACTAACAAGTCTTCAGGTCTCAAAATAAGCAGCTCACAGTATCCCTTCCCCACCTAATTTGGAACATTTTATAGGGGCTCAACTTGTCAAAATTGTCAAAGACATCTATGCACCAAGTATGCCTCATACAATCAAATATTACCATCTGAATAAGAAAACTTCTAGTTACTAAAATTGGACTATCCATAACACACTCTATGCAGGGGTGGCATGGCGGTCTCACTAGGGTTGCACGTTCAAGCTAGAACACCAGCTCTGTTTCTGAGGAGTATGCAGGTGGTCCATGCATTTCCTATGGATACTCTGGTTTCCTCCTGAAGTGTGAAATCAGGCAGTTAGGTGTCTCTAAATTGCCATCTTCCAATGGGCAGAGTGTACTGTACATTCCATGGGACAGGCTGTAGACTTCATACTGTACATGAAAGATGCTTTTGGACTGCAAGAGGAATTACATGCAGACAATATTCTGACTCTACAAACACAGAAGTAGGATTCAAACCCTGTCTCCAGAGATAAGGGGCTATAGGTCTATCCACTGAGCCCACCATGCCACAGCTAGGGAGGCTGAGCAAAATAATTAAAAAAAAAACATGCATTTGCTCTTTGCATTTGTTTGGTGTTAGTTGCTTCAATTTTTGTGAGTGTCTATGTGTCCTGTGTTGATATTGGTATGTAATGAAAAAACAGCCTTTTTGGAGAGAGGGAGATGAATGCTTTGTTGTATTTTTGTTTTTTCCCTGCTTCCTCACAGTAACTGCGTCATAATTCCATGGTCCCACTTAATCAAAAGCATATTCTGCGAACACAGAATGATTAATCATTAGCAACCCTTCGGAGATTATTTGTTTGTCATAATTTACAGTCATGCTCATGTGATTACTTGCATATAGAAACAAACAAAACATTGCATTGTCAATGGTTTAATACAAATGTGGTTAAATATTTCTTTTTATACTTTTGCCAGACAATATCTGTCACAAGCCACCCCATCCGTTATAACACAGCCCCTCCCCCATGTCTGTCCCACCGCACCCAGTTCTACATTATTTTCATGTGTTTACACTATGCTTCTTCCAGAGATGTTTGCTAAATCTTCAGTATTGGAAAAAGGAAAAACTCTATAATTCAGTGAGGGAACTGATCAAAGAACATTATAATTATAATGAAACATTATTCATTTGAAGTCTCATTAATGAATTTTTGTGACTGATCTAGTAAGACGTAAAATCACTGACTTATTTTTATGGGAAAAAAGATACACAAGGACATATAAACAAATACTTGTCGCCATAACAAATAGTGGTTTTTTTTGCTTAAATTTTAAAAAATTTATGGTGGGAATGTGAATAAACAAACAAATAAAAAAATACACAATATGGACAAAAGTATTGTGCCACCTGTCTGTGCAATATCTGATTTCAAAACTAAGGGTATATATCAGAAGTTGGTCCTCCTTTGCCTCCACTCTTTGGGAACAGCTTTACACTTGGTGTTTGAATATCATTGGTGTGATTTGCTTCCATTCTTCCATAACAGCACCAGTGAGGTTGGGTATTGATGTTGGGTCATCTGGTCCCTTTCTGTTTGTGTGGCCTATTACATTACAACTGAATTCTTGTTGTTTCTAGAAGTTTCCACTTCACAATCACTTCACTTGCAGTTAACCAAGGCAGAAGATTGATACTGACTTGTTGGGAAGGTGGCATCTTATGAAAGTCACTAATCTCTTCAGTATGACCCATTCTGCCACCAGTGTTTGTTGCTGGAGATTGCATGGCTGTGTGTTTAATTATACACCTGCCTCAGCAATGCATCCCCCTGCCCGTTACTTCCTTTTTCAATGACTATGATGTCCATCCATCCTCCAGTCACTTATCCTGCAAGTCATTTAAATGTCATTACAGTAAAAATTGCATCTATCACTGGGTGGTTCAATAGAGCACACTCTTGCCTCATATAACCAGTGTTGATGGTTCAAATTCTGCCTTTGCTATGGTTCTTTGTTTCCATTGGGCTGTAACAGTTTCCTCCATACTGTCCACATGCAGGTAAAGCAGTTTCTCAAATTTGCACATTGTGCCTGTATGCCCTTGTGATGGACTGCCATGCCCGCCTTGTGACAAGTGCTTGTTGCAATGCTGGAAACAATTAGTGGCTGTAAGATGAACACAAATACCATCATCATGGACCATGGTGACACAATAAAGCAGAACGTCAAACTATCCCTATTACTACTGCTAATCACTGCTATTGCTGATCATGTTCTATGTGACTCAACAACTTCACCTATAGATGATCATGTCAGGTTTCAATATCATAGGACACAAATATATGTGTGCCTTCATGTTGTGGAAAAGGAATGTGAGCTGTCAGTTACCTGGGTCAAGAATTATTTTCAGGTAGGCACATTTTTCTGTATTGCCTATTGCAATTCAGTGTTTTTACAGAAGAATTGCAAAACAGTAACATTCTTAACATTCATATATGAGGCAATCCCGTACTGCCTTCCCGAAGCAGAGTATTTACTCTCCACAAAAAGAGAGAAAAACTAGGGGAGAAGATAAAATTGACAAATTTTAATACAGGTAAACAGAAAGTTAAACAGGAAATGTGGGCAAAGAAGTTATGTGTTTCTGTTAAAAATTTGAAAATATACTTTTTTGTTAGATAAAGAGAAAATTTAAAAAGTTCATATACACTAAGATATATCACTGGACTTTTGTTCTAATGAAGGGTATGCCAGAAGAGAGCTTTAAAATGTCCCAATAATGTTTCATTTGTGATAATTACTATAATTACTAACAAATATTTACAAAAACCAAAATCACGTCTGTTGCGATGAATTGTCGTCAATGTCCAACTGAACCACAAACTAGTGGGGACGCAGATTTGACATTTGTCACAATTCTTGTGTCAACAACTAAATACTTTGGCAGCTTGAATACATTCCTTGTGAATCTGTCACTTTAATGACCCACAAAGTTCTCAAAACGGAGATGCTCTAAGATTTCTTGGACACACATGTATATTTGTCTCCCATGCCCTCTTAATTTGAGGAAACTCATTATCCTGATAAAATGTGCCCCCCCCCCCAAATGGTGGAGAAGACCACAAATAAATTACACAGGGCATTATTTTTTTTAATTAGTTCCCAGCTTCTTGTCTTAGGGAAATTTTTGCTTCCTTTTCTGATCGGCTATGACAGTTTCTGGGCCCAGGTGCTCTATAGCCTATTTCAGTGGTATACAGCATAAACGCAGGTTTTTAACAGTTTATTTGTTTACGTGTTCATAGTGGCTATACTATGAGAGTACCCCGTGATGTATTAGTGTCCCATCCATGATGTATCCTGTCCTGTGTCCCGAGCTACCAGGTGACACTTTGTCATATGGGTTCACCTCAAGGAACACACACATATTTACTGCATGTTGACTGTCAGCAGCATAATCACTTGTATTTTTCAGCATGCAGAAGTTATGTGATACATAATTACGAATCGTTTATCATTAAGAAGAAAGTGATGCAAGAAATAAACGATGCATTTCTTGCTATAATGGAGTGTCCTCCGTAATTTTTGGGACAAAGACACATTTTTCCTTAATTTTCCCCTCTGCTCCACAGCTTAAAATTTCAAATCAAACAATTCAGATGTGAATAATTGCACGTTCCAGATTTTAATATAAAGTTATTTGTATACATTTCAATTTCACCATGTAGAAATCACAACACTTTTTATACATAATCCCCCTCATTTCAGGGTGCACACACACACACACACTACTCGAACCCCCCACCCTGAAGGTGAAAGGCAACAGTGAAAACCACTGAGCCACTGTGCCCCCCTGTCACACATAACCATAAACTTTTGCTATAACCCCAAATTAGAAAAAGTTGGGACAGTATGGATAATGCAAATTAAAAAAAACGCAATGATTCTTAAATTTACATTGACTTCTATGTCATTGCAGACAGTACGAATCCAAGATATTTCATGTTTTGTCTGGTCAGCTTCATTTCATTTGGTAATATACATCCATTCCTGCATTTCAGGCCTGCAACACATTCCAAAAAAAGCTGGGACGGGGGCAAGTAATGAGGTAAATAAATAATGACGTTATTTCAAACAGGTGATGCCAATAGGTGATTGTAATCATGATTTGGTACAAAATCAGTATCCACTAAAAGCTGTGTCTTTGAGGAACAAAGATGGGTGGAGGATTTCCATTTCGTCAACAAATGTGTGAGAAAATTATTGAAATGTTTAAAAACAATGTTCCTCAAAGAAAGATTGGAAGGGATTTGCAT
>JAACJT020000034.1:18603970-18627228 GCA_009936485.2 Gymnarchus niloticus
GGGACTATGTAAAGCGCTTTGTGACCGTGCTCCGTGTTAAAAGCGCTATATAAATAAAATTGAATTGAATTGAATTTTACTATAAAAGGTCATTTTCACTGAAATGATATTGATGCTTATGTAAGTTGTTAGTTTAATTAAATCAGTTTTACTGTTTGTTCTTGTTGTAGGTGCTTCATTGGTATTAATCCTGAATGTGGAACAAAGGCCAGCCGGGGTAAAGTTGTATCTAAAAAACAGGCCCACTGGTCCACAGAAAAGCAGTCACAGTGAAACCCCATGTTGCCAGTCTGTGAAGAACGACATGGATTTTCAGTGGCACTTCATAAAGGTAAGATGGCTGTCCTATCTTGTTAATGAAAAATTCTCTCAAATTTTCATCTTCATTCTTTCTTCCGTGCTTTCTTTTGACTGTCTCTCTCCAAGCAATGAACTGTCAGAATGAACTTTTGGATGGCCTTATTCACCCCTTCCCTTGAATGGCATACGAGTACAGTTTGAAGGCTCATTTGATGGTTGTTACAGAGCCCAGTTGGTGTTTTTGCATTTATCCATAATGCTGTGTTATGCTGAAGTAGGGAATGCACTTTAAAGGACCTAGAAATATTCCATATTTTTGCAATTTGTGTGACTGTTTTGATAAAGATTGCTAAATATTTCCTTTTCAATTAGAATTTGTACATCTATTGAACACACAGTGCCTGTAAATAAATGAGTTATGTCCTACATCTTTTGTGCTACTCAATTACAATAACAAGAGTATACTGGCAATTGTTCCTCTGGGGGGCAAAATAGCATAGATCCAGAGAAGCCCATCAACACACGTTTTGGGGGGGGAGGCCAGCCACCTTACCTGAGTCCATGCCTGACTGAGTGTTTGGCTCTGACTGTTATTCATAGATTGTATTTGACCTTTGCATTCCCTGTTGGTTTTCTGAATTTGTTCTCGTTGCTTTGCTCTGTTAGCCTATTTAATGCACTGTATGTTTGGCAAACATGCAGTTTTATGGCGATTTGCCCAAATACTGGTGAGTAAATATTACGTCTAACATAGTAGCTAAATTTTCCTACTCAACTACTCAATGAAGCTACTCAACAAGACCAGTTTAATTAAAATTGCATCTTGACAGGCAAAATGAGTTGGGTACTTAAGCGAACCTATAATGAATTCAAGATATCCATTGTGACAGATATCTTTCATTCATCATTTTTCTCCTAACTACTGGTAAGCACCCAGTGAAGAACAGGATTAGGAGAAAATAACATGGTAATGTATTTTGTTATACATTTCTAAGGGTCTGTCAATGGTGACAATATGCCTGCCAGGGCAGCCTTATTGCTGTTTGAGTCAAGATTTGCTTTTATTATGAGGTGAATAGTCATTTAAGTGAAAACAGGTATACAATATCATCAATATAGTAGGATAATTTAATAAATTATTAAACAGTATAGATCATTCTAAATGACTAAACAACTACTGCATACTTGACTATGGCAGTTTTTTTGAAAGAGAATTTAGGAAGAAAGTGAGTAAATTACATTTAAATTTTTGTAAGTTATAAAAGGCTTAGTCACTATATTCACTCAGTGAATGTAGTTGGGAAAACTGTATTGTAACCCAGAATTAAGACTACGACAGAGGCTCCAATCGGTAACCAGAGGAAGGAGGCTGGAAAAGGAGTGTCCCTACCTGAAACTGCTAGGAATATCATCTGTCACTTGTGGCAGTTCAATCACTTCATTCCTTTTCAGTTTTTCAACTCTCTATGTGTGGCTATTATATTCCATGGAGAAGACAAGAGACGTCCAGTGGTTAGTCCTTGAGGTAATTTTATCCCTTTACGTTAATAAGTTAGTAAGACTAAGAGATCTTTATTGTCATCATTCTTATGTACAATGAAATTTAGTAAGACAAATATAGAAACCAGCAATAAATATAAAAAGAGGCGATCTATAAACTTGAATTTGCATACATAAAGAGAAATATAAGCTAATCAATCTGCAAAATAAATAGATTCATTAGACCAGGGGAGGAATGGACAAGTGTATGTTTAATATAATAACAGTCCCGGGGGTGGAGTCAGGGGTTAGGTTAGTTCTAGGCCATTGGACAAGGGAGAGCCACAGCCCTTGGAAAAAAATTCCTCTTCAATCTGTTTGTACAGGATGGAATCACACAATACTGCTTACTAGTCAATAGCAGGTCAAACAGAGAATGTCCAGGGTATGTTGTGCCTTTTCTGATGCTGGTAGTCGTCTTCTTCAGTTGGCTAGCATAAAAACGTTTTAGGCACAAGAGATCAGTCCTGATGATCCACTGAGTTACCATCACCACATGATGCAGATCCTTTCTCGTTCAGGCTGTGCAGCTAGCATACAGTTGAAGTTCACCAGTAGTTGTTGAGGGAGTTGGGCCTGTTTAACTTTCCTGAGATCATAGAATCTTTGTTGGGCCTTTTTATCAGGTAGGAGGTGATATCGGACAAGGGCAGCTGCATAGTAATGTAAACTCCAAGGAACCTGATACTTTCCACATGTTTCACTACTTCTCCATAGATGTGGAAGGGGAGATGATGTGTCTTCTTAGTTATTCTGAATTCTATAATGATCTCTTCTGTTTTGGTTGTTTTCAGGGTCTGGTTATTGTTCTTACACCAGTCAGCCAGGTATTCCAACTCATTCCTGCTATTTCCCCATATCAGAAATCGGTCCAACTATTATGATGTCATCAGCAAATGTAATTAGAGTATTAGAAGGATGTATGGGGGTACAGCTGCTGCCCAGACACTGCTGTCCATCTGACTGTTCTACATCATTGTTGTTCATATTGTGTTAGTGAAATTGTCCTGCCCATTGCCGCCCAGAGGAGGATGGGCCTCTCCCTTGAGTTTGGTTCCTCTCAAGGTTTTTTTTTCCTTCTGATGGAGTTTTTCTTTGCCACTGTCACTTTTGGCTTACTCTTTGAGACATTGGGACCAGGACTATGTAAGGTGTTTTATGAATTGAAAAGTTATGAGTGTAGAAAGTGAGGACCATGGGGCTAAGCATGCAGCCCTGTGGGGTTTCCGTGTGCAGGATGATAATAATAGAAGAGGTGTGGTTCCCAACCCTGATGGACTGTGGTCTGTTGTCGAGGAAGTAGATGACTGAAGAGCAGAGAGCAGGGAAATTACCAGACACCTATGTCTCTTAAGTGACGTCATCATTAAGTGTGGTTTTTCCTAAAACTGTAGTGTTGATGATTCCCTAGGTTTCCTTTTCATTTGTCTCACTACATTGCAGTTCCAAAAACATATTTAAATGCAATATTATTATTTTAGATTTATAACAGTCAGTTCATCTACATTTCACTTAGACAATCTTTGCACCTTGATTTTCTCATCCCTTTTGTAAAAACCAGCCATGTTATTCCAATATGTACCAACAATCTCAAAATATACATTATATCTTATTATATCTTATACATTATACACACACACAGATCTATAGTAGCATGCATTGCATTTTGCCTGTAATTTGGAGGATGGTTTGCAGTGTCCAAAATTATGAATCTAGAAATTACAAATGACAACATACACCTTTAATTGATTGTTTTGCTTAAAGATAAATTTGTTCTAGACTGCTATTGCTCTGGGCTGAAAACATAGAATTAGTTAATCTACTGGTTCTCTAGGGAAAGTACATTCTTGTGTACTTGTGAACAATCCTGTATTTGGTGTTAACTTTTTTTCAGGAGGGGTATGATCTGTGTTTGCTTGAAGGTAGTGGGAGAATCTGATGACAGGAGGGAATTGAAAAAAGAAGATAAATTGCAGGAGGTGGAAGAGATTGTTTTCAGTAGTGGAGAAAAGATAAGAGTCAAGAGGACAGATGGTAGGATGGTGTGATTATAGAAGTTTGAAGATGTCTAAGAAGATTGAATACGCTGAACAATGAACAGGATAGAGAGTGGGAGAATAATCAAAAATTGATTACACTTTTTCTACTAGTTATTCCTCTTACAGTGGTAAACTGTCACAACTACTCAAACACAGAAGCAGACACATCATATTAAGATTTCCATTCTTATTTGTGACTATCATTTCCATTATTGTATGTGATAAGACTGTTCATCTGGCTCCCTATTTCATTCATACCCAAAGTGGACGGGCTACAGCTGTTTGCATCCATCTTCAAATCGGGCGGCCAAGACTGGGATACTCCGTGGACCAGATGTCAGTCCTTCACAGGGATATGCCCACACTACAAACAATTTTAAGCAGCTTATCTGTGGGAGGAAGCCCATGTGACACGGGGAGAACAAACAAACTCCCCATACACACAGAGCAGAGGTGGGATTCAGACATCCAACATTGGAGGTGTGAGTCAGCGGTACTGCCCACTTAGCCACCCTGCAAGGTCACGTAGAACAAGTGCTCTCCAATAGATATTACTGCAGAACCATTTCTACCTAACTGACAATAAAGGTTTAAGTTTGTTTATTGCAGTTTCTTTATATTTGAAAATGGTGTATTGGAGAAATGCACAATGTAACATAATACACTCCATAATCTTTTTATTAGATTTGTTGTCTATGTATCAATTATAAAATAGCGTTTTTCATTTGATTTGTATTAATTTTTTTCTGTTTTGTGTTAAAAATCTGACAGCAATTAAAAAGTCAGGATCATTATAAAAATAAAAAAGCAGTTTATGGGGCATTTTTTAAAATTTCATTAAGTAGTTGTTTTAGGCTGTGGTGATAACTTGAGAGTGAATTAAATTTAAATGATTTTATAATATATGGGAAAGAAAGACACATTTGAAAGGGTTTAATTAAGGATATGAAATATCCTTTTCCGAGATTCATTGCTTCTAAATTATTTGATCTTAAATTGCAAAATAATTACAGTAGAAGGAATGCTCCCCATTTAAAGTTTATGTGACTAAAGCCCAAGGCACATTCATACCTAACACAACTACCCTGACTAAACTGATGTCATTTCGAGGCAACAGGAAGTATCCAGTAAATGCCTGCAAGATTTTTCCTTGCCATATGTGGCAGAGCCTGCCTTGAATTGCTAAAAGAGACTGCCATGCACAAACAATGGGAATGAATAAAATGAGTCTACCAGAGAAACTAAGGAAGAGAGAAAGATTTTTCTGTATTCTGCAGAAGGTTTGGCATGAAAGAGAAAAATGATTTTTGAATGTATGTAGACAGCCACATTTACTTTAAAAATTTTCATTTACTTCACTGCATTTCAGCAGAACAAACTCAAACAGATTTAAGGTTCTTCAGATTTTTTATTTGCAAGCTGTTGTATTTCTGTCATATTTTTCCTTTTTTTTATTGTGAACTACTAAAATGCAGGAAGTAGTTGTTACACGCAGTTCAAAAACCCAGAGACTATGAGGCCCTGAAATAAATGGGTGGAAAATATATGAATGGAGGATGGATGATCTGACAGTATGCCGCTCAAATCACTATGCAAATTGCATTCATTGATTCATCATGCTTAAAATAATTTTTCAGATCTTAAGTCACAGGATTAAGGAATGTAGTCCTTCCAAAAGAAAATCTGGGCAGCATTGTGGTTAATGGGCACCACTGGAGTCTCCTACTTCTGTGCTATTTGTGCAGTTTGAATGGTTTTCCCATGTAATGTGGGTTTTCTCCAAGAAATTTCAAGATTTGTAGTTGGGCAACTCTAAATTGATTGTGATGTGACTGACATCCCATCCAAGGCATATCACCACATTATGTTCTGTGTTCCCTGGGATAGGCTCCAGCCCCACATAGTCCTGTTCTGAATAAGCAATTGGAAGATGGATAGATAAAATGAAATATCATTCCAGGGTCTGGAATTTAAAGGTGCCCAGCCATAAGACTAAGCAGCATTGCACAAGAAGAAAACCATTTAGTCCAGTCTGACTCCACATGCTTTGGTTTCATTTTGATCCACATCTTTAAGGAATTGAAAAAACATTAAGTAGACCCTAAAATATTGGTTTTGTTTGCTTTCATTAACTTTTTTTGCCTTCAGAGTACTCTGTTGGGTATCAAAGGTTTAAGGAAAAACTAGAAACTTTGTTTGGTCTACATTTTGAAAGGCTTTGTTTGATGCTGGAATTGAGAGATTTTTATCGAAAATCTATAGCTTTGCACAAATCCAGGGGCAATGTGATCCAGCCGGTGAAAAGTTGAAGTCTCTTTGTTGTCAGCAAGCGGCTGGCGCACTCCAGCATTCAGCCCATGCTCCCAGGCAACAGCAGGATCACTAACAGTATATCTTACCTCCAGGCATCCTTTTTAATGTGCTTTGACTTTAGCTGTCTGTGATAAGGAACACATCAGGTTTACAGTGGTTTATAGAGATGTAACCTTTGCTGCCAGCTTTGTAAACTATCTCTGTGACAAAACCACCCATCTGATGAACAGCTTACAATGGCTTGTCAATTTCACAGGCTCTCAACTATTACCGCGTACAGACAGCAATTAATGGTTGCCATGACATAAAATGTCAGAGAAGGTTTTACTTGATTAGACATTTTTTTTTATAACAGGACAAAGGAAATCCCCACATTATACGCTGCTTGAGAGATCTTTTTCTATAGTGCATCAATAAAATTTAAATGCTAGGTTTCAAAACAGAAAGTCAAGATTAAGCTCCAATGTATTATTAAAATATATTAGTATTCTTTTTGGAATGCTATGTGCAGTAAATAACTTGCACAGACTATAAGTTGCTTTGAACGATCACCATTTTGCCATGTATTTTCTTTTTGATCAAAGATCGGTCACAATTTCATTATATTAACATATAACCTTACAAACCTAAAAGTCAGATAATATGATCGATTCTGGTATTGCCATATTGCCACCGATAGTGAAGTTAACTTCCGTGAATTACAGTTATCACAGCTGATAAGTTTTGAAATGCAAATAGTATAGTCAGCTAAAGAACACCAATGATGTGTGCATTTTAATGTTCGTTTTTAATGTTCTTTTTCTATTTCCATACTTTGGTTATTAATTAAAGAAATAGGCTGCAGATGGTAAATATACAGTGTATGGAGTATAACACACGTTGTGGAAATATCTCTTCTTTTTGATTTTTTTGACTGTAACATTTACTAATTGATTTTTTGTAAAGGCTCCACATCTTGTCCTCACAATACCTTTCTGCATTTTCATAATATTCTCCTTGCTTGCTTTTTTTGGCAGGCACATTTTCCTACCAGGCTCTATAACCTCATTCAAGCCTGCCCTCATAGATAACATCTCCTTTGTACTTTGCATGTGCAGTCTTGAGAAACGCACTGATAATATTTCATATCCGATTTCTGATAAGAAAGATGGGGTGAATGTAAGAATCCAAAATATTAGCAAACAATGCTCCTCTGCCATTTTTGTGACCCACTCTATAGCCTGTTTTTCAATATCCCTCTATCCAAAAAACATTCATACTCACACAGACAATAACACTCTTATATTCAAATGAATTTACATACAATTTTGCATAACACACGAACAACAAATGAAGTTTCCAAGATAGCCGAACAGCAGGATGGCAACACATCTATCAAATACAAATTGTAGCTTTGTGTAATATAGTGCAAATGACAGTAGTAATATTCGGTCATTTTTCTAACTAATATCCATTTAATTCATTCTTCAACCATAAGACCCAGTGTGTTCTAGTTTTTCATGCTGATAATGCCCTTTAATTGCTGATGCTATATTTAGAGAATTTAGAATATCCAAATATTATTATGTCTGATGGCAAATTTAACATCAACTTGCATGAAATGTAATCTCAATAATATTTGCAGGAAGGAGCATTTTAATTCAGTTATCAACATTTGTAATCACTCAATTCTGGATGTCTCTTTAAAAAATTGCATTAGATCATATTGAAGCAATTAACTTTTACACAACACTTAACCAGCCTGCAGTATTTTTAATTTCTAGAAAATCTAGAAGAAAAAAAAAGTTCCAAAAATGTTTTTTGGGGTTATAAGAATGCGTGTAAAAAACCAGTTTGTTTTTAAAACAAATTTGCATAATAAATGTGAATTCTACATTCCTTTATGCAGATATGCTGTATTACTACGATTTGTATGAGTTGACATGTTGGTCACGGTCTGCCAGCTACCCAAAGCTATTGATCTATAAAAAAATACCAAGGGAGTCTTCCCACAGAATCGACAGAAGGACCTGTCTGTACCTTTATCATGTCCCCAGAACCAGTTCCAATTCCAGAACCAATAATGACTGGTGTGCTACATTATTAGAAGAAAAATGTAAAGTTTGTCTATCTAATCAAAAAGAAATACAGTGCAACACTTCTCAGTGCTACCTAAATTGCAAATGCTGCCATAAACTATCTCTGTATGATTAGAAATTCACTTAAATTCTCCTCTTCCAGCACAAATAGATAAATGTTTTATGCAATTTAATTTAAATGAAGTTTTTTTTTTCCATTATGGTTTCAATAAAAGGAACAAAACATTGTGCCATGTATACTGTATATTGAATGTAATATAAGCAGTTACAGTTGCACAGAATGTTGATCTGTTATAATCTGAAGTCTTGCATTAACCAACAGACTCCTTTGGAAGTCTGTGGACTAATGTGCGCAAGCATCCCATCATTTAAACTTAACTTTCCCCCGGAAGAGGCAAAAAATGTGTGAAAATTAAATGATCCAAGGATTTGCCTTATTAGTCATTTACATAATGAATAGTGACACTGTGGGGCACTTGGAACCATGTATTTGCAATTCAGATAGAAATAGCTGCACTGTTCAGTCTCCTGCCTGGCTGAATTGAATGGCGTTGGGCAAACTCTGAATGAACTGCACAAGGCTGCCAAGAAGTTTGAAGCCAGGTGCACCAGTCATATCACCTTACCGTGTAATTGGCCACTTTGGTCAAAGAGAGAGAAGCAAGTTGTCTCATGCAAAGGCGTGCAAAAGACAACATGTCAATGCTCAGTGTAAATGCAGTGACAATGACAATTCTCCATGGCAATTTTTTGTCAATTCTAGCTATAATTTTATCCCACTACAAATGCATTTCAAGATATCTTGTGTTCTCTGCCCTTCTGATATCCAGTAAAGAATATAAACTAAAAAGAAAATAATTAAAATGTATGAGATCAGATATGTCCACGATCCATTTTTAAGATGATTTGGTTAAAGGTATCACTATGGGTAATACATAAACTTCACTGGGTCTATATGTCTTATGGGAAACATTTTAAAATATCAGTGTTAACATTTAAGGACCATCATTAATCTGGAGTTCAGCTATCTTACAGACCTCCTCCAGGTTTACACCCCCCTCAGTCCCTGCGGTCTTCATCAGTAAGTCTACTTTCTGTTCCAGACTATAACCTCAGTACTGTTGGTACCAGGGCATGTTCAAATTCTGCACCCACACACAGGAACTTGCATCCCTCCCACATCCAGACTACTACAAAATTTAAACCTGCTCTCAAAACCCATCTTTTTAAGTCTGAATTGCATGGCATAATGAACAGGCATGTGTTAGCAGAGGAGACATTTAACCATTTTCACAACCTTTTCTCCTTTTCTACTAGATACAGCAATGAATGTGATACATTTTTCTTTTTTAATTTTATATATATATATATATGAAATTCTATATTGTCTGGATTTGCCGGGACAAAAGTTTAACCCATATGGATTTTCGTATTGCATGTCACTTTGCCTTCTTCAAAGAATTCCTTTCCAAAAACAGGAAACCACAAAAAGAGTAGTCATTTACATTAATCTTCTACAGATTCTTTGGCTCATTTTTCTCCCAAACAAAAAGCTGATGAGGGTTGATGTGCAGCAACTTGTGTCCTCTGAACTCAAAGGCATTTTGCAGCCATCTCATTGTCATTATTTAAGATGTCATGGAACACTATGTATACATGCTCGATTCTATACTCTTCTCACCTTCTGTCCAGTAGTTTTGGGGTGTCATAAAATCATTTCATACCAAAACTGTCAGCATGATGTTATATTAACTGGTAAGCACTGTTTGTAATATTGAGCTAATCGGTGTGTTTTGCATGAACTTGTGTGGAAAGGTCAGTACAGTGTGAAAAAAGAACTCTGTGTCTACCCTAGATATTAAAGGTAACCTCTTTGATTGTATATATTTTTTTCCCAAAATGTTGTCATTAGGTTAAAAATACAATTAATTCATCAGAAACTCTTAACAGCAGTATTAATGTATTAAGTTAAAACAGTCAACAGTAGTATTAAGTTATTAATTCAAGTTTTTCAAGGCAAGAAAAAAATATATATTTCATGTTTAAAAGAAAATACCCTTACATCAGAGTGCAGGAACAAAAACAACCACACAAGACAAATTTAAAGTCTTCTAGGATGGCCCTATTTTGACTTGTGCAGTGTTCCATAAAACTTCCATCTGCCTCGGTGTCTCACCTTTAAACTAGGGGGACTAAGTGATGGCATTGCACTCTAAGTTCCATCTGTGCATTTGCATATAACCAAACAATATACAACATGCAGTATATAGAGATAAAACTGATTTTTTTGGGGAGAAGCAAGTTTACATTTGTCAGACACCTGATACCTCATATATACTGTCGTGAAAGATCCAAGGCATTTTTTACTGATGGAAAAAGCATATTTCAAATTCATCAAGGCATTTAAGACATTTACATTTTAAAAATACAAAGAAAATCTACCCTCAGGGTTTTATCCAAAGCTGAAGAATATCTTTTATGTGTAAATGTAGCCATAAGAATACATGTTAATGTAACTAATATGCCGAAGGCCTTTGGTTCTTCAATTTCTTAAATTTTTCAATTCCTTGAAAAAAGATCATACAGGTCCACAATTAAACTTTTGTTATATTAAAATAAGTAATAATGACCTTAGATTAAATACATTCCCTAAAAACACCATTTCTCAGTTGCGAGCTAGGCATCCCCTGTGTATGATGTCCATTCATTTTGATCAGTCTTCTCAGACTTTAATTTAATTAGACTTAGAGAAAGTGAATTAAAATATGTTTTTTCATTTGCATTTGATATATTGAGGAGTATTTAACAAGGTTAAACTAATAACATGTTTATAGAATCAGCCAATACCAGTGTGGTGAAATCGTGCCTTATTTTTTTATTCTCATTACTATGTAAATCTTTATTGATTCCATCATTTTGGAATTCTGAAGTTTAACTTCAGAAATCTTAAAATAACAATAGGTGACCAAAATCTGGCATAACATTTGGGGTCATTTAGTGAGCTGTTGTTTGTTTAGTGTCTTGTATAGATTTTGGACGCTGGGCTAAGGAAATATTTGGCACCTGTTGAATAAATTCACAGGTATTCACGTGTGTCTGTAATATTTTGTGACTCTGGCTTCCAGTATATTTCAACATCAAGTCAGAAGCAGAATCAGCTGCTGTAAATCAAACAAAACGAGGCAGGACAATGTAAGGGGCAGATGAAGGCAAAACAGCAGAAGGAGCTGGAAGTGACACTGCCCTTATTATTCTGGAAAAGATTTTTGAAACCTTCATACAATTTCAGAAGGAGTGGGATGAAAGCAGGGCAGAAAAGCAGCAACCCAAGACCTGAAAGACAGATCTACAACAATCTGAAACACTCAAAGGCAGCTAGAGATGGACTGTATCAGAAAATCCTAATACAGTAATGTCAGCAAAAGGTATTGGCCTTGGAGCAAAACCTAGCATAGTTAGAGGATACAGTATATATGACCTTGCACACTTCCTGACTACACTGGAAAGACTGGTGTTGTTAACTAGTCAGAACTCCCAATTTGTGGGAAATAAGCTGAATCAGTGCATTGCACTGTTGCTTCACATCTTCATGACTGGATGATTGAATCCCATGCCATACATGTTGTGTAGGCTTCCGCCTGGTATGCTACTTCCCTCCCATATTCTAAAAACATCTCACATTGTGTGTTCTCCCTATGATGGACTGGTTTACCTAGAGTGTTCTTATGTCCTTTGCCTCCTGGAGTACTTGACAAATGGTTAAAAAAAGTATGGTTGGATGGATGGATCCAATGAAAGGCCTCAAATGGTATTGGGGTCATGTGTCCAACCCAATCTAAAGATTATTTAAGTATGCAGTCCTGATGTATTATGAAAATAATTCAAAAAAGCATACCCTGTTGAAACATCACAACTTTACAGCAGACTTAAAGACTTATTCTGAAAAGTCGGTCAATTATGTTCAATGCAACAGAATTCTTTGCACTGCTTCTTCTATGCCTCTTTTCCCACTGACATTGGTGTTGGTACTGCGCCGGTGCCAAACCAGCGCTGGAACTGAACCTGGACCAAATTGACTGATATTTCCACCTCCTTCAGGGCCAAATTTGACGTGACGACGTAGCAACTACATCACTGACCTGCTTCAAAGGCAACACCAAGCAAATATAGAAGACCGCATCCTCCTTGTACAAGCATTGCTCATAACTTTGACAGTATATTTTCACATCCAAAGTGTGCTGATCTGATGTTCAGTATCAGTCCAATACTGACCAAAAACACTGGATTGGTTACTGGGAAAAAAAATTAAGTTTTAATCCAAAATGATACACAGGCAGGCCGATCACTTCACTTTGCCAAAACAGGTTTTTGTTTTGTAATTATTCCGGTAGGGAATTGGAATACTTGCATTACATTTAGAATATCTTTTTAGATTGCTATTGTCGCGATTTCCCCTTCCAATGCGCAAGGGCTCCCTTATGCTTCATCCGGGGATTCCCTGATCCCGGTCCCAACAGACTATTTAAAGGGGAGGTTTCCCTTATCATCGTGCTCGACCGTTGCATTCTCTGAGTCCCTGTCTGCCCGGCCCCTGTCTGGGTCAGTAAAGTCCTTGTCCTGGCACTCCTGGCTCTCCACTAGATCCCTGACAGCTATACTACATAAGGCATACAAATGGCTTAAATGTACTTTAAATGGAAATAAAAAATGATTGGCATCGGGATAACATTTAAGCTTGTGTAATTGATTATGGAGATGAAAAAGTGACAGAAATTTACATCAAACTTTAATCTTTTAAAGACCATGACGCTAGTGGCGGAGAACTACAAGTGCTTAGGCTGGGTGTCCTGACCCCCAGCATTTCCCAGCACAGGTTCCTGGTTCTAGATAAGCTAGTGTTTGTGCTGGTTCCCAAAACTATTTTTTGGCACAGGCACCAGTTCCTTTGCCATGCAAAAGCATGTGAACTGTTTCAGGAACCAGCACAGACCCTGAACCATGTATAAGTGGGCTTTAGTGAGGTTCAAAGGGGCAGCATGACAAGCAGATCAGGCCTGACACCTGTCCAAGACTACGGACACTAGCTTTTCCAGAATTCCCAAATATTCTCAAGTCAGATGGAAGACATAACGTCACCTGCATGTCCTGGGTTTCTCCTTGGGTCTCCACCCAGTGGATATGCCCACAGCATCTTTCTTGGGACTTACCCTGAAGCCATCATTGTAAGACACCCCAGCCACCTGAGCTGATTTCTTTTGATCTGAAGGAGCAACAGCGTGATTTTGCGGTCCCTCCATATTCCCAAACTCTTTTGACTGTCATAAATAGTGAGAATCATAGCTGCTTGCACTCATTTTAGTGCGCACAAGCAGTCAAATGAGGATTTTCTATTAACCACAGCTCATGACAATACGTGATGACAAAGACTAATTCAGTAAACTGCGAGTTTCACTGCCACCAACCTTTTCAATCCCCTCAGAACTGCAGCAACCAAACCAATCCACCTATCAACCTCTTTCTTACTATCACTCATGAACAAGATCTAGAGGTACTTGAATTCCTTCACTAAGGGCAGGCACCCCTCCCTCACTTGAAAGAAGTAAAATACTATTTTCCAAGAGAGCACCATGGCCTCAGATTTGGAGTTGCTGATTCTCACCCCTGCTGCTATTCACACAGTAAGATATAATTGTAGCAAAAGCAGACTTATCCTCTTTAACTGATAAAGGGATAAAAAGGCTTTGATGTGGGTCTTTCTTAGATATGGCATAAGTAAATCTCTGTCAGTACTAGTAAAAACTGGTTACTTCTGCACACATCTGCAAGTTAAGAAGATCCTAGAGTTTGCCTAAAATATGACTTCTAGGAATAAGGAGTACTAAAAATCACCTGGCAGAATAATCTTGGCAGCCCCATTAATCCTATTACCAGTGATCATAAAAATCATTAAAAGAGAATAAATACTTCAAGGAACGGAATCATAATGGCTGAACATAGCTATTTCATCTATATACCTTGAGGATTTGAATGAGTGTTAACTGGTTAAGGTCTAGTGTCATTGTTGCTCATTTATTAAAGATTATCAGCTGTTGGGTATGTAAAGAATAAGCAGCACTGATTGGTACCTTCACACTGCTGGCTTGTTGAAAAAACACAAAATGAATGCTGTGCCTTCTCTGCTAATAATAGCTAATGTCAGCTAATTACACACTTGTCACGCTTGTTTTCAACTTATTCATGAGTTTGTGTTACTGCTACCAATGAACGAAAATATGTTCCCTGTATTAAAGGAGAAGATACATGTAATACCAGACTTAGTGGTCATTGAGACATCGAACACTCTTTTCCCATGCTTCAGGTAGATGTATCACTCGAGTGATTAGGGGTAGCAAAGTATTTCATTTCATTGAACTTAGTATGGAGAAATAGATTTTAAAAGTTTCTAGGTTTTATTTAGACACTAACAGTATGGCATTTCAACTTCTCTGGTGCTCTGGGCACCTGCCAACAGCAGTGGACCAACATATGATTTTGCAGCTGAGCAGCATTGTTGTTTTGTCCAGCACTCTAACCTGGTAAGATGTTATGTTAGAAGTGTCCAGAATCAAGGGGGCAGTCTATTAACTAAGTCTGAAATCCAATACCTGGGCCTTGTGCAAGACCATGGATTGTTTAAAAGCGGCTGATATAAAGTCTGCCATTATAAACAAAAATAAGCATGAACATTCTCAGTGGTTTGGTGGGATGGTTTTTCATACCAGGCTTTTTCAGCAGATGCTGCCATATTTACTATAAAAAATAAAAATTAACAAACATTTTACATACAATATGCTTTTTGCTTTTCTTTCATGGTATTCTGATGTTATTTTATACACATAAGAATGATATATTAGTTGAAAGCCAGGAGATCCAATGCCTCCAACCAGTTATATTTGATTGGGGGCTTGATAGATGAACAACATTCAAAACCTAGACTCCTTGCTCCCTGGAGAAAAAGTAGTGGGTTTGACTGAATTAGTTATGTGACTGGAAAAGAAGTCTGTTTGTACACTCTGGATTGGTGTTCCTGCTGAGGAGAGTTTACAGCATTTGAAAAATGCAAACATCTCCCATGACTGGTCACTTTTGTGCAAGACTGTACCCTAGTGTACCATACTTTTTTGCACTCAAAAAAAATTACACTCGGTCATTTGCGGTATATCTTCACCTATTAGATTTTTCTTCTATATACCATTTAATTCCAAATTATCTGAATAATCAGAAATAATAGTTATTATGTAATGAGCAGAACTGAACTCCCCTACCAAAAAAAAAAAAAACACACACTTTAATATTTCGTTGGACCACATTTAGCTTCGATTACAGCTTGCATTCCTTGCGGCATTGTATGACAAGATTATGCAATGTCTCACCATTTATTTTCGGACAGATTTGCATTTTTTTTTTTGCTGAGATCTTGTATTGATGATGGGACAGTTGAACCACTCCATACAATCTTCTCTACCACATCCCAAAGACTTTCAGTATGGTTAAGGTGAGGACTGTGTGAAAATGATTACTCATGCTCTCTGAACCACTCTGTCACAGTTTGTACCCGAAGAATCTTGGCATTTTTGTCCTGGAATACCCGCATGCTGTCAGGGAAGAAAAAATCCATTGATGGGATAATCTGGTCATTCAGTAGATTCAGGAACTCAGCTGACATCATTTTATTGCTGCATAACATTGCTGACCCTAGACCAGACCAATTGAAGCAAAGCCAAATCATAACAGTATTTAAATTCAAATGGCGCCTTCTTTTGGCCAAGCAGTGTATAATTATTCTGCAATTTCTGTTTGTACAATGATTAGCTTTTTAAAAGGTATCACAGGACATACTAGACATATTAGAAATGCTTGACATACTCAACAATAAAATACAAAATATAAGATTGGACTAGAAATGGAAGTTTGTGAACAAAGTTCATGTTGGCTTGAAAAAGCTAGCTATATAAAGTTGAAAAAAGTTGTGCAAGTTTATTTGGGGAACTTAAAGTGGTGTGTATAATGTTTAAACAGTGAGTTTAAAGTTTTAAATTTCCCTTTAAAGTAGATGAGTGAAATCTGATTGGCTGTTGGTGGCTCCACCCACTTTTTCAGACTTTGAACCGCAGTCACCCATTTACCAAATTTACCAAGTTTGGAGACCCAGCTATCAGAAGTGTGGAAATGGCAGCAGTTTAAATTTTCTCATTAAAGTAAATGAATGAAATCTGATTGGCTGTTAGTGGTTCCGCCCCCTTTTCTGAACCTTGACCTGCAGTCACCCATGACCAACTGTGCAAAGTTTGGGGACCCTGCCATCATTCCAATCCTACTGTTCACCTTGACATCTTTGCACATCTTGAATCTTCAATGCTGTCCCCATCAAAGTCTACCAGGATCCTTGGGGTAACGATCGATTACCAGATTACTTCCGCTGACCACATTTCTGCTATCTCCCCTGCCTGCAGGTTCACTTTCTACAACATCAGGAAGATCAGGCTATATCTGTCTGATTATGCAATCAGCTCCTTGTCCAGGTACTTGTCATCTCCTGGTTAGAACTGATGCAATTCCTTGTTAGCCAAGCTACCGACTTGTGCTTTCAAGCCACTCCAGATGGTTCAGAATGCAGCAGCGCATCTGGTATCCAATCAATCCAGATGCTCCCATGTTTTGGTTCTCTCTCACCACTGGCTCCCTAGAGATTCTCACAATAAGTCCAAGTCCCAGACACATTCCGTCTCCACACAAAAAGTCTCACTATAGAAGATTCTCCTGTGTAGTCTCTTGATGATGAAGCAAACTGCCCATCTACATCAGATCTGCAGACTCCCTGTCGACCTTCAAGAAATGTCTCAAGACTCACTCTTCTAGGAGCTCCTCTAACTCATCCAATAACTCACTTCTTTAGCCATGGACTCCCTCTCTAAGGTCTTATGTTTACCTCATATGGTAATATACTAGGATTTCATCCAGTGTTAACCTGCACTTAGTTACTGGTCCCTCAGCCTAGCTGCACTTACACCATAGGTAGCTCTTTAAACTGTTAAATGTTAAATATTAATAGAAGGTTAATAGATGGCAGTTGTGTTCATTTAAATATTACAAAAAATATTACTTTTGCTAGCATAGTTGGTTAAAATGAGAACTAAAAAATACTGCATAACACATTCACTAATCCAAGAAATTATATTAGTGGTATCCACAATGACAGTCTCAAAATATGTTTTAGTAAAAAATGGAAAAATGTCTACTGTGTACAGAAAGAAAATATTGATATGGTTTGTGCCATGTCTTTCAAAATCAACTGCAAGGTATGCTAATAAAACGGGTGGAGAGCAGTACGGTATGAAAACCATAATGCTACAATTATTGAAAGGTTTAAGCATGGCCCCTAAAAATAAATGTTTTTAAGTTTTCTGTTTTGTTTTCTATATTATACTGATCAAATGATATCTGAGACATAGGGGATTTTTTAAACACTTGGAAAAAAATGTATGAGTAGACAAGAGAGAATTGTAAATCAACAGTGGGCATAAGAAGTCTACACAGCCCTGTTAATATGACAGGTTTTTGGAATGCAAAAATGATTCCAAGATAAATTTTGTCAGAACTTTTTTCACCTTTAATGTGAAATTGCGACCCATACAAATAAGTTGAAAAAATAACCAGAAAACATTTAGGGGAAAAAAAAAACTGTACTTAAGAACTTACAATAATCTGGTTGCACAGGTGTGCACACCTTTTTATAATTAAGGATATGGCTGTGTTTAGAATCAACCAGTCACATTCAATCTCATTTTAAACAGTACTTAGTATGTACCTGCCATCAATTAAAGTGACTCTGATTGATTCAGCTGTTCCTGTAGGATTTTCCTGACAGCTTTTCAGTTGCATCCTACTGTATATGAGCCATTAACCGCAAAGAATTCTAAAGTTTGGAGGGGATCTCATTGTTGTAAGGTCTCGATAAGGAGAGAGGTACAAAAGAATATCTATTCCATCCAGGCATTAGATATACCATGGAGCACAGTGAGGACAATCATCATGAAACAGAGAAAATATAGCATTACAGTGGCACTACCAAGAACAAGACGTTCCTCCAAAATTGATGAAAAGATAATGAGAAACCTGGTCAGGGAGGCTGCCAAGAGGCCTACGGCAACATTAAAGTATCTGCAGGAATTTCTGACAACTACTGGCTGCTCCCTAATATGACAATAATCTTCCATATTCTCCATACATCAAAAAAAGACCCAAGCCCAGCTAAATTTTGCAAAAAGATACATCCAGTCTCCAAAAACCAGGTGAAATAATGTCTTGTCACGCTACAACCAACCAGCTATGTCCAACATATCCCCGATCATCCTCCCCTGAGTACTAACACCTGGGTCAGTTCAGAAAGACTGTAAATGGCCTTGCTACTGTACCACAGGTTGCAAGGTATTGAGTGCTTGATCATACTGAGCCTGCTTTCTCTAAATTCAGCTGACCTGTATTAGACCCTAGCTTATGCTTTGCGTGTTACGATTTCGGCTCTTATCTTGTGGATTTGTTTAAGTCGCTGTTTTGAATTGCCCTCCCTGGTTTCCTGACTCTATCACCTGGCTTTGTGACTTCAACCTTGGGTTGCTCTGCTGCTGTGACAGACCCCCTGAGCTAGTTCAACCTTGCCAGTTGTTCCATCTCAGAAATAAATCCTGTTTCTGCACTTGGACTCCAGCCTGTTATCATTACAATAATGGTCTGATGGGACCTAGGTTGAACTTTTGGCCATAATTCCAGAAGGTTTGTTTGATGCAAAAAAACAGCATATCATCAAAAGAACACCATACCTAGGGTAAAACACAGTGGTAACAGCATCATGCTTTGGGGCTGCTCTTCCTCAGCTGGAACTGGGGCTTTAGTCAAAGTGGAAGGAATCATGAATAGCTTCAAATACCAGTTGATTTTGGTGCAAAACCTTCAGGCATCTGCTAGAAAGCTGAAGATGAATTTTACCTTTCAGCACAACAACCCAAAACATACATCCAAATCAACAAATGAATGGCTTCACCAATAGAAGATCAATGTTTTGGAATGGCCTAATCAGGGCCCAGACGTAAATTCAATTGAAAATCTATGGGGTGACTTAAAGAGGGCTGTGCACTGGAGATGCCCTTGTAATCTGGACATTTTTAAAAGGAAGAGTGGGCAAATATTGCCAAGTCAAGATGAGCCAAGCTCATAGAATCAATTTCACATTAAAGGTGGAAAAATTCTGACATCATTTATCTTGGTATCAACAAAAACCTGCCATATTAATGAGGGTGTATAGAGTTTTTATGCCTACTATAGGAACAGATTATGTTTCACTCTAGGTTTCCTGGAGACTATTTAAATCACTCAGTTATTACTTCCACTTCAAATGGATAATCACATAATTTTGTGACAAACAGGTCTACAATGTATTTTGTTTTGATAAATCTACAAGCCATTTTCAGGGCCCGTTTTTGAGATTTCCATTGTTTAATTAAAAATTTAAGATTTCACCTTCATCTTTTAACTGCTTACTCTGTATAGAGTCATGGGGACCAGGACCCTATCCCAGACAGCAGAGGCCTTAAGGCAGGTGTACACCATGGATGGGATGTGAGTCCATCATAAGACACATACATGCAAATATCTTACACAATATGGGGAAGTTGTAGATGTTAATTAGTTTAATTACACATCAATGGATGCTGCAAGTTCTCCCATGCAACACTGGGATAAAGTGGAACACACAGAGATCAGAGGCAGGATTCAAACCTTCAATCATGGAGGTGTGAAATGACAGTGTGTCACTTTAAGTTTAGATAATCAATAAAAACATGTCTGTAAATACAAAACAGCAGGACACAACATTATTGGTTCACAAGTGTGAGATATCAAAACAGTGTGTTAGTTCCATTTGCATTTGGAATACCTTGTGTAGAACATACAAAAAACTGGCATGTGTGATGAAGACCAGGCACATAAAAACATATGCCAACATTACCAAGATTTTCCAGCATTAAATGTAACTCTAATTTGGAGGATTTTTTAAGGGCTCTCTGACTGTGCTTCCTTCAGATAATTGGTCCAATATGTGGGAAACACATGGGGTTGACCCTTTTATAGCTATGCTTTGTTTCCTTGTGCACATTGGAGAAATGGAGATCACATTTTTGAATGTCAAACAGAGTTACACCAAAGGTTTCAACACACATGGGCTTCCAGTTACCAAAGCTGACATGCACAATAAACACAAAGTGATCCAACTTATCTTATCTTATCACAGTAAGCAGAGAACAGGTTCACTGCTTTCTTGTGCATTGACTGTTAACAGTTGCTATGCCAAGGTCTTGTAGTATGTCTATAAACAACTCTTTCTAAACATAGTGCTTGCTCTGAGATTTATTTGGACTACTGACTATTTGGAGGCAGAAGTATATCTGACCTCAGTAAACAATATCTGAATTTCTCATGAAAACCTTTCATCAGATACTGGAATTCTACTCTAACAATATCATCTTTACTCAACAACTTTATTTAGTTTTTCTTTCCTTCCTGTTAACATTTATTTGAATATATATTTATTGTTTGTGATATCTATGAAGAAAATATTTTATATCAAAATGCCCACTGGACCGGTTGCTATATGGATTTGCAGGATATTCATTATTTATCATTTTTATTTGATCTTTTTTCATAGCAGGAGAAGACAATCAGCATATCAGTTGAAGCCACTTTCAGATGGTTGTGTCTATGCATGCAGATGAGGGGACTCACAACCCAGCTTGGGCTTGTGTCCTTCTCTTAAGGATGATCCTGCAGCGGGAGCAGGCTCCTATGTTTGAGTCACTGGTGGATCTATACAATTATGCCTTAATAAAATATAGAGCTTAGTTCTTTATTTAGGGGATTCTTTCACAAGTCATTTCATTTCAAATGCTACTGACTTGTGCATTCACCTGTGGTACACAAAAAGAATTATATTTTCGTGTGGTTTAGCTACCGTATAATAAATAAGTTTGTCTATAAATGTTATGTTAGGTGTACATTTCCCTAAAGAATCATATGTATGTTTTTTCATTACACAAAAAAGAACAAATAAGTATGATCTCTAATGCAATATGAATAACAAATCATAATTTCAACAGAGAAAGAGGCTTTTTGCATTGCATTTATTTAACATCAAAGCAAAAATGATAATATGTAAGGAAAAGCAATATTACTCCAAATAACAAAAACTCACATTGTTTTAATATCTCTGATGCTCATTTCTATTTTCCCTTTGATAAGGTAAACAGATTCTGAATATTGATACTTTGCATAAGTTTTGAAAGGTTGGACGAAATGGAGAAAGAGGAGAGAGCATTCTTACACCTTTGCTGGCCTCATCCATCACCAACTTCACTGGGGTACTAAGGGAAGAGTTGGCAGATGGAATGGAAATGAACTAGGCAGCTGTCCTATGCCCTTGGGTCCTGCTCACCTGTCTGGTGGCAGAAGCCTGTCAGTAAGTTCACAATAAACGACTGAGACATTGTCCAGCTGCACACGGGCATAGAGGCACAGGGACATACACAATTGGCACTGGCCTCCCACTGCTTTCTGATCCTTCAGAAATGCTATTGTTCTAAGAGAGCAGTTACCATGCAGCTGCTAACTGGGCCATTGAACCAAGGTCAAATGCCAAGTTTCAGAATCAAACTCCTATTCAAAGGCACCAGTCATACTTTTCTGTTTGTAAACTCTCACTCCTCAATCTGTAATCAATGACAGATATTGTTATTGTGCATTTTCTCCCTTTTTTTGAGGGACACACGTGTTATTATTATTTGTGAGTAACATCACTTTGCAGCTGTAGACATCTTTTAATATTGATTGGAATTTAAATGGTTTTGCCCAGTCATTTAATAAGTCTAGTACAAAACACCTACCAATTTGTGATGCGTTGTTATTTTCTACATGATGCAGACAAAAAAAGAGTTGCCTTTTTATGGAAAAGAGTTCTTATCATAATACCTACTTTTTTTCTTTATGCATGGCACATCTACTTATGAACCAAGTCTCTGGGTTCAATTGAAGGTGAAACTAAGGGCTCTAGCTGGAGCTTGAACACTGTGTCATCATTAGTAACCCCCCCCCAGAAAGACTTTGCAGCCATTACCCAGAATTCCACTCCTTCTGTCCTTAACTGCTCTGCTAACCAGCTCTTGCCACAAACACATCAGCATGCACAATGTGCATTCAGGAGCTAAGATCATCAGAAATTTCACCGACTGAAAACCTGCATGGAATTTACAGAAAGCATTTCACACTTCTAATTCTGGTGCTATTTACACTGCTTGCAATAGCTTACACTATTTTAATATCTAAGACCTTCTAAAATTTATACTACAATTTAATCTTCAGAGTAAAATGAGGAATTCAGTTAATTTTACCAATGTAAAGGCTTAAGTACTGTAATCTTTCACTGCATTGGATTTGCTCTGTCTAAATATTATAAAAATATATGGCAGGATGTGATTTCATGATATGTTCCATAACTGATATAAAATCTTTATCAATGATCCAATAATACACCTTTCACTGTCAATCATTATTTTTTACTAACAAATAGAAGTCTCTATTCTTTGCCTTGTATTAAGTCATTTGGAATAAGATTGTTTAGCTGAACATAACTTTTTCTTGACACTTGACACTTTATTTAACGTCATCATGTTGTTTACTTTAAAAATACATACACTTTGTACCAAATGACCACCTTAAGCTAGTGCACATCCGGTTAATATGAAGTACTTATTTTGTTAGTAATAAAATCCTATTAGGTTCAAGATGGGCTTATTTTATTTTAATACTGAGAAGTTACAAAAGTGTGGTTGTTGTTGTTGTTTAGTCACGCAGTCGTGTCCGACTCTTTGCGACTCCATGGACCACAGCACGCCAGGCCGCCCTG
>JAACJT020000034.1:18627328-18646962 GCA_009936485.2 Gymnarchus niloticus
TGCCAGTTATTCCAGTTACCTTTTGATTTCCTACTTTAGCATTCCAATCGCCTATGATCAAAGTGATATCTTTTTTTTGGTGTTAGTTCTAGAAGATATTTTAGGTCTTCATAAAATTTTTCGATTTCAAAAGTGTGGTAGCAATTCTTATTTTAAGTTTCAAAAAATTGTTAACGTTGACAATCATTAAAGCCACAATGGGCTTTTGTCTGTACTGAGCTGAAATTGTAAATTGCTGATCAGGATCATCTCTAACACAGCATTTTCCTGATATGGAAAATAGTCAATTAACAGTTTGCACTTTCTGGAGTTTATGCCATGTTATGAACACAAGATGTCCAAAATGGTGATGATATTGGTTTCTGCCTCAGTATTGGTCCTTGGTTCTTGTCTCTTTAACTTATATGTGATATACAACATTACTTTGGATTGCACAGTCCATGTGTTATCCATGTCCACTTGTAACTTCAAATCCTTATTGTGCTTGGTTTCCCCTGACAATTTTGAAATGGATACAGCACTGGATTAATGACCAGCATTTAAAATACTAAATCCTTGAGAATGTGGATACGAAAATACTACCGTTCCATCTCCGTGTGAATTGTAAAAATTTACTTTAGTATCTGGCTTATGGAGGCCACATTGTTGTTGTTTTTATGGCCTTTTTAAAACCTACATTAGTTTAATATTGATAGTATCATGTACTTACAGTGCTTTAAAGATTACATTTACTTTTTTTTTTTTATTAAAAAGATAAAAGTCCCTTTTTATATTTTCCCATCAGCACTAATTCCAGAGCCGCGAAGACTGAAGGGTTGAGGATATTTATGTATCATATATTAACCACATATAGTTATCACATCATTCAGATGCAATACAAGCTATCACACTTGTTAGCCTGTATAGCTTTTTCTTAAACGTGTGATATTCAGTTTTACATGCGTGGTTTTGTCAAAGTGATTTGGATCATGTACAACACATCAAAGAAAAGCTATTAAAACATGTGAGGAGCTGACTCACACAATAATGTTTATTGGTTTTACATCTAAAACAATTAAAGGACAACCAATCGCTCACAAATGTTTATTGCATTAGCAGTAGATCATTGTAACTCTGCCCAGTCTAATGAGACAAGGAAATCAAAGGAATGGTGTTAGCTGGCACTGTTATTCTGAAGCTGAAATCAAAAAATTTATAAACAAAAACTCTGAATTTATGGAGTCAGCACTTATTTTAACTTTGGTCAGTTCAAGAAGCATGTCACTTAATAGGAACGTATCAAATTTCCATTGTAGGCTGATTTTTTTGTAAAACAATAATTTAACATTGGAAAACCCTAACGAGCCAAATCTAATTTCAATAACAACACAGTTTCTACCTGCAGACAGAAACTTTTGCTTTTCTTTTGAGCAAGAAAAGATGCATTTTCTTGTGCATCTACTTGTCTACTTATAGTAGGTGATGTTTTGCATAGTCATTCAGAACAAAACTAACCACTCATTTTTATTTTTCTAAAGGAAACATGAATGATTCAGATCTAAACAAAGACAAAAAATGAATTACAAAAATAACATGAATAATTAAGCAATAAAATATGATACGTAAACTATTTCTTTTTATTGCCTTGGAGCACCTCATAAGCAATTTCATGACATAAAATGAGAACTAGTGATGAAGCTCTTACACCTGCACTGAATGGGGCAGAGTGTTGCATGGTGGTCTGTAATAGTAAAGTAGCAGCTTCAGCTAAACTGTATTTACATACATGTCAAATATTGGCACACTGAAACTGAGTACATATACTGATTCAAAGGTCTCTGGGAAGGAGGTTTGGTTAATGACATTTGTTTTCTATGTGGTTGGGTGATCAATCAAGTTAGGGGAGATATCTTCTACTTGTGGCATTGCAACAGAGAGAAAAGAGTACGATCACTTTAGACAGCTATGAACTCAAAATGCTGGCAAATGCTGGAGGAAGGTCCTCACTGGAACACATGGCAGAAAGAACCATGATGGTACAATACAGGTCCTCAAAATCTGAAGTCACGGCTGGAGGAACTGTAAAATTCAGGTACGTTTCAGTTGATGTGGAGTTTTGACAGAGTGTTTTGCTATGTAAATTTGCTCAGCCTTTGAAAGGTCTACCTTGTGTATGTACCGGCTACTGTCTCCTACTTGCCAGACTGCTTTATATCCTCCGATGAGGTTGGCCAGTGTTATTAGAAGTGGGCATAAAGTAAAGCCCATCTTCCTTTCCTGTGGGGAAATCATGAATATAGTATAAAGTGTACAGTCAAAAGTGTCCATTAGATTTTACCTGTGCATTGTATGGTATCAAAACCTCTTTTGAAATATCCCCATTTTTGTGGCAAATGCATATAGTTGACTAGAATCCTACTTAAATCAGAAAACTTTTGGACTTGAGATTTGTTCGACTGTGTTTAAAGAATGACCTGACCTGACATAGACTCAGTGGTCAAAGAATTAGTCTTGAGATACTTGACTTATGAAAACTTGATATTCTATAAATGCTATGATTTCATATCCCATATCCAAGCAATATATATTAAAAAATACTCAGATGCACAAAGGCAACATCACAATTCAGCATATGCTTTCTGAAAAAACTAAAAGGATCAACTATGGTGGAGGAATGGATACCAAAGATGATACATGTTGTGATATTTACAGTTCATGCTTCACTTCATTGACAAGAAAACACTGGATGTTTCTATTGCTTTTTCCTGACCCCAGAATAAATACTTCATATTAAAAGCTTACCATCATTACATTTTTACAGTGGAATAATTGGAATGTAAGAAATTGCCACGTCTGCACAAGTATTCTGGACCTCCGGGTCCCTGGAGTACTGACCAGAGTTTTGTGTCTGCCCATCGTGTTTCCTCATTGTTTCCCAGTTACCCTTGCTCTGATTGCCCTCATGTGTTCTTCCTGTGTCTTGTGTTATAACCCCATGTCTCTCCTCTTTTCTGTACTATTAGTTTGTATCATGGCATGTCTCATTTCTGATTGTTCCCTAGTCTTTTTCAGTAGCGCCCTATTATCTGCCACCTTGTTCTTGTCTTGTTTTTAGCTGAGTGCCTTGTCTTTGTTCACCCTTGTTTTCAGAGCACAGCCTGATGGTTATTTTCTTGGTATTTATTATTAAAGAAGTTCTGTACTTGCACTTCCATCCTCTCTTGCCTGGTTTCTTGGTCCTACCAACCTTAGTCCAGTGACAACCATTACAGAATTTCAAGATTGTGTACTTTCTTAACCTTTTTTTTCAAAATTTCACATTTTCAAATAAAAATAACAGCTGTCTGTATCTGTAGTCATAAGCAGTTACACATTATAATTAGCTTTTTTTTATAATGAACAACATGTAATTTTGACTTTGCAGCTTTATTTTGATGTGGAAACTGTACATTGAAACTATAGTTCCACAATAAAACATTTAATTATAGCCTGTTCTCCTTTTAAGATTGAATTTGATCATAATTTTCAATTAAAGAATAATTTTTACATTTTACATCATTTTAAGTCAAAATCATCATAAAAAAACAGTAGTATACACTTGAGGGCAAAAAAAAACAAAAAATGGGTCAAACCCAAATTTGCAAAATAGTAAGTCTTTAATGTCCTTAACAAATCATTGGTCAGATAATTCCTAACTCCAGAGACCTGTACCACAATTTGCTTATCACCGTTCATCACTGCAGTGAACTGTTGGGGAAAAAGCTGGAAACAGAGAAATTCACTGACATAGTCTTCTTGTATGCAAAGATAAAATCATAAAAAGATGTAAATCTTTGATATAAAATTCAAACACACATTGACCAGGAAACATATTTCAACTACTCATCAGCTGTATGAAGCCATCAACATTGAGTGGAACAACACTCTTCTTTTTGTAAAAAGCTGTCCACAAGTTTACCCACAAGACCATTTTGGATTTTGCAATGGCAATTTTGGATCTGGCCCATTTTGTTTGCCCAGGAGTATACACCAGATCATATTATTGTTTAATTAAGGCAATATCTATTATATTTCTACTCCTGGATTCCTGAATATAACTTGACCTGACTTGCTTCATTCAATACACTGACTCGACTCAACTTGCGTATGACTTACATAGGTATGACTTGCTCCCACCTCTGCTGTAAACTGGGTTGCATGAATTGTTTAGAGACAATAATTAGTTATTGAATATGCATATGTCGCTGTAAGAAGATGAAGTGAATGTGTTATGATTTTATGTTCATCATGAAAAAAAATTGCATGTATCCTAGGATTGTCCTTTCCTCTGGTTCTCCCTTTGTATAAGCCAGGGTTTGCCAGTCAAGTTAACTATGCTATTGATGGGTCCAAAGGAAGCTTTGGGAATCCTCAGCTCCATCTCAGGTAAAGCATGGTCTGTGGGTCAAGACAGGTTGCGTGATTGGAATCCAAGTTCATGAATCAGGGAGGTGTTCTCTCCCAAACAACATCTGGTATTGGTGTTTTCAAACCTGCCTCTCAACAAAGTTCTGGCATTACATCATCATCCTTATTTTTTGCGAGTGGGCATCTACATGTGTTGGTCCCTGAGGATTCTAATTCAACAGTACTGAACTAATTCCAACTGAACTAATGCAACAATCCTGGGAAGCCCTACCACCATAAGTGCTTAGAGCTGTGCATCTTGCCTGCTGTGCCTGCTTCACTATAAACAAAACACAATGAAAATACATGAACTACATGAAACAACTTGGTTTCATGCCTTCTTTATATATTATTTTATATACTTTTTTTTTTTTTCTGAGGGAAACATGAAAAATCCCAAAATCTAAGAATAATATTTAAATAGGTCTACTTAGCTGTCTCTTCCAAAAAAAAAAAAAAAATCAAATGTGACACATTCTAGTGGGTGCCAAAAAAGTACCTAACAGGAAAAAGTAAGAACATACAATCCTCCATCACCTGTAGGTAGATACTGACTTTGGGTAGATGTGAAAGTACTTCCCGTAGGATTCCTCCTACTCCCCCTTTGCTTCAACCTATAACTTGGGGAAACCCAGCCTTGATATCAGGATGCAACAGTCACACTGTCTTAGAAATATGGACAGTACTCAGAGTGGCAAAGCAATTTCATTGGTATGCCATCCTAGCATTGGTAGATGGGTGTCTTGGTTTGCTTTTGAAAACCAACTTTATGATAAATATGTAGCATAAGCTTCCAATTTTAAAGAACCTATAGTCTAAGGATATTTCAATGTCAAGTTGGCTGGAGAGCAGGGCGAGAACATTCCTACAAAGTAAAATTGCCCCTATAACTATACTTTCAACATATTTTCTGGTGAACCAGAAACTCGTTTGTTTTCTTTCTGGAACAATGAGGGATGAGTAGGTTACTTCAGTGATCTCTTTTTGGTTGGCAAGTGTGTCCATCTCAACAGTACAGGTATCAGCAGTGCTGCCAATTTATGCCAGAATGCTGTGGAGCACAGCATGAAGGTTAATACTGAACCACTGTTGGAGGTCATTACAACTTTGTATTAGCTGGCTTCTAGCTGACATCTCTGGTCTGATGGTGGGCTTGGTTTTGATCAGTATAGTTAGTACATAATGCTTGGCACAAAAGTCATCTGCCATGTGGTATACTGAAATGCATATGGGGAGCCATGATTGACTGGCTGGAAAACTGTGTTTGACGAGGTTATTCTGGGAGTATTTGTTAATGACCAGGACAGGTTATCATTGTGGAGCTATGCTTCCACTGACCACTGGCACTTGCCTTTCTGTTTTTCAGAAGTAGATAGTAGGTTGTACTAGCCCATACCAATACGTCATTGTCATACTTAAGGTCAACTCAGAAATTTGGACAGTATTCTAGATAGTGAAGACTAAAATTCTGAAGTCATATAGATCCTAGAAAGAATAGTATTCTTGCAATATTTCTGTTGCCATGCTTTTGGGCATGAATATCTTTTGGTGAAATGCTATGGCTATTGAAAAATTGGTGAAAATGGTATGGCTATTGGAAATCTGCACTAATTGAGAAGCAGAATTTTATAACAGGATTCTCAATGTACATTATTTTTGCTGGCAAAAAGTAAGGATGTTTTTAAATGACTAATGTCTTTTAAAATAAATAATACATCCATTGATGTATTTCCAATAACAGTAAATTCATTTAAGTTGATGCATTAAGGAACTTAGAGTCTTGGGCAGGATACAGGATATAGAATAGAATAGAATAGAATAGAATAGAATAGTCATAATTTATTCATAACCGTGGAGAAATTCTGTAGTTTTCATAGATCCCATCTTGCTCGCATTAGAGCGAGTTCTGGGTTTAGAGGACAGGATCAGCCAACATCCAGCGTCCCTGGAGACACTGGGGTTAAAGGCCTTGCTCAGGGGACCCACAGTGACACGGTCACCCCGCTGATCGTAGGATATACCCTGTACAGGACAACAGTCTGTTATTTAAACACATGCAAGCGGTGCAAAGCTGAGCAATTTAAGGTTACTATTAGAACCTAACATCTGGGTACTATTTTAACCCAGAACATCTGCAGAATAGTGAAAAGAAATGACTGTGTCTAACCCAAAGTTCAGTATCTAGTGAATATATTACAGTGCCCTCCACAATTATTGGCACCCCTTGTAAAAGTAAAATCCTTAGTAAAAAGGATTAGAAAAAATCCACCCTTTAGTGAAGTAGCTTCATCTCACACTGAAAAAATGAAAAAAAGCCACCCTTTAATTGAAATAAATTTATTCAGAGAAAAGAAAAACATTCATCAAAAAACATTTTTTTTCAACAGAAACACGTGTCACAATTATTGGCACCCCTGCATTTAATACTTCATACAACCTCCCTTTGCTAAAAAAACAGCACTGAGTCTTCTCCTATAACATTTTATAAGGTTGGAGAATACAGAGCAGGGTATCTGAGACCATTCCTCTTTACAGAATCTCTCCAGAGCATCCAGGGCCCTAGGTCCTCTCTTGTGCACTCATCCTCAGCTCACCCCACAGGTTTTCAATAGGGTTCAGGTCAGGGGACTGAGATGGCCATGGCAGAAGCTTGATTCTGTGGTCAGTTATCCATTTTTGTTTTGATTTGGACATTTACGTTGGATCATTGTCCTACTGGAAGATCCAGTGATGACCCAGTTTTAGTTTCCTGGCAGATGCAGCCAGAGTTTGATTTAAAATATGCAGGTATTTCATGGACTCCATGAAGCCATGTACCCTAACAAGGTTTCTAGGGCCTTTGGAGGAAAAACCCCACAACATCACAGAACCTCCACCATATTTTACAGTTGGGATAAGGTACTTTTCTCTATAGCCATTCTTCTTTTTCCACCTTTTTCCAAATCCACCTTGAGTGTTTATTGACAAAAAGCTCCATTTTTGTTTCATCAGACCATAAGAACACAGTTCCAGTTAAAGTTGTAGTAGTGTTTTGCAAAGTCCAGCTACTTACATTTGTGGTCAACTGACAGAAAAGGATTTTTTCTGGCATGCCTTCCAAAAAATCTATTGGCATGGAGGTGGCATCAGATGGTGGTTTTGAAGACTTGGTAACCCCAAGATTTTACTTCTTCTTGTAATTCACCAACAGTGATCCTTGGGGATTTTTTTTTACCTATCTTACCATCCTCCTTGCTGTATGTAGGGGCAAAATAATCCTGGGTTCTCTTCCAGGCAATTTTGTAACAGTTGATGTCTACTTCTTTCTTATTGTCCTAACAGTAGAAAAGGGCAGTTTCAGACGAGTAGCTACTTTTTTGATAACCATTCCTGTCAATACACTTTGCACTCATTTGGTTTGTGTGTTCTCTTATCTTTCCCATGTTGATGGATGACTAAGGGAATTTGGCCTCTGTGTCATTCCATATTTGTGCCCCACTTAATCAGGAAGTCATGGATTACAGCTTGAAAGTTCCTACACACTCCAATCAACTCAAAAAAGTACAATTTAAATTTGAAACATACTTCATACTTACGTTGTGTTCACAATAATTTCCAGGGGTACCAATAATAGTGGCACATGTGTTCTTGTTGAAAATGATTATTCTTGATGTGGGATTTGTTTTTCTCTGAATAAATTATTTCAATTAAAGGTTTCAGTGTGAGATGAATCTACTTCACCAAAGAGTGGATTTTTTCTAACCCTTTTAACTAAACTTTACAAGGGGTGCCAATAATTGTGGAGGGCACTGTATTCTAAATCAGGATTATGACAAATTTATTTGGTTGATAATTTGTATGGTTTTGAGAATCACTCATGGGAGGAGGGTGACAAAACCACATGTAACAGAGATGGGGAGAACCAATGGGGATTTTTAATATATTTGTTTTAAGAAAAGCAGTCAGCGGGTTTAACAAAAGCAGTGGGATGTAATGAAAAGGAACAAAGAAATTTTGGTGTCAGCACACCCCAGAAGAGAAAATAGGCTATAACTAAGTGCGCAGTAAGGCATCTGGTTTTGTTTTCTCTTGCCCCAGAATAAGGAATAGGTAAACTACATGTTCAACCGTTATTTGCAAGTTTCATACAAGTACTCTACTCTTCTCTTGTAGTCCAAAGACACACAGTTAAGTGATTTCATGTCTCTGAATTGCTCACTGTGTATGAATTTGTGTGAGTGCATCTCGTCAGGATGTACCACGGCCTTGTGCCCTGTGCTACCTGGGATAGACTCCAGGCCCCCATGACCTTGTACTGGATAAGTGACTGAGAAATGGATGGATGAACTGAATGAGTCTTGTCACTTAATTTTGTCTCAGCCAAACATGACCAAGACTCATATTACAAATTATATTTCTTCAACTGCATTACCCCCATTCAATTATTATGTACTACCATTAAAAATGAGCTTAAATATAGTATATAATACATCTAATATAAAATATAAACACAGACAACCATCTGAACTGTACTTTTTAAATCTGTTTCCTGTAATTCCATTCTAAAAAATATTTCTAACATTCTATAAAAGAATACTTACACAACAATGTACGTTAATGCTAGATGGGTGTACCTTAATGAAATTAATATTTTAATGAAGTTTGTTTAGCATTTATATTGTCATCTGGAGTGCTTTTTAATGAAAATAAAGTCAAAATATTGTGTTTAACTGTGGTTGAAGCATAATTTAAAATAAGAACACTACATTTTAATGAACAGTGGATTTCATTACCCAAGTGAGTCATTTTTCATATTAATGCTTGCCTGACTTTTAAATTAAAACACTGAATTAAATGAAAAAAATATATTCTGCACTTCACAGGCAGAAATTGACAAGGCGATGTAGTGCATTGTGGGTAAAATAATGGATGCTGGACCTCATTCAAATTTTGGGCCCGAGAGCTTTCATTACATCATGTGCTGGAAGACCAAAGTATTAGGTATGCCAAAAACAGCCCAAATACCCATTAAACAATCAATGCAGATATCATAATAATAATAATAATACATGCTTAATAAAGACAACAAAATCATTGGTGAGTTCATTTAATCCATTCTGTTAGTAGTAGTGCTGAGAAGGAAAAATGCTTCAAGCCAACAAAGGGGAAATACAATGCTTTCCTTTTCTCCTTTCCGTTGCATTTAAATATTAATTACCATGTAAACAGTTCTCGGCAGGTAGAGAATAATCCAAGAATCCTCCATGAAAATCAAATGTGTTACATCACTCATTTGTAATATATGTCTCCTTTTTAATGTTTTAGTAATTTTCCAATTCAGTTCTAGATCAGTAATGTTAGATGCTACATTAAAGTCTGCTTATACGGTTGAACTGTCATGGCTCAGGGAACGCAGAGCAGTTAGAGTGCCTACAGAAGCTGAAGCAAGGAAAGATACAAAGATACAGAGACAAACCGGGAACAGCTCACGGAGCGCGCTTTACAGCAGTGCCCGGCTAGAGGAGCATCTGGAACGACAAGACTTGGATGAGGCACCTGGGGACCATGCAACTACAACAAGGACAGCACCTGGAACGGCATGAATAGAGTACAACAGAACAGAATTGACAGACACGACAGGTTGGAGAGACAGACTACAGAGAGCCAGGACTTGACTTTGAGAAGTGACGGAACAGGTTCCGGGGGGACATAGGCACACTGGAGCAAGGGAACCCAAAACAGGGGAAAGTGATCATCTGTAGGCATCGAGTACCCATAGAACAGGGTGGTTCTGGACTCCACAGGCTGAGTGACTCTTGCTATTAGCCACTCAGATATACCAGGGTAGGGCCTAAGCATTTGAGGAAGCAGAGAGCTGGCTCAGAGCACTGAAAACAGCAGTATGCTCAAGCAGGACCCGCCAGGCACCCTCCAAATCAAGACCGCCTATCCAACAGAGGTGACTGGGGGAAAAAGGTACGGTCACCAAGCAACCACGTGCTAAATGAGGCAACAGGCACCAGGTGTGGAACAAGGCAATCAGGGTCACCACGGCAACCAGGTGCAGCACGAGAAGCCAAGCAGCGGGGGGAGGAGCCAGGGAACAAGGGAGTGAGGGTACGACAAGAACCACTGAACCGCTGTAAATCTCTGCCGTATAAAACCACCAGCACAACATTAATCCTAAAGTTTTCCTCATATGCAATTATTGCTTCAGAGAACATTTTAAAACAAAACTGTCCACAATAAATTAATATCCCATATGAACAACTGTCATTGTTGTTTTGCAAAGACTGCAATCTGAGTTTTCTTGGCAACTAAATTGTGCAATTATACTAACGGTGTTGGAAAAACAGTTCATATTATAAAAAGCTATATTTATATTCAGCACTATTTACAGCATAAAATGATATGCCCTGGAGTGCCTTTCTGTGCACGAAGTGCAACATGCCATTTTTTCGATCCTCGATTCATGCCCATGACAGATAGCAAATGAAAAAATGTGGTCCACAGCTGAAATATAGAAACTGAACATTCAAGTTAAAGTACTGCTTATTGCCAGAAGACTTCCGGGATATCATTAGCAGAGGGGAGATGAAGGAACAGCAAATGCTATTCGGTACAGACAGTTTCAAGATGCCCTTAGTGAGAAATTACTGAAAATGAGAGAGGTCCTTCCAATAAGCTTGAAATCTACAGCAAAAAAAAAAAAACACTTAAAAACTGGCCTGACACCTAAAAGAAAAAAAAAAAAAACTTTTTCTCGGTATAACAATTTATGCAGTTATACACAAAACATTGTTCGTCCATTAAGTTGGTTCACAGTATATATCGTTTCATGCAAAGTACAGCCCATTAAAACTATTATTAACCAGCACAAACACCCATGAGCAAAACAATACGACTCTTCAAAATATATTCTTAGGAAGACTGATTACCATGGTCAAGAAACAAATTCTAAAATTATTTTTTCTCTCTCCTTCATAACAGAGTGCCCCAACAGGACTAAATGAGTAGATAAGCTTTGTTATTTGAAAATCACTTTTATAATGAATTTTTTAAAATGTGTTACAGTGAAAATGTCTTTTCTACCAACCAATTTTTACAGTTGTGATCAGTCTTTTTTCAGAACAATATCTTATCTGAGAAACATTGTGAAAATGTCAAAGCAGCACCAAAAACTCAAAATGGGTTTCACTGATCAAAACCAGACAGCATTTAATTGTCATTTTTATTGTAGGATTACATTTTCAGAAGTCTGTTATGCTGTGTTGTCCACTGATTAAAACATACAGACAATAAAATGAGAAAAAATGGTATTTACAATACAAAAAATTTAAAAATGCCATGCCTTTTGTTCCTGCCACCCTATATAGGATTAAAAACACAAGGCTTCCAGGGATTCCAGTCAAGACATAATTTATCTTTGTCAAGTAATGCCGCTCACATTCACCATGGTGCACTAATGTATCTTAGCGGTAGCTGCAATGTATAAATGTTGAGAAAATCACATCCTGTAGTTTAATTGCTTTAGGGTACCCGTATTGTTTGAGAACAAGACTCCAGAATAAACATTACGGGCTTTCCAAGAAAGAAATACACTGAAATCTGGGCCGATTCTGACTCACGGGCGATTAGAAGTGGACTTAGGGATGTTTCATGACATCATGCATTATGAAAAGGGGGTCAACTTCGTGATATCACCATACTGACCATTAGACGAAGAATCTTAACAGGGCCACATGTGAAGAAACCCAGACTGTCTAGCTTTTGACCAGGCATCCGACTGATTGACATGCAATGTGGTCCTGCTGCATGACAGCCAGTGGTGTTGCTCCTGGAGCATTGTCATGTTCTGATCTTCCTGTCTTCACAGGCTCATTTCACAGTGGCGGGTCACTTTTCCTGCACACACAGGGAGCTCCGGCGGGCAGGGTGCAGAGAGGGAGCGAGAGAGCGAACCAAGATGAGAAGCTGAGCAAATATGATCTTCTCTTGCTCATACCACAGCTAGTTTTCTTATTCATTTTTTTTTCAGAGGAGAAGCCGTTTTTAAAGACAAAATGAAAAAAATATATAGTTCTGTGTATGTTTTATTAAAGCTGATGCTGCCAGTGCTACTCTGAGTGCTCACCTGAGCCTAGCATGGCTGTGTGTCATGGACGGTATTAAGAAATGCAACTGCAGTATCATGGTGTGTTAGTGTGGGGACATATACTCTACAATTTCTGTCATTTCATGGGGGTGTGAGAAGCACAGCAGATGAAAAAGAGATGGAGACATAAAAGCAAATGAGATAAAATGCCCTTTGTGGGCTGCAACATTAACCTTGCTTTCCTTAGAGCTTTTATTCAGTTTTCTGTAAGATTAATACATTTAGAATTACCCCACATACATAATTTGCTAAAGAAACAATCATTTTTCAGGGTACATTTAGCTATAGAGTGTAAATAGATTTTAAATTTGTAAGACAGTGTATTTGCCATAATAGAGTAATGTAGTTTATACACAGTTATTATGCATCCATTCATCCATACATCCAAACAAATGCTTATCCAATTCAGAATCACATCGGGGCTTAGAGCCTATTCTAGGCAGTGTAGGGTGCAATCCGAGGTACACCCTGAATGGGATGCCGGCACAGATTTATATTATATTATATTATATTAATTTGTAGATCATTGTTAGTGAAACTTTGTTTTAAAGATTTGCTTTTAAAGATAAGGGCCAGGGTGCCCCTGTAGGTCCTCAGATTAGCTAATGTTTGAGCTCTCTTTTAATGTTTTACCTAACATCAGCACAAAGGGTGTCATTACGAATGATGTATGAATAAAGGTGTAGTCTACCTAGAAGCATTCAGGTCATACACTGAAAAGGCTAAACACTGGTGGGATCCACAGAGAGTCATTTTATTACTAAGGTTCATATTTAAAAGACTTCTTCACAGAAGGGCCACATCGTTGGTGATGACAAGGTACAATTTTCATAAACCAAGATAGAACACCTTGTCTCTGGTTGTCAGAGATGATATGTTGCTAATCTCACTTGCTATCTGATACTGGTGAAATAAAATCATGCACACATACAGAGTTAAACACTCTTGTGGACCAAATAAAACCAGACATGAAACCATGGTCACACACGTATAGGAAAATTAGGCATGCAGACATTAAAACAAGATGCACACAGAAATCCAATTACATTTCAATCTGTTGATTCATTTTCAAAAATAAGCGATGTCTATTAATCTTATTGAAAGACAGCCATTTAAACTATAATACTTGGTCTAATTTCATCTAGATATACAGGAGTATAATAACATTTATATATTAAATGAGCTTTTTTTTATATGGACAGTAAAAACATTCAATAAACAATGAGTGCGTATAATTACAGTCAATGCTGAGAAGCACTTTGGTAATTTGTTATGATTACAAATGAGACTGATATTTGGATGTGTCACTTTTTTGTCTTCCTCAGATTGGCTTATTCTGTCTTACATGATTGCATTCCATTGGCAGCAGCAGTAGCCATTTCTGTGAATCTCATTGTCTTCTTTTGACCAGCACTCTCTGTTGGTCACAAAGTAACACATCCACGCTCTGCTACAAGTTCTATGTTGCTCTGCAAAATATTTGTGTTTTCGGCACACCCGCTTTACTTCCAACAAAACAATACTTGTCATTGGGTACAGGACGTACCCCCCCTTCCATATTTCCTTGTGATTTTTCTTCAGATACACAATAACTTGAGGTAATTGATAAGGTTAACTGTATTCATGATTCATAAGAAACAAAAATTAAATAAATTTGGATTTCTGTACTGTGCAAAACTGGATATATGCAGGTTATACATGTTATTTGGAAGCACGATTGGAGTGACTTCTGAAAGCCATAGATTCTTATTCAGATACCAGGCTAGGCTTCGACTGGACAAGTTTAGATCACTTACTTTTTTGTGCTTAAATCCAAGCCAGTGTCACTTTTTGGCTATATATTTCAGGGTCATTATGATGCTAAAAAGCAAATTCATGTCTTGGATCTTTAACAGACAAGAAGGTCTTCCTTCATGTTTTGTCTATACTTGCATTTATTGTGTCTTCTGTCTTGACACGTTTCACAGTCTCTGTCAATGAAAAGAATCCAATCATAATGCTGCTGCCATTATGCTTTCAAATACGGATGATGTTACATGAGTGATGTGCTTTGGGAATTGTGCCAGACAGGATGTTTTTTGTATAGATAGCTCTGGTAATTCCTCTTCTATGGGAACAACAAATCTTTGCCACTTTCCCCACATTCCCTTTTTCCTAAAGCTCAGTTTACTTACTCAGTTTAATGCATGCATATTCTGTATGGCATTGTGTGCTTCCTAATTCTTAATGATCAGTTTAATTTTGGTTCACATTTAGGTGTCCGTAGGGGTGAGCATTCGTTAGGACCTTGTTCCATTGCATTTTTTAACTGTTTTTTTTTTTTTTTTTTGCATTTTAAATTGCCTCTTCCGAGTGCTGAGTAAGTTATTTAAAATAAGAAAAAAATCCAAATTTCCCTGTGATCCAACACACTGGATACAAAGCTTGATGTTGGAGAGAAGACAGAATCCAAATTTCAAATTCCCATAAAAACTGGAAGAGCTTGCTTATTCATGAATATTTCAAAATGTTTCCTACTTTAAGCAGTATCCCACATTAATTTTCTTCAATAGTATTTCATGGTTTTATACTGCTAGTCTTACTATACATATGTTTATAAGACCAAATCTAACAATTTCAAGCACTTGCTCTGTTGCATGTTATGCATGGAGTTGTCATGGTCATAAGGCCTCAAGTCTTATTCTAGAACTGAAACCATTATAAATTAATTTTAAGTGTTTTCCTGATCTGGTATTTGACTTATATTTGGACAATTATAAAATTGCACCTTTTGAAAAAAGCAAAACCATTCGAGTATTTCAAAAGCAGACCTATTGCAGTGTGATTATTTTGAACTTTTAATATGTGAATACTATAATTTACTAAAGTGTAAAAGTACAATAAGAACCTTTATATGTTGAATGGTGGCTCAGTGGATAACACTATCATCTCACACCTCCAGTGTTGGGGATTCAAGCCCCACCGCAGGCTCTGTGGGCATGAATGTTCTCCTCATGCTTTGTGGATTTTCTCCCACAGTCCAAAGATATGCAGTGCTAGCTAGTTGGCGTGGCTAAATTGTCCATCATGTGCATGACTGTGCCTTGCACCGCATCCCCAGTGTCCCCTGCCTTGTCTCCTAAGGCTACCTGGGATAGGCTTCAAGTGACCCTGAATAGGATTAAGTGTTCAGGAAAATGGATAGAGGGTAAAAGCATGCTTTTCATCATCACAAATTCTAACTTATTAGATAATACAGACAAAAAGAAAAGTTGTGTATGAAGTAAATTAGTGCAAAAACATACTGGTAGCATTGTGCCTGACTGGAATCATGATGCATGGAGTTTGCATGGTATCCTTGTATTGCACACATTTTCTCCAGGTACTCCAGTTTCATCCCACAGTCTTAAGATAGGCTACATGGTATCTCTCAGTTATCTGTAGAACTATAGAATACAAGTAAATTGCATTTCATGTAAGATGTACAGCACAGTTGTGCTCTACTGCATACTTACAAGGCCCTAGGCAAATTGTTTCATTGTGAAGCCTGTGTGACTCACTGCTTAGCAGATTGGCCACCTCCAGGGTCATAGGTTCAGATCCCAGCCCTGACTCCTTTTGTGACCCGGGTTCTCCTCTCTTAGTCCAGGAACACGTGGACAGGTGCAGTGGTATCTTTAAATTGTTCATCAGGTTATAGGTGTGATTATGTGTCTGAAATCTGCGTTATTCTGAATCCCTAGCTACACCAAACTATGTGGTATAGGTTCCAGGCTCACTGTGCCCTGACACTACAAGCAGTCATTGAAAAATGTTGGACTATTGTGTGATAAGAATGGATTAAAACTCATATTAATTTACCTAAAGAATATTTACCCCTTTTGTTGTAATAGTCCAAACGGAGCTGAAATATAGTCTATAATTTCTTGACCTAATTTTAAAAGATGCACCACTGATTATGAACATTGTTGACTGATAAAGACAAAGTGGGTATCTTTTGCACAAAAAGCAAAACTGTAATAAAGAAACTAGATGTATGAACAAGGGGGCAGTGACCACCCTGACATAACAACAGAGTGCCACAGTGGACATAGGACACCATGTTCATAAGTCTAAGTGGTATATCACTTATATATGTATATATATATATATATATATATATATATACACACATATACATATATATATATATATATATAAGTATATACTATAGTGTGTGTATATATACTAGTGGCTAGATAGTAGCAACAGCCAAAGGGGGGGGAAGAAAAATATGACAGCAAGCTTTGAAATGGCAAGAAGACATATAGCAGACTCTGTGATCATATAGTCAAAGTTTTCATGAAATTTTCAAGGAAGAAGAGGAAAACATACAATTCTGTAATAAAATTTGAATTAATACAACTGATGTGACACAGTCATTGTGATATTTTATTTACTGGTAGTGTTGTAAATAGAACTGACATGTGTTAAGAATTATTCCAACTGTGCTGCTTTATTTCATGCTGATTAATACTGAGATGATTAAAAATCGCTTTAAATGTACTGGAACTGCTCGACTGAGCTATTTATTGGATACAGTATATGGTATAAGATAATATACTGGGCAAAAATATCCTGTGTTACACTGTAAATTAATAAATATAAGAGGTCATTACAAGAAAAGCATATTGTTACATTGGCCTAGTATGTATTTAAACTATAAGATATAAATAAAGAGAATTTCACGTTTAAAGACTTGCAGCTTAAATACAGCGAAGGACTTGCTCTCGGGAAGTCGACACAGCGGATCAATTTGAGATAGAACAGCGTAATAAACTTTCGTCCCATGCTCCGTGTCCCAGTCATGCTGGTAAAATGGTGGATCACGAACAGGTTTCGAATACCAATTTCGTGAAATTGACGGCGTTGGGACGACCATTCCCTCATTTATTCATAACGTTTTAGACATGTTTACTAAATACAACATAAGCAATGCATGCGGCGTTATAAGTGTACTTCCTAAAATAAACTACCATATACCGATTATGTGGTTAAACGTCGTTTAAATACACATATCAACGGTTAAGAATTTTCCATTTTAAGTACACCGGACTGACAATGTGTCCTTAGAGGGTGTGATTGTCTGTGAAAGGAACAGCCAGTTGTTTAAAAAAAAAAAAAAAAAAAAATTTCTCGGACGGTTTCAAATTCCCCCTTGCGCTGGGGGAGGAGGACAAGGAAAGAGGGTGGGAGAGAGTATGTGTGACTCTCTATGCGTGTGTGTCTAAGCTCGGGAAAGAAACGAGCTCGGCCAAGGCGGACGAAACGAGAGCGCCCTACTAGGCGGCAGAGAGACCGAGGTGCTGCTTAGTTGTGGAGGACAAGTAGTTTGGGAGGGCGGAGCCAACTATCAGTCAGTCATGGTGGTCATTACGGCCAATGGGCGTTCTCTAACAGTGGAACATCCAATGGGAAGAGACGCTCTGTGTGTCGCTATGGTGATGGGGTTGTGGCCGAGGAGGCTGTGATGAGTTGACAGGTGTGTGACAATCGGAGCTCTCCGCAAGCATGTACGCCAAAGGCAAGAGTAACCACGTACCGTCCGACAGCCAAGCCAGAGAAAAGTAAGTTTTATAATGCAGGAGAAATTGCCCTCAAGAAGAAAGTGCAGGAAGTGAAAGGCAGCTGGAGTCGTTGTTGCAGAGGAGGCTAGGTGCTGTCACCAGGAACAGCAGCTGCGCAGGGTTAGCTTTGAAAAGTTACCGCCGATAACTTTGCAGTTATTAACTATTAAATATGATACAGTCAGAAGAAAGCATAAGCAAGCCTCCTGATTAATAAGTTACATGGATAATGCTGCAGAATAACATTTCGTTTACCGTTATTTAATCATTTGGATTCTCATGAATTATATTAGTGCTGGTGTTACAAAACATTCAGCTAATTTCAGCCTTCCGTGCACGTTTGTATCCGTGTTTTGTTAGTGATATTGTGCAAACTTGTGCGCATTTAACAATTGTTAATTTTGCGCGCTGCTGTGTGCTGTCGACGTTAACTTTTTCTCCGCAGTGTCTAGTATTAGGTCTTCTATGTTGTTTTTTTAATATCATAGCAAGGAATTTACACCATCTAATGCATTTGACAGCTACCTTAGGAGTGCAATATCTAGCTCAGGAAATATTTTTGAACGAGCATGATTAAAAGAATATCGATGGATTGCAGCTTTGTGTCTATTTATGTACATACTGTATATGATATTGGGATGTGTGCTTAGTCATTAATATTCCGAAGAAAGGGTTTAAGTGCAGACAGATCATTTGCATATGTAAGCGATTTCGTCGCATGACAACTTTACGGCGTAAAGAGGCACATAATAAATAGGAACTATAGGCGTGGAGCGTTGCTGTGTTCTTAGTGATCATGTGCTTGTGTTGTCTGAGGTATCGCCGTAACTTCGTACGGACCTTAGTGTTGGCAATCGTCTCGTTTTAGTGAAATGCGGGGCACGCGACGCCCACTCGGACTGAATGAACTTCCAGTCATTCTTTGTTTCGTCGTCGCGGCGTTAGAATTAAGTTACGTGACAGTGTGACCGAATAACTGCGTTTTGAACAAGCCGCAACAGCAGCGAAGCCGTTTTCCCAGCAAACGGGGGACGTTCCCACGACGTCCAATAACGTTCTCATTACGTTCGTAATGTTCCTGTAACGTTCCCTGTTTGCTAGGCTCATATTTATTACGCTGGTGTATTTGTGCATGTTTTGGAGAGCCTTGACATTGATGAAGGCGTGCCGTCGTATACAGCTGAACATACAGAACATTAGGTCATTAAGCTAGTTTACTGTTCGGTCTCCTTCCCGCGTCTTGGGTGTCTGAGGAGCTTACTGTTCGGTCTCTTTCCTGCGTCTTGGGTGACTATGGAGCTTACTGTTCGGTCTCCTTCCCGAGTCTTGGGTGTCTATGGAGCTTACTGTTCGGTCTCCTTCCCGCGTCCTGGGTGTCTATGGAGCTTACTGTTCGGTCTCCTTCCCGCGTCTTGGGTGTCTATGGAGCTTACTGTTCGGTCTCCTTCCCGCGTCTTGGGTGTCTATGGAGCTTACTGTTCGGTCTCCTT
>JAACJT020000034.1:18651724-18687080 GCA_009936485.2 Gymnarchus niloticus
CTCTTTCGGAATCCGCAGAACATATTATTTAGAAGGAATGGTTATATATGTCCTCTGTGGTATAAAGTGAAATGAAAAGGCATATCTTTACTGTACATCCTGTTTTTACCATTCTGTTAGAAAGACATAAATACTGCAAATAGTAATTTTTTGCATACATACCTTAAGGTTTTGTATAGAATGCTTTTTATTGATGTTTATCATAAAATGAGGTGTACAATCATTTTACACACTGGCACTATAAATATCTTTTTTCAGTTTACAGATGCTTGCATAACAGTGTATGAGTGAAGGGAACCTGGGAATAAAGGTCACGCTAATTTATGAATTGCAACTTCCAGGTGTAAATGATTGTTAGTGAAAAAAAGCAGCATGGCTTGATACTTTATTAATGTCACTTTGTATTTGGCACCAATCTGCTGCCTTGTGTAGAGCACAGCATGCCTTATTAGAACTTTGTAATGGTGTGCACAGAGAGTTAATGGTCTCTATCATTGCTAAATACAAGTTCAAGATTATTTTTCGTACATTTTGTTGTTTGATGGCAATGAGATTGTGAGATCAGGACAGCTAGGATTCCCTCACTTACAGCATGGGCTTAAAGGCATTAAATTCAGTTGTCAGTGTTTCAGTGAAAGCCGGATACTTTGTATAAGGATTAAGTATGTGAAAATTATCAAAGATGTATTAAATAGTACTTAACCCCTTGAAGAATTAATAGAAGCATTAATCCATTCATCCTTCTACCTGCTTATCCTGGTCAGCGACACAAGGGTGAATCATTAATAAGACATTTATAATGTATGATATATTCATGGAATTGCTTGCATTTTATACAAGACGTATAAGAGCAGATTTGTAATGTATTTATGCATTTTGTTCTGTTATTTTTATTTTATGCAAATCAATGTTGACAAGCCATTTTTTTTCTCCAGTCTTGCATTTCATTTTGTGTCTTATTGAAATGCAGTTCTCAATTAAAATGAGACACATAAATAAACACAGAGCAGCATAATGAAGGATGGAGTTTCCAGTGAGCTCAAAAGAAACATACAGCCTGTTATCAGACTGAAAATTTTACCATTTAGTCACCATTGTTGTTGTCAGTAAATACTTTTCCATCTTAAACAGTCACATCACAAATTTATAAGGTTAGAGAAAATGGCCTAACTTAAACTTCCTTTTCTGGCAATTTGTTCTGAGCCCAAAAAATGAAAAATAATTAGCCCTTTAAACAATGAAATAGCAAGGCACAGTCCCGTGAAATTCCTTGTAAAACCAGTTGCGGTAATTCAAGGAATTTAGCAAATCTGCTCCAGTCAGGAAAAGAAGCATTTGCATGTTTAGATTTTTTTCAGCCTCTTTAAAATGCAGAGATTAGACAACTAAATAATTCCCGCTTCTCCAAAGCATGCTTTTTCTCTTTTGCGTACCATTCCCACCTACTGGTCTCTGCAGAACTGACTCACAGTCATAGGGGTCTGTTTCGACACAGTTCACTAATCAATGAATCCATTTTTTTTTTTTTTTTTTTGTTTTGTTTTGTTTTTGCAAGTGCACGGCTTGCTCCAAAAATTAGGCCTATTATGCTATTAAACATATTTGAAAAGACATTTCAGTCAGGATCAAGTATTTACAAATTAAACTCTGAAAACGAGATTAAGAGATCCATCTTCTATGCTCCCTTTTCTATACTCCCTTTTTTAAAAAAATATGTTTTCTCTGGATTCTGTCGAGCATAAGCAGTTTGAAGATTGATCAGTGGATTTTTGTTGGCTATAATTCATATGTCAATGGTTTATTGTTTCCACCCTGCAGAGAGTAGCACCTACTAAAACATTATTTTGTTAATATTCAAAGATATTTGGTAACATAAGACAAAATATATATTTTTCCAGCATATAATGTGGTATTGTACCACTTTAAATTAGACTTCATTTTAATTTTCGAAACAGTGTTATCTGAGTGGTCAGTAATTCTCCTGCCTTTACCACTATTGATGCATGCTGAGATTTGAGTCAAAGCCATAGTAATTTAAAACAATCAGTGACTGACTGACTACAGAAACTGACAGTTTATTCTGGCCTGGTTGTTCACTTGTCCTGATCTTCTGTTCTCCTGCAGAAGACAGGGTGATCCCATTTGACAATTTTTGAGCAGGGATCTCTTTGTGGCTGGCATTTCAGAGGGATATTTATGATTTAAGCACTTAGATCCTATGTATGCTCCTTTCTTTGTCGTTACATTTCATAAACAAACAGCACTTACAGGAAGCTGTCGTGGTTTGTGTTCACCGCTCCTGTGACTATTCTACACCATCTATCTGTGGCTTAAAGGCCGGCCAGCTTTCTGCTTGCATGTTTCAGCAGTACTTCATGCGGAAATGAAGTGGGGAAACCAGCACACATGCAGTCCATCTAGAAATACTGGGCTGGTAACTCCGAACTTTCTCATTTCAGCTTTTGTATGCTTTTGAAATGATGTGGCTCTTTTTGATTTGGTCTGTTTATATTTTTTGGCATTTATTCGTCCTGGTAACGGGACACTTGGTATAGTAGCAAGCGAACTAGAAGATGCTATATGTTTCAACAGGTTTTCACCTCTCAAACCCGTAGATTATTATAGTGTATAAAAAGTTCTCTGCCTGCACTCGAGTTAGCATCCTTCGGTATACGTGTATGTTTACATCCAGATTTTGATTTGCTTTATAAGTAAGCTTTTATGAAATTTTCTAGGCTCACCTCCCCAAGAGAAAGTTGTTTTTTGACGAGGTGATGTTCATGTCATAATTATGCATAGGCTGAGGCATTTCACAGCAATCTCTGTGTTAAACACGAGTGTGATAGTGTCACTAGGATTACAGTAACTGTGATAACAGGCTGGTAATGGTCAGTGATGCAGCTTCTTGGGTTCCGAATTATCATGGCTGAATTACCTATTGTAAATCATAGCCAACGCCATAAGTATGATTGTAAAAGCTTGGTTTGTCATCTTGTGTTATATAGTTCAAATTATCATACAGATATTAAAGATAATTATTTTATGTCTGTAAGGACATTATTTTGCTGTTGAGTGTAGGTAAGAAAAAGAGCAAGAGTGGCCATGCAGAGGTTGAGATAAAGCTTTGATATTCGATTTACTGTCATTTATAAATGCAGTCACCTTACAAATAAAGTGCATGGAATAAAATGAAATCTTGAAAGTGAATTGACACCCATAATTAAATACCTTGGGCAGATACTGTTTGCGTGTGGATATGAGTGACATACACAGACACGGCTAGGCCCTTCATCCCATCGTAGAAGTGGGCTGCATGAAATTTCGTAAAAGATGAATGAACAGGAAAAGCTTGTGTTTGGGTCGTGGAGGTAGGCACTCAATGAGCTTCTCTGTAATGCAGAAGCATAGGAGAGGGGAGATCCAGAGTTGCAGGTGGTCCATGTTTTCTTTTTCCTTTTTTCCCCTCTTCTGTGAGAATTTATTTTTAATAGGATGTGAGACAGCGGAGAATCTATCTCTCTCAAAGGCAAAAAAACATTGGTTTTGATACGTTATCGAAGTAAGCTGGTTAATGAAATCTCTTTGTTGTACATCCTCTCTTTATTGCAGTCTCTAAATAAAGTCAAGTTTGAGAAAACATATGAAGAATCTTTTCTAATGTAAACACTTTACCACTCTTTTTCCTTAGACAATTTTATATAGCACCGTATCATTTGATGAGGTACCTTAATTAAGTACTTAACCATTTCTAAAATGAAATGCACAAATGAAATAATTAACGTGTAAAATAGAATTTGTGAACATATTGTTGAAGTACTGTCGAGAAGTGTAAAATGTCACTGAAATGTATTTCAAAAGGCTTGAGATAGTTTCAATAAGAAAATTTAATTTATTGGTTTGCATTACATATCAGACAAGAGGAAAGTAGAAATGAAAAATTCCTATCTCTTGTTTGGGATTTTCTTGGCACAGAGCTTCATGTAGACCTAACAACTTTCTGAAGAATTACAGTTTTTCTCAATTGCTTACATACTATTACCAGGCTTATTTGCTAAAAATTCAAAACCATAATGATGATTCCGATTTGTTGAACTGAGTGCAAAGGTCTACACACAAATCCTTTCATATATCATTGGCTACACCAGATGCTCATTTATAAAGCACTAGCAGTCAATATTGTTCACTAAAGTCAGCACAGCTTGAACCCAATTAGCACACAATTATCCAGGTGGAAACACCAAGAGTCAAAATTGTTCACACACCAATCAAAACCTTCAATGGATAGATAAAAGGGCCTTGGGTCAGTTCACTTAGTTTTGGAACAATGGATCCAGAAAGATGTGAAGGATGAGGATGAGAAGGAGGAGGGGAATGAGAAAGGCCAAAGCCAAGGAGACAAGTAGTGTCAGGTGAAATTTGTCATTCTTGTCGACCATGTCCTTTTCCATGGGGTGTCAATGAGGGAAGCTGGGCAACGAGTGCAGCCAAACTTGAACCGCTTCACTGTCGCCTCTGTAATACGAACCTTCAGAGAGGAAAATAGGTAGGTTTTACATACTGCTCTCTACTGTAACTTTAGTGTCGTACTCTGTGCTATTACAACACATACATGTACTGTAGCTGTTTGCTCTGTTGCACTGCAGTATATGCTGTCAGAAATGCATTGAATTACTATCTCATACAGTCACAGAAGTGTAGTTACTGTATGCTCCCATTTTGTAAAAAGGATGTTGTACAGTTATAGTATCCCATCAGTACTTCTCTTTTTGTAGGACTGAAAGATGACCACCTGGTGGAGGCAGGTAAAGGCTGTTTTCAGAGGAGCATGACAGGGAGCTTGTGAATATGGTCATCACCAATAATGTAATCCACCTCTGAGAGATTCAGCGGAGAGTGATTGAAGACCAACACATATTTAGCAGGATAAATGCTGTCAGCATCTCTACAACTGACCGCATCCTCTGAAAGAACAGGTTCAGGATGAAACAGGCCTACCGTATCCCTACAGAAAGAAATTTTGACAGGGTCAAAGATCAGTGCCAGGAATATGTACAAGTATGAATTTCATATTGTATGAGGTATATGGGTCTCCTCCACTCGCAATGTCTACTTACTGTGTACTCAGTGTGTACTCTACTGTGTTTCTATAGAAAATCTTTGAGGTTGAAGTATGACCTGTTCCTCATGAGCTCATCTTTATTGATGAAGCAGGATTTAACTTCCCCAGGAGAAGGGGGAGGAACATAACTGGCCATTGGGCTATTGTGAATGTCCCTGGTCAGAGAGGAGGGAATGTCTTTATGTGTGCGGCCATCAGCCACCAAGGTGTCCTTCACTGCCGTGCTGTCCTTGGTCCCTATAACACCATACTTCTTTCTTTCCTTGATGGTCTAAGAGACCAGAGGGAGCCAGCATGACCAGAGCAGCCTTGCTACGTTGTCATTTGGGACAGCGTCAGCTTCCATCGGGCTGCTCTAGTTCGTGACCGGTTCACCAATAGCGCAAGGTACTCTAACATCTTTCTGCCTTCATATTGTCCTTTTAAATCCCATAGAGGAGTTTTTTTTTCGGCATGGCAGTGGAAGGTTTATGACCGATACACCTGCATCCCTGTTAACCTCCTCCAGACCATGGAAGAGGCCTGTTTAGATATTTCAGTTGAGGCTTGTCAGGGGTGGATAAGACATGCAAGGGGGTTTTTCCCCCACTGCCTGGCTAGGGCTAATATAGCCTGTAACGTTGAGATTCGTTGGCCTGACCCAGACCAGAAACGGGATGCTATGGCAGGATAATTTGTTTACCGTATTCACCATTATCATTATTTCATTTATACTTTACAGTATATTGGTTTTGAAATACTCTATGGTGGAATACATTAAGGAATTAAAAAAAGTGCAAATGTAAACATGTCTTTTATTGTGTTCATCATGTAGAGAGGTTTTTGTGGGGCAGAACTATAAGCAACATTACTCATTGTCAGTTTTTACAGTAGTGTTTTGAGTTGATGTCACCAGTGCGTAAGACTATGTTATAGTGTATGTGTTTTTGAGGGGTTTTGTGTTATGTCTGAAGGCAAAGTTTGGTTTTTCAGCACGATTGCATGGTTCTGAGTGGAGAGTTTGTTTGACCAGGAAGTTGGAAGTTTTTGGAGTTGAGTGTGCAATTATGGATTTGTGTTTAGAGTTTTGGGAAATGGAGGCATCATTTCAAGAAATGTTTTAGCAATTGAGAAAAACTAAGTTCTGGCATCAAAGCCGAATTTTAAACCAGTGCTATGTGGTCATTTATAAGCTGTCATTTTTTGGTTTAACATTTTCTTAAATTTTTATGAGAATTATTTTTTAATGCTCGGCTGCTACCAGAGTTTGCATTATTACAAAGAAAAAGATTAAATAAATACAGATCAAGCTCTGTGGAATATTACCACTTTCCGGCAGGCTGATCATTTTTGATTTCAGTACATCCGTCTGTGCTCATAACGAACATGCAAAAAGAAAAAAGAAACAAAGAAATGTAGTGTTTTAAAAAAATTGTATTCAAGGATAATACATTACTAAAATACATTACTGCAGCCTCTGAATTATGAATGATATAAGCAGGAGGCTGAGAGAAGATGATTAAGCTTGGATGACTGACTGATAACAAGGGTGGGTGTGTGTATGTGGAAGCTGCAACACAGTTTTTTTTTTTTTTTTTTTTTTTTTTTTCTGGGAATGTTTCCGGATCATTCTCTGTAAGCATTCAGTCTGCTTCTTTGTGTGCTGAGTACATCTCTCTCTGCTTGGGTGTGTATGAAGTGTCAGCATATGTCATGATGGAAGTAATTATAGTATGTGGAAAAAATAAACACGATTTCTATTTTTCCAATTCTTCTGATGCTGAATACGGTCAGAAATGTAATCATACCTGAATACTATGTGGGGGATCGCAGCAAATAATATGCAGCAGTGATGTGTCATTAAGTGGATAATGAAAGTTATGAAAGTGTCATGCCCCAGTGTTTCATTAGTTATTGATTAATGTCGCATGGAATTCATGATTTAGGTTCTGATACAGCAAAGCATCTTTGGTGTTTTTATAGGCTTCTTACTCTAGCAAGTTATTCTGTTTTATTCTTGGTAAGGAATGCTACTCTTGTCATGTACCCAAGTTTTCCCAGTGTCTTTCTGATGTAGGAATCATGAATAGTGATGCCAACGAAGCAAGAGAGGCATGAATATTTTGGGAGATGTTCTAGGTTTTTTTGTGCCTTCTGGGATTTTTTTTTTTTTTTTTTTTTTTTTTCCTTGCTCTTGAAGACATTTTGACTGGATGGCCACTCCTTGGAAGATTAGCTACTGTCCCATACTTTCTCCATTTAAATAATATGGCTCAGACTGTGGAGAGACAAGGCCTCCGAAGCAGAATTTTAACCTTTTCAAGCTGACAGGTACCAGAGGTCTTCATGAGTAACATTTCGACAAGTTTTTTTTATTTATTTTTAGAACTTGACAACTTTACTATGATTGTAAAAGTAGATAATTGGGTAGTTCTGGCCCAATTTTTATTGGTCTGATTGTGAACGAAAGCATCGAAAAAGTGGACTACGTCTTTTTATTTGGGGTTTGAAAACTAAGATAGCAATAACTTTTGTTCTCTTGATGATGTATGGATTGGGTTAAATTGCACACAAAACGAAGACATCATGGAAAGCATCAATGTACACTCAGTATTTCATTAGGTACACCTTGCTAGTACCAGGTTGGACCCCCTTTAGCCTTCAGAACTGCCTTAATTCTTCATGGCATACGTTCAACAAGGCGCTTGGAACATTCCTAAAAAAATTTTGGTCCATATTGACATGATAGCATTACGCAGTTTGTTTGTCGGCCTCACCTTCATGATGTGACTCTCCCATTGAACTGTATCGCAAAGGTGCTCTGTTGGACAGAGATCTGCTGACTGTGGAGGCCATTTCATTACAGTAAACTCATTACTTGTTCAAGAAACCAGTCTGAGATGATATGAGCTTTGTGACATGGTACATTATCCTGCTAGAAGTAACCATTAGGAGATGGTTACATTGTGGTCATACAGAGATGGACATGGTCAGCAACAATATTCAGGTAGGCTGTGGCATTTAAACAATGTTCAGTTGGTACTCAGGGGCCTGAGGTGTGTCAAGAAAAAATCCTCCACAGCATTATACATACTACCACCACCTGCCTGAATTGTTGATACACGATAGGATAGATTCATGCTTTCATGTTGTTTATATCAAATTTTAACCCTGCCATCTGAATCAAGACACATCAGACTAGGCAATGTTTTTCCAATGTTCTATTGTCCAATTTTAGTGAGCCTGTCCCACTGTAGCCTCAGTTTCCTGTTCTTAGCTGACAGAGTGGCACCCAGTGTGGTCTTCTGCTGCTGCAGCCCATCAGCTTCAAGGTTCAACGTGTTGTGTGTTCAGAGATGCTCTTCTGCATACCTTGGGTGTATCAAGTGGTTATTTGTGTTACTGTTCTTTCTACTGTGATGCTACTGTGCCTTTCTGTCAGCTTGAACTAGTCTGGCCAAGGTATTTTCACCCAGAGAACTGCCAGTTACTGATGTTTTAATTTTTTCAAACCATTCTGTGTAAACTCTAAAGATGGTTGTGCATGAAAATCCCTGTAGATAAGCAGTTTCTGAAATACTCAAACCAGCCCATCTGGCACCAACAACCATGCCATGTTCAAAGTCACTTGCATAATTCACCTTTCTTAGCCATTCTCATGCTTGGTTTGAACTAAAGCAGATCCTCTTGACTATGTCTACTTGCCTAAATGCATTAAGTTTCTTCCATGTGATTGACTGATTAGATATTTGCTTTGACAAGCAGTTGAACAGGTATACCTCATGAAGTGGGTAGTGTGTATGTATATATATTTGACACTCTCGTTGTAAATTACTTGACCCCAACAAATATATTTCCCCATTCAATATGAGAAATGTGCAGAAATTCTGAAAATCAAAAGTAGGTGGTTTTCACTGCAGTGTTTCTATGTGTTATTTGGCCTATGTGCTGTGTTTAGGCTCATTGTTTAGGTAGTGTTACCCCTTCTAAATTGTAGATTCTTGTATTGCCTTGTCAGATTATTACCAAATGCAGTACTTTAAATTATTCACAGGGTTACAGTCAGTTCAGTCCATTTGTTACAGCAGAACATGTCAGGCCATGTCCTTATGCCCCAAGTTTAAGATATCATAATGCAACCCCTTCATTCAGATTGTTGCACAGTGCCTAGAATGATGCGACCAATTTCATTGTTACGTATCAAATACTTGGGATTCTATTGTCTTGCATCCCTGCCACAGCGTAAAGCAAGAAAAAAATGTATGTCATTTATCAACAGCAATTGCATGGTGTGATTTGCAGAGAGCAATGTGTCAAAATTGCATCTGAATTATTTTCTAAGTATAGCTTCACAGGTTTATTAGACAGTGGGTTGAAAATGTGTGTATTTAAGCAAATAACTTTGTCACATTTCTACCCTGGTCAACTACAAGTGAAGTGAGTGTAAAGTGGAAACATCTAGAAGCACCGAAAGTTCAGTAATGTGGTAGGGCAGACAAACAAACAGGGACCTGATTGGCCAAAAACAAAACCCAACCCCACTAATGCTGATATGGCTGAATAATGGAAGATCGCACCAACAATATTCCAGCATCGAAGGGAAAGCCATCCCGGAAGAATAGAGGTTATGATAGCAGCAATGGATAGACCGACATCCTATTTATCCCTATGGTTATGGAATGTTGCAATGCCATATAGTGTATGTCAACTCCATGTTGTAATTTCAGACACCTGAAACTATTTTTTTAAATCAGAAAACATTAACTTCACTTATATATGATACGTTTTAAAAATGGCAAACATTGTCAATGAAATTCAACCAATGCACAGCATATCAAAAATGCATTTGTTTGCATCTCTAATCCAACTGTCTTTAAAAAGCATAGTCACTCGTTAACAGATGCTTACAATTTATCATAACTAGGCTTTACACTCAAATATTTAAAATCAGTTGGCTGTAAAATGTGTTAAAATGATATTCCATTTGTATTCTCTTTGAAACAATCCAGTGGCCAGGTTTTTAAAATTTCCATAACATGCATAATATGTTCTTGTATCCAGTTTTCATGCACCATGACAGTGCACCAGTTTTCAAAACAGGTTGATTTTTAAAATTCATTTTAGAAAAAATTGTGTAAAAACTTAAAAGAAAATTAGACCTTGATCCCTATATCGATGGTTTCCACGCTCACAGCCAGTCAGTCACACCTATCCTGCCCTCCTTCCCCCTCACCTAAATATTGACAGCTGTTTTCAGTTATCCGGTTCCTTTAAATTCCTCAAGCTCCCACTCTTCATTGTGAGGTAATGTGTATTTAATACCCTACTGAGTGGTTTGCTGTGGTTTTCGATTGCTGCCTCTGTGTGACTGTGTTTTGTCCCTGACTCTGTTTGTTTTCTGGTTTTGCGGCACATTCTATATTTCTGACCTTTTAGATTTCAGAACCTCTTTGTCTGTATCATGGACATCGTTTTGTAGATTATATCTTGGAATTGCTTGCCTGGCTTCTGATAACTTCCATGTACCAACCCGTTTTCTGACTATTGATTACTGTTTTCCTCTTTAATATATGCCACCAATATTCGTACTTGGATTTTTCCTGCATATTCATTACAGTGGTGTTTTGTCTGTCCGAAACAGACAAGAATTGTTCAGAGTCGTCTGGAAAATTAAACACTTTGTATGTATGCCACCTAGTTTGATAATGGATCTGCACAATTTTCAGGCTTCAATTCGAAAGATTACTATTTGCTGAAGAAGTTTAGATTAAGTACTTTGCTTTGCCTTTTGTTTTGGTCACAAGTTTACTTTGTAAACCTCTCTGCTTCATTCTGCATGGCATGAATTTCATACAGATTGTGTAGCCACTGCTTGGGGTAGGATGCATGACTGCAGTATGGGATGCCAGATGTGTCCCTCCACACTTTTCATAATAATGGGATCTGTTACCTCTGCCTCCTCCACTGAGACAATTAGGGGACGTGTTCTAGGATCACTGTGTTGTTTCTATTACGATACAACTCCCACCCCCCACCCCTTCGGCTTTCATGTTAATGTTTTGGCTCTTAGATACTTGAGTTCACATTTACTGCGGTTGCATGCCATGAATAAATGATAGGAAAGAAAGGGCCAGTGTCAGTCTGCAGCCTTAATTCGAGCCCTTTCTTTCTCTGATGCTATTAGGACTACATCTGACTTATTGGACTGTTTCCTTGACTGGAAAAATAGTCCTGAGTCACGCTCACTTGGCCTGTACACAACCACAGACAAATAGACATCTGTCCTCTGCAAATAGTAATATAACCGCAATGTAATTGCCATGAGCTAGGATTGGTATTTTAAGTCCACTACCTAATTCCCAGAGGACTTTTTGGGTGATAGACAGGAATATAACCAAGGCTATAGAAAGATATTTTGATTGAGTGACAATTTCTAATTAGCCAAGTTTTTCTAATCTGATCTCTAATAGTGCTTTCTCTGCCTCAAACAAACAAGCAACTTCGGTTTTTTATTTATTATTATCCACTGGCATTGAATTACATCATATTGTCATTTGTCTTGCTTTTCAACAGCTTTAACAGTGGCAGCCAAAAAAACTACTAATTTGCATATTTGTTATTTCAATTTTCCATTAAAACGTTCAGTTTATTTTTATTTAGAGCCTTGTTGCAAGGCTCTTAACAGAAATATAAGTTATACAAATGAAGGGACCATACCCAGTGGATAAAACCACAGACTAACAAAGAACATAATGACGGAGCTGCATGAAATGTTGTACTAAAGTCTATCCATCCAGTCATCTGTTTATAGTATTCCAAATAAGGTCAAGTAATTTAAATGTTTGTAGTTGACTTGTGATGCCTTTAACTCAGGTAGATCCACCCACTTATCCAGTACTGGTGTACAAAAACTAGCATAGCATAGCCTATCTTTTACTGATGCTAATTTACTTAACGGAATGTGTTGTTGTTTTTTTTTTTTTTTTTAATGGATTGTGAGAGCAAACTGGAGTTCAGGGAGGAAAACTGTGCGGCTCAAGGAGATCATGAAAACTGCAGCCCTTCCACAATTTTTTTAGTATCACAGACTAATCTAATTTGAAGTCATTTACAGGAAAAGTCCAAGGAAGTTAAATTGTTAGTGGGATTTTTTTGTTAGTTGTAGCTATTTGCGATCTCTAATTTTTTTCATAATTGGGTCTCCAGTGTCTACATCTATAGTGATGTTTACAATGCTGGAAACAATTCTGAAGGACGTATCAGTATTTTACTCTGTGCTTTTTGGCAAATCAGTCGAAGCAGAATTTATCAAAATTATTATTTTAACCTTTCTTAGAATATTTCCTGAATGTTTGACCCCTTAACCAAATTTCCATTTATGTGACTCTGTCGATGATACGTTGTCACTTTGGAAACGTTGACATGCATCAGAGACTGCAATAGCACCTGCGCTAAAATCCAACCTGCATTGTCAAAAGGGTCTGTTCAATGGACCAAAGAGCCCTTCGGATGTCTCTGACAAACCCATGAAGTAACCCTTGGTTTCAGTTCATCAAAAGAGTCTTGGGTCGTTGAGGTGTGCTTTCCTGGTGAAAGTTCAAATACACAGACATGTGGATATGAACACACACAAACACTGACTCATGCACATACCCTCATATTGCCTTATAAAATGCAAGCCAGTACCCACCACTTTCCTGTTAGCTCTTACGGTATGCAGCTCCACTGAAACAATAGCTGTGAAGGAGAGACTTTTACTTAATATTACAGATTCCACATTGTTATCCACTGCAACATGTTTCTGACATTTAGCAGTCAGCAGTATAACATCACTATGTAACTGCATCTGGGAATAAAAGAAACATTTATGGTTGACGTGTAGAGAAAATAAAGTGCAGACATCTGTGGTGAATGACAGTGAGTGGGAGCTACTGCTTCATGTTGGGGGGGGGGGGGGGGAAGTACCTTTATCTCAAAGAAAAGGATAAGTAAAACCCGAATGTGGCTCATGCCATTCTGGTTTAGTGCAGCACATCTTGAAGAACATTGCTGGCTACTTGTGTTGCCACAGCAACAGTTTTTTTTTTTTTTTGCCAAGTTTTAAATATACAGTACTGTGCAAAAGTCTTAGGCAGGCAAAGAAGCCATTTGAGGCCATTTATCGGGACAGAAAGTGTACATTGGCTTGGAAAAAAAAAAAATAAACTAATAAACAGTAATGCAACCAAAACTAACAAGAATTTCTTCTACTTTCAAAAATGTTACTGATATCTGATTGGATGGCTAGAAGAACGCAGCTTTGATTCCTAAATCTCTCATTAGTGGCAACCCCAGTCATTCCATGTATTTGTTAAATTTCATCACTGGCTCATTTAACTAGTGAACTTCTTTAGTTATTTCACTTTACACAGTATTGATTAACCAAACAAGGGGTCCTCACAGTTAAGGTCAAGACATACATGGATACATTGGAAGGAAACTACAAATTTGGTGGTGAATTGAGGAGATGTTTTGAAAATATTAACTGACATGCTTTTACAGACATAAAGTAATAGTTTTACAGCAACATAAATGTAAGTTAACCATCATTTTCTTTGCCTGCCTAAGACTTTTGCACAGTACTGTATATATAGTATACAGTATGCATATTTTTATTTCTAGTAAAGCTATGGAATTGATCCTGGCGATAAATGCAACTGCCATTGTTTTTGTAGACATTTGATTTGTGTTAGAAAAGTGTAACAGGCTCTCAGGAAGAGCACCAGCATTCCCATGGACAGCCTATGATATCAAAACAATGCTGAATATTATTAATACAGGTCCAGAGAATTATAAAGGCATACCATATCCAGTGAGTATTCTTTATAACATTTAAAAAAATTTCATTTCTTTGTTCTGTTTTCTGACTACACTCCTTTGTTCATATAAACTGTGTCATTATTATTTTGGTTAATATGCATTTTTTCCCTCTATGGAATATAAACTACTGTATATGGCCAAAAATATGTGGACAACAATTAGGGGTGTTTACCTGGACTTGGCACTTGGCAAATTAAGCCATACTCATTGCTGACTCAGGTGTAAAATTAAGCACATAATTAAGCCTTGAAATCTCCAACCGCAAACACTGGCGGCAGAATGGGTCATACTGAAGAGGTTAGTAACTTCCTTCCAAAAACTCAGTGTCATATTTGTGCCCTGGTTACCCCCAAGTGAAGTGATTGTGATATGGAAACTTCTAAAAGCAACGAGAGTTCACTTGTGATGTGGTCGGCCACACAAACAAAATAAGAACTGTTTGCCCAACCTCAATACCCAACCCCACTAATGCTGTTGTGGCTGAATGCCAGCAAATCTCAACAACTGTATTCCATCTAATGGAAAGTCTTTTCCAGAAGAAGCTATTATAGCAGCAAAGGGAGAACCAGCTTTCTATTTATACCCTTGGTTTTGGAATGAAATGTTGCACAGTCATGTGTCCGTATACTTCCAGCCATATAGAGAATACTCAATGGTCACTTTATTAGGTACACCTCCATGCTAAGGCAGAGAACCTGCTCCACCAAACAGTGAAATGTCCTTAATGAGGTAGGTCAGAGGAGAATGGTTAGACTTGTTAAAGCTAACAGGATGGTCACAAGTGCAAAAATACCAGCCCTCCAAAAATATGACAAGCATTCAATTTGTCCAGCTCTTGAAGTGGTTTTGGAGGCAAAGTGGGTCCTACTTGGTTCTATGTCACTATACCAAATAAAGTGGAGATTGAGTTTAAGAGTTATCCGTGTTATATAGTCCAGAGTAATTTAGAGAGCAGACGCCTAGCGAAAGGACAGACCATGCAGGCAATGCAAAGTGGCTGATTATATAGAACCACATTGCAACGATACATCTGTTGGGGTCCCATGGAGTATTTTTGCTTAGGATTGAGTTGGAATTAAATCACTCTCTGCATGCAAAACATGGGGGTCGAGGAAGGAAGGAGTGTGATGAGCAACAAAGAGAATTTACATACGCACATGTATGTACAAACATATTTATTACTGAATTTAATCTTAATCACCAAGGTAAGGAAGACAGAAAACATTGCATATCTATAACTTGTGCTATAACTAGTAATAATTATTTAAAATAAAAGTAAGCCATTGCTTAGAAAATTGCTGCTTGTTCCCGCTAACTACTATTTCTGACTATAAATTATGGCGTTGTGAAAAATACTGACAATGGAGTGTTTTTGAAGAACGTGGAAACTGTGGACTTTTGAGGGACCACCTTTGGTGATGCCATGACATGCATTCATTAAAAAACCGCTATTCATTCATGAGTGAAAAAAATATATTGAGGAGGGACTGTAGTACTGTATAGTCATTAGTTATATTGATGTTTGAGCAATAAAGCAGGTCTGTTTCTAAACAAAATCCTGACATTATCCTATAACTTCTGCATTTTAAACAACTACATGCACAACTCTTGTTTTTTGACAGTAGTTCCTCCTAGAAAATTCAACAATTAACGTGAATGTGGCACATAAATTAACACTTTTGTCCCTCAAAGCTTGTTTTCGTTTGTCTCTCTTCCCCAGTCTGTTTGTGTGTTGCTTATGAAAAGAGTTTGGCTGAGATACTCAGCACTTCTCAGGAATGTCAACCAAAGCCGCTATCAGCTGTCAGTGTACAACTACAGCAGGGATGCAGCACGTAGCTCTCAGCAGGCAATATGCACTGTCATTGCTGTAGTTAAAAGGGAAACGGACATTGTGCTGAAATTAACAGCCACCACCACTCATCAACACATTTCATTTGAGCAAATTCATAGAAATATCATAGCAGTCATCGCAGAGTTTTTGTTTCCTTCTTTTACTTTTTTGTCATAATAGTATAAAAATGGCACCAAAGAATCATAATTTTCTGGGATAAGTAGGTCCACTTTGCTATATAACATAAGACATAAGATGAGATGATACTAGTCTGTCACGTGCATGGAAAGGGGTCCTGTGATGTGAAGAGCATCATTCAAACAGCATAATTTTGTTTTTTCCTGTTTGTCCAGCAAAATGTAAGGCTTCACTCTGAGGCCTGCTCAGACCAAAGAGTACAAGGCTAAGGTGTTACAACAGGCCCACTTCACATCTGATCCGGATTGCTGAAATATTCTATAAACAAGGTCTTCCTTGTACTTGTGAACTGCATCCCTCTGATCTCTCAGGTGCAGAGCCATTTCTAAGGCTCCCAGAGTGATGTCCTTACTCAGTCCTCAGTGTTTCTCTTTATTTATTTTTAGTGGCAATGGTTAGACTTTCACTGTTAAAAATCTCTCATGAGATCCAGATTGCATAGAACAGAATGGCAGGACACTTCTCTAAACGTCAGCTTGAACAACTTTTAAGGGTGTAGGTTTTGTCTGTGCACAATGAACAGAAAAGCATTAGTCATCAGCATGGCAGGCTTGATGACCTGGGATTAATTGTTTTATCATCTGTTGTCCTCAATGCAATGAACTTTTCATTGCTGAAAAAATATATACACAAGTCTGCAAATGTACTATATTTGTGATATCTGTTATATGAATGTACAACACTTGTGTTTTTTTATACAGCATTTAAAGTGCGTGTGCGTAAATTGCAGGAAATAGAAAGGGAAGGTTCATAACAGTATCACGTGCAGTTGACCAGCATAACAAACTGGAATCCAGAACTGTAACAGGGAGGTCACTGTGTCCTGTGAAAGCTCTGGGAAGCTCCTAATTTTAGAGCCTTTAGTAATTACCGTACGACTTTCTGAAAAGAGTAAAGCACGGTTTATAATCAGACGGTTTTGCAGCTTATTCATATATACAATACTGCACAAAAGTCTTATGCAGACAAAGAGAAGTATATTTAAATTATGTTCCTGTTGGTGTTAAACTATGACTTTGTCTGTCAAAGTGTATCAGTTTATATATTTCAAATCAACTCCTCGAGTCACCCAAGAATTTCCAGTTACCATCTAATATACCCATGTATTTGATGAACATGTCTACGAGGACACCTTATTTGGCTAATATATACCTCAATAAATGATGTACGTGACACATTTACATTGTTTTGTTGAATGTTCACTTGTTAAGTGAGCTGCTGGTGAGATTAAACTTGTGGTTTTGGAACCAAAGCTGTGTTTTTCTAGCAATCCAACCAGATATCAGAAACAATATGGGGAACAGAAGAAATGATCCTTTACATTTTTGTTGTTTATTTGTGTATATTCAAATGTTAAATCATGTTTTGTTTTGTTTTTTTCTTGAGCAATAGTACATTTACTGCCCAGATGAATGGCTTTAAACATTGTCTTTGCAAAGTAAAGTAGGCCTAAACCAAAAAGTCAAAAACTACTATGTGTTCATTAGTTATCTAGTGATATCATTCATTATAAATTATTTGCATTGTTTACCATTTTAATTAAGACAACAGATAATGCTTTTATAGCTGGGTATTTATTAAAAGAATTCCGGTTAATAAATCAGTCATTATCCTGCTGTTATTTCAGCCAAAAGCCTTTTGATCTCAGATACAGTTTCATAGCCACTAGACCACCTACTGTCCAGCAGTCATAGACTTCCTCTTCTAGAGTTATATTTGGTTTGGTGTCAGTTGTTTTTTGCCATTTTAAAATCAACTGAACATTAGTTCATCTTGGTTCTGTTTGAATAAAGTATCACTGATTTGATAAAATATCACTGGTGTAGCCTGATATGAAAACTTGGCTCCAAAAGTTTGTTTATGGTATGGCCAACAGAGTTACGCTTTCAGCTGGAAAATTCTCCTCATTATTGTCTGCCTGATGAATTTGTCTCCCAGTGTGAACCAGTTGGTCATCTATTAGCCCCCTGTGGATGACAGAAGGGCACGCCTCATAATGTCCATAGTGGCCCATGTCTGGGTTGAGTGACTGTGGCTTAGGCCAGGAGGTACAGGGCTTGGAGGTGAGAGGCCTGGCTAAGAGTGCTTCCTCCCTGTTCCTACAGCCACTGCATCACTCTCATTCACTTATACCATCATGCATCCTACAACGTGGCTTTGACAGTTTTGCTTGTTTATGTCTGTGCTATTACAGTGAAATTCTACACATTGCAATTGTAACCAAGGCATTAGACTGTAGATTAATGAGCAATATGATTTATCATACTGCGGCCCAACTGTGTTGAAGTATCCCATAAGCAAATATTCTTAATACTGTTTTGTATTTATCACTGATGTGTCTCTCCATACCTGAGGTTATGGTACGGTCAGAATATCTGAATCACACTACTCCAGTGTCCCACATTTGCCAAATTAAAATTAGGGATGTGCCGATTCAGTATTCCGTATTGATCCTGATACTGACCAAAAACACTGGATCCATTATCGGGAGAAAAAAAAAAAAAAATTCTAATCTGATACGATACACGGGCAAGCCTCACTTCACCTTGCCAAACCGGTGTTTCGTTTTCTGATTATTTCTTTAAGGCATTACAGTATTTGTCTCACAGGTTGAGCCATTTTTATATGGCTATATCACATATGGCATTCAAATGGCTAAAAAGTTAAATGTGAGATGGTCTATAATTTGTACAAGGAATGAACACTGCAGAGTGTACATGCAAATGGCTCACATCATAAACAGTTACAGTCTCCATATCTTTTGCTCGCAATATTCCAGACAACTGTACAAAGTGGCACAGTCCCACGGCCCCAATAAAAAAAAAACAGTAGAAATAGCAAGAACAGGCTAAACAAAACATCTCAATAGGATGCAATGCACAATAAATTCAAAACAAAAAGACTATCAGATCGGCCTCAGTATCGGCGAATATTTAAAGTTGTGTTATGGGTATCGGTGTCAGAGATGAAAAAATAGTATCGAGCCATCAGTAATAAAAACCATATATTTTTGCCTGAGTCCTCTCTGTGACATGCTGTTATGGAGTGGGGGGCGGGCTTTCTGCTCAATAGCCTCAGTCTCCAGACTAATACAGGAATTAGCTTAATGGTGTTTGGTAGATGGAGGGGGTGGACAGAGGAGGATGAGGGAGGGGTGCACTTATGATGTTCCTTCCTGAATGGTGTCATTTGAATTTCCTGTAGGAACGATGGCCTTGAAACCAGAGGAAAGCAAACATGTGTCCACCTCGTCCTCTGAAATGGTTTACATCGATCAACTCGCAACCTCAATCAAAAGAACGTTTTAGTTTTCTTTTGCACAAGCTTATTTCATAGCCTTTGCTTTGTCTCCATGGCAGCACAAAGACATAAAATTCTTAAAAGACGATTCTGTCATCCTAAATGCATGTGACATAAATAGGGAAGAGATTTCCTTACCTAAAATAGTTGTTTATGCATAACCATATGGGTTTTTGCTGTCTGGGGAACAAAAATCTGCATATATAATGTATCCTACATTTGTTTTAAAATGGGGGAAAAACTAAGTAAACCTACTGCCAGCTTGAGTAGAGCAGTTAGAGGACTGTGCAGTTTTGAGCTACAGCCGTGGGTGGTTTTTGTCCTGCAGTCTAGACAGAGCAGGACTTGGAATTCTGCCCACGTTTTTACTAAAAGTCTTTTTTTTTTTTTTCTTTTTCCTAATGAGAATGAATAATTCCTCCTGCTTAAGTCTCCTGGGGCCGCTTTTCTATGGAGTGACGAAGGGAGCTATGCACGCGCGTCTTGAAAATGTTGCTAAATAAATGTTCAGAACATGTTGGGGTATATATAAAAATCTATATTCCAATCAGAGACAGTGGCACCACGTTGCAGACAGAGCAAAAGAACCATTGCTTTTTTTCTACAAGCTTCTGTATATCCTCCAAGGGATCTGAGATTGAAAATCCAGTAAAGAAAAGTAACAGGACATTGCATGTAATGTATAATAATACATTATGCAACAAATATGTGTTATATTTGGTGAAAAATGTAGTTTAGCGTGGCTGCACAGCAAGCAGTATCACAATGTCCAGAAGGCCACAAAAAGCAGCGCACAAATTGATGAGATTATGAAGGTGTTCATCTGATGGACCTGAGCCTGTGTAGTGCCTATGAACAGCCTGGGTGCACAGATGTTTTTCAAATAGTTCAAAGGCAAAAGGAAAAAGGTAGCGGAGTGATAGAGTCACAGTAGTCCTTGTTATATACAGTTTCGAGTAAAAGACCTGTGTACTATACAATGGCAATAGGCTGCGCTCCTCTGGAACTTAATTATGTATTAGCCACTTATTAATCTGAGTCAAAAAAATGGATTTAGGATATGTAGCCTTACCATTGGAAATGTATAGACAAACCATGTTCACCTAACGGCTCAGAAACATATTTTGCTGCAGTGATGAAACTTGATTGTTTAATAACTAACAGGTTAACCTTCTGTTCTACAGCATGGCTTCTGATGGCATATAATACTCATATATTTATATTTAATATAATTTACTGCTGCTGCAGTTAAAAAAAAAGGGACAGAATCATGCTTCGGCCATAACAGCCTATATGTCCTTTCTGCTGTCGATCTAAACTAAAGATAGCTATTCATTTACAAGTCTTTCATAGTTAAGCCATTTCTGGCTAATTTGTTTGTGTTGATAAAAAACACTATCATTCTTATCATAACCCTATAGAAGTTTGTATTAATACCTGCATAAAATGATTCCCATGTCCCTGTGAACCAAGACAGATTGCATTTATGTTTCAATTTTGACAAAACATCAAATGTAGTTTTAACAAATAAAAACTGCTTCATAAAAAAGGAAAGGACCTTCACTGTCTTTTCTAATCAAAACAAACTTTCAGCCAAGCAATGAAATCTAACATCACGTAACATTACTCATTTTCACTTCTGTGAACAAACTTTTTGAACTGTGTTTCACTCATGTTAAGTACATTATATGGACAAAAGTACTGGGCCATCTGCCTGTGCATTATCTCTTTCCAAAACCAAGGGTATAAATAAGAAGTTGGTCTCCATTCTTTGGGAAAGGCTTTAAGCTAGATGTTTTAATATTGTTGGTGGGACTTGCAGCCATTCAGCCATAATAGCATCAGTGAGGTTGGGTTATTGGGTCTCTTTCTGCTCGTGTGCCCTATGACATCACAACTGAACTCTTGTTTATAGACGTTTCCACATCACAATCACTTCACTTGCAGTTAACCAAGGCAGAAATCCGATACTGACTTGTTGGGAAGGTGGCATCTCATGATGGTGCCATGTTGAAAGTCACTAATCTCTCCAGTATGACCCATTCTGCCACCGGTGTTTGTTGCTGGGTATTGTATGACAGTGTATTTAATTATACATCTGTCTCAACGATGAGTTTGACTTAATTACCCAAGTCCAAAAGTATGTGAACCCCCCGTTAACTGGTGGCCCAATTCTTTTGTCCATATAGTATATTTAGAATTTCTATGCTGATTCCCTTATACTCAAAAACAGATAGACAAATGGTATATTTCTTTGGTGGACATGCACTAAGGGCTGTATTCTCCCATCAGGCACCTAAGTCTGTTTTGTGTCTAACATTTTACAAGCCACTCAGCTACACGTATTCTATGTAAGTAGCCCACCCCCAGTGTGTAACTTCAGAATGATGGTGGGTATGCAAATGAGTCAGTGCAAACTCAAAAATTGACATGAAGGGGAAAGTAAAACGCGGAAAATGGACTTCTCACTAATAACGTAAACTGAATCTAAAATGTACAGAAAGTAACAGTGGTGTGGCATACCTTTAAGAACGATATGACGAGTGTGAGTTAGAAACTCACTGAAGTCATCATGGAAATGTTTGAATAAACATAAATAATGAAACTAGCCCAACAGACATGCAGATAGAATGTAAAAAAAAATAGGATTCATAAAAAAGAATTGCAATGTGGTATTTGTTTAAAAATATACGACTTGCACGAACTTGAATTTGCATGTGACACGCCCACATTTTGTCCTGTCTCCACCCACAGTGCGTAACTCACCAGTTTAGTCAGTTGGGAGAATATGGCCCTGAATGTACAATACTCCTTAGCTATAGGTACAACAGTTTATTCCAGGCTGTTTCTCTTCTATTTGTTTTGATTGAACTCTTATTAAAGTAGATTTCAGTAGACTGTACAAACTCACACTGTCACAAACATAAAGGCCATTTACTTCCTACAGCAGAGTCTAAGTTTACCATTACCTTTTACTGGATAAGCAGGTATGAAAGATGGATGGATTGGTTACTGATTGTGCAGTAGGCTTTATCTAGTTACTGTAAATGACCTCATTTGCCTTGTCTTTCAAAAAGAAATTATGCTGAATAATCACAAAATAATTATTTTATTTTTAAGTTTTAATTTCAGAATTTATGTTAGCTGTCTATATACAGGGGAGTTTTAGGGCCACTTTTAATAAAAATTAAAGTATAAAACTGTGAAAGGGTTCAGAATCGTAAGGCCTTGTTGACTCCCGCTGCTTGTGATTTCACGTTCAACAAAAGCGGCAAATTCATTCAAGTCCATATTGTTCTTTCTTCTGAACAGACGCAATTTGTGGCACAATCATTTCAATGTCTGAATACTAAACATGACTTGGTGCTGATGTGCCAGACGAGTAAGGATCTCTTAAGGATCTCTATTTGTGAACCATATTCTAAAGCAAAGTTTTACTATATCTTCATCGTCCCTCATTTTGCCACGCAAAGTCCTTAGGCGATTCTGAACCTTTTCATAGTTTTGAATTACTTTATTCTTGAAATATTATGAGTTTTTTCTCATAACTAATGGCTTTATTCTCATAAATAATGACTTTATTCTCAAGGTTTTATATTTTTATTTTTATTAATAGTGGCCCTAAAACTCCGCACTAGTCTATATGCTCTACACAGTTTTTTCTCCTATAGAAAGCTAACCTTTGTCTTTTTAAACCAGTAAAACAGTACTTTTTATTGTTCTTTGCCAGTAGTTTTAAGCAGATGTTGATGAGAAAAGTGTCTCCTTATAGAACAGTTTTTACTTAGGATGAAGCTTGATTCATCGTGCATTTTTAAATTTTATTCCATTTGTGAATAAGCCCCTTATTTTCAATTTATTAATTGTGTTAAAGAAATTGTTTTATTTCATAAAAAAGTGAAATTAGTTGAAAATTATATTTATTGAAACAGTATGCCTTTGAAGTGGAAATAGGAGATTTTTCTGGTAAAGGGGACATGGAATTTGTGCATATTTTGCGATGTGAGTGTTTTCTGGGATTTCCTGTATGCAGTGCTATCCTGCTGCAAAATGTTGTTGACCCTTAACAGCATGAAATACACAGGGAGAACCCGTAATTAGTTTGTGTTTCGGAAATGGAGGGAAATGTGAAAGCAATGGCAGTGATGAAATGAAAGAGGAAAGAGAATTCAGGGAAGTACTTTATGGTCACCTTGGCTTTGATGTAAAAAGCAAAATTGTCTTCCTGACCCAAACACTGTAACCAGGCGGGGGAAATTCAGAGTGGCTTTTTCCTCTGTGATAATGAAGAAGCCTCTAAAGGATCAAAACTCTGATTCTGCTTGGATATGGGTGGGTGGGGGCCAGAATATGGCCTGGGAGGGGGAAAACACATATTTTTGGTAGGTGTTTGGAGGAATAATCTGGACGTTACCAGGAACCTCTGAATATATAGTAACAGAGGTCAGAGAGCTGGGACACAGTTACATAGCAGCATATAATCAATCATTATTTTTAATTCAAGTAACATATCAACTCATCTACTCTTGGTATTCCTTGAACTAAAAATGTTAGCTCCATTATTTTGTGTAATTCACAGTTTCCAAGTTCAGAACATAAAGCTTCTCAACCAAGACAGAGTGCTTAAATGACTGTTAAGGATGTCATAGCCCGTGTTTCCTTTCTTTTTGTTATAATTAGCTTGTTTTGTCGGTGTTTCTAGGCTATGATGAAGCATGAGCTGAAATGTGGGTGGGGATGCAGGGAAAGGCAGCTCCTGGTGCTTATTCACCAGCATGTCTAACACCCTCATAGAACCCTGATGCCTTTACGGTCCAGCCTGTCTCTGTCGTCACTCTTAGATGCCCATCCTGTCCCTCAGCACAGCGCCAGCTATATTTAGCTCCATCATCCGCAGGCAATGCCCATTGTCTAAGTTGCTGAGGTCGGGAAGAGAGAACTTGGAGGGGGGAGCTGCGCAATGTGCCAGATAGCTTCTCGAAAAATAACAATTTTCCTCTCTCCGTTGCAGATAAAAAAAGAAAACTAATGTAACAACAGTGTGTTGCAGCGAGGTAGGGTCGGGAGATGCATGCATGTAGTTAGATGTTCAGAGTTGAATGAAATATAGGTCATAGTATATTTTACTGTTGTTCACCATAGTCTTAATTAAATTTAACAATAACCCAGTTTAAACATAAGAGGTAGTAAGACAATTAAAGGGGATAGATGTACACATCATGCAAGGATCTATAAAACTGCAGCATGAGCGGTGGCTGATGTGCTAGTATTTTGTGATGGAAATTCCCCCTGCAAGAGTCCGTTAGATACAGGTGGTGGTAGGTTAACTGGTTTATGTTGGTGCTCTGACAAAGGCATGGAGGTCATCATTTAATTCTCTCTCTGATTATTTTATGCCACAGTTCACTTCACATCTCTGTGGTAATACTTAAAACTCTTTTCTACACCTTCAAATTTTTCTCAGTTTACTTATTATAGTTCATAGCTTTGCATGCTATGACATCCAGAACAGGACATATATTGTCATAAATGAAATGTCCTAAGTGAGAATTTGTTCCCATCAAGCTGAATATTACAAGACTGTTAGCTGGTTCCTACAGTTGACAAGTTTAAGGCTTCACTTCCTACAGCTTTTCTCCTGACTGATTCTGCATCAAGACAAGCAGTCTGTCTCTATAGGATTACATCAGCTCCCCCTCCCACCACCTCTCTCTCGCATTTGACGGGAAGGCTGCTGACAGCGCTCAGACTAAGAGCAGAGTTAATGAGTAGAGCACAGGATGAAGGAATGGGGCAAATGAAGTTCAGTTCTGAGGAACAGAGGGATGGGGTGAAAAAGAGCAGGAGAGAATCTCTAATGTACATCCGTGAGACAGAAAACATGATACTTGAGTAACGCAGATATTCTCTTTGAGATGTGGTCTGTTAAATCGTAGTGAAAGTTTCACCCATTGTGATAGCAAGTTGTGTACAGATTTTTGTGCTAAATGATGTTTCTGTTTTTAGCACTTGAAGAAGACCACGCAAACTGGTATGGTTAATGGTAGCCTTTAATCACCGCTCCAGGAAAAGCTAGGTTGCTGTGAAGATAACGTTAGTTGGCACTTTTGTTTCTAGCCAATTAAACCACGTGTATGGTGGGAACTCTGCACCCCTGGGGTGCCATCTTTCAGATCTATCTTTAAGCTTCGGTAATGACACAGGGATCTTTAAGGATCCCATAACCAGTTTAAGCTACTTCATTTCAGTCCTTAGTCCTTAGTTTGAGTTTCGAACTATATAATGTTGTTCATACCATTTCTTGTGTGGGTTCATGTGATTCTCCAATGATCTGCTAAATGCCTCCTACAATGGCTGGATTGGCCCCTCTCATTAGCAGAAGGCAGGTAAAGAAAGGATTATTTCACCACGTTCATAAGCTGATACTTCAAAGCCTTCAGTTGTAATCTCTGCAACACGTAATGTCTCATATCTGTTAGTACATGTCATGATACGTCTTCTCTTTGCTTGCCTGTACCACTGAATAGACTTGCCCGTTGGGGGAGCCACAGTGTGAACATCACTGTGTTTTTGTGCCCTTGCCCTCCTCCCCCCCAGAGTGCAGCAGCAGCACCCAGCCCTGTCCTTGGCAACATTCCCCCTGGAGATGGAATGCCAGTGGGGCCCGTCCCTCCAGGATTCTTCCAGGTACGATTAGCTGCCCATACAGCTTGCCAGTATACACATAGGTGCTCAAACACACTCATATGCAGGCCTGCACCCCCCCACAGTTATACCAGGTATACAGTTAGCTTGTTTGACTTCTGACATACACACCCCACGAAGGAATGAAAACATACACACTTAGACTTGCAAACAGGCATAAAATGAATGGCTTGATTGTAGTTCATAAGCATACCGGTTCCAAAAGGAGAATATAAACTGGTCAATTGCTGGGGTCCCTTCTTCCTTACGATATGTTCTTAAGTGGTAATTTGTTCTATTTCCCTGGCACTCGTGTTCTTCCTGCAGAGGAGCCATTGAAGATAGAAAAAAAGTACCACTAGATACTGTACCTCACCAAGGGCAGGAATGTAGCTGATGCTTAAAAACAATAGCTGTTTAAAACTGTAGGGATATTATTATTACTTCCTCCTGTTCTTGTAACTATACTGTTTAAGTGTATTATTGGAATCATTTGACATTATTGTCAGACAGTAGATCAACAGATGACTTTAAAATGCCAAGAAAATTGAACTAATCTGAGAAACACATATTACATATCTATTCTAAATGTATTTTCATTTCACTTCATATCTACTGTATGGGTGTATATATATACACACACAGCAGGCGGCCAGCATAACACAAACACCTAACAGCATTGACTTCAATTGGTCCATTCTTTAAGAAGTAAAGCTTCCAGGTCTTTGAAACCACTCTTGAATTTATTTGCCGGTTTGTCATCAATCAGTAGTATCATCAATATGGGAACACTACAAGAGAGTGGTGTTTGCACCACAGGGTACTCATGGTCCATGCAAAGCAGTTATTGCATCTAATGACTCTCACAAGACGGCTGGCCCTAGCAACAGACATTGTGGGTTGAAGCATCCTTTGGCTTTCTCCAAACATAAACCCCTCCAACTGTAGGAAAAAAGCTGAAAAGGAGTCAGCGAGATCCATGTTATGATTATTGTCATTTTATTTTTAAAATGTGGTGATGTGGTGTGTGTTAACAGTTGCCAAATTCAGGACCCACTCACAGTTAAGCAGAATTGACCAACAGCAGTAGATCCAGAGATGATTTACTGTATCAAATCTATGAATTTTTTCCTCTTTAGCTAAAGATATTTCATTTCAGCCAAGGAATTGAGTAGAGTTTGAGTTTTTGGATAATATGACAGGAATATGAATCCTTGAGTAAATAAGAAAGCAACCAGAGGGACAAAATTAGTATTCTACGTAAATCTAATGTGAAATGAATAGCAGCAGTGCAGTAGCTTTGTGCTTTATAATCAGGTGGAGGTTTATCTTTTCAATGTTGTGCTAAATTCCTGCATGAATTTAAACCAACAACATCATATAAAACAGGATGAACAAGATGTACTAGACTGCATTTCACAAGGGAAAAAATATGATCAGTGCTAGTTCATTATTTGGGATGACTTAAATGTGGCAGAAATAGGATTTTGTTGTTCATTAGTGTGATTTTTAAAGTTATAGCTGGAGGCACACAATATTAACAAAATTATGTACTTGAAATTGTGAAGGTTTAAAACAAGGGAAGCATAAAGAGCCACAGATCTGTTGTCTGAATGTTTACAGTCTTTTTCCATCTTTGCTGACCCATAGGCGTGCTTTGCTGCATTGCTTCTATGGCTACATTTTGTTGATGTAATTTTAAAATTTACTCATTGATCTATTCCTTAACTTCTCCAGTCATCCATGAATGTTTGTCATCTTCTGATATTGTTTTGCAGTTCCACATAGCTTTTCTTTACAGTACCCTTACAATGACTGTCTTAAGTGCAGTCTTAGGGTCGTCATCCAATTTAGGCTGTGAATGTGTGTTTGTGATGAGTTGCCACATGAAGAATGGCTCTGCTGTCACTGTGGTGATCTTCTTCTTTGGTCCCGACATGGCACAGGTTTGTTATTCACGTCCTTGGATTGAAAAGTTTAAGAACCCCCTGGTCTAACCAAATGCACATGATACACTGAGGGAATCAATGTATTATACAGTATCTATTGTTTATTGCCATTTACTGTAACTGTGATAATATGTTCCACATTGAACTTGTTTGGGATTTTATTGAAGTGATGCATGTCCTCTGTGTGTGTGTGTGTGTGTGTGTGTGTGTGTGTGTGTGTGTACTTGTGTGCATATGGCCCAAACCACAATATATCTGTTTTTTGGTTTTCCTTCTGTTCACTTCAAGTAAACTTGTAATTTGTGGTTTGCTGTTAAACGGAATATTTGCAGCAATCAGTTGTTTTCATTGCATTTCTGAAGCATTAGCTCTAACAGCCTGAATCCTGGTCTCTTTAGAAATTAATTCATCATTTGATTGACGATTGCCATTTCCTGAGAGGTCTTTGAAGACTATTTCTAACTATGCTCAAAGTTTAAAGATACTGTACCTTCGTAGTAATCACAAACAATGCATTAGACATTACAGTATTACACACTGTCAAGGGTATTTTTTTCTTTTTTATCAGACATTAACAAGACATTCTAATCAACTGCTTCATCAGGGAGGGGTAAATAGTGGGCTCTCGAGTCACTTTTAAATCTCATGTTGATCTTATGTTGCCCGAAGCCAAAGAGAGTGAAGCTGCCAGCTATGATGAATGTTTAATTCCCATACAAATAAACTCGCTTGTTGTTTTTTCGTTACAGTGGACTTGCTGTCATACCGTAGGAATACAAAATATTTGTTGATCGAAAGACTGATCTGCCCATATATTCAGATGTTTTCCAGACGTGTAAATCCATGTGTTTCCTTTTGCAATGTTTTAAAAATCCCTGTAATGCTGTATTTCTCTGTTCTATTTACCGTCTGACAACAATCTGAGGGACCTTGGGCCACAGGATGGTCATGAATTGAGTGTATTCCAAGATGTGTACTCTAAAACCAAGTGTATGATGTTGCTGATTTATTAGCAATTGTTTTTAATGTTGTCAGCAGAGGGTCCTTCAGCGGCCCTGTGGTAGCATTACAGCATGTACATAGATGCAGGAGTATTCTTAACATATCATTTAAGAATATTCCACAGAATTCAAAGAAGTAATTCTAAAATCCTGAAATGCTGATGTTAAAAGGTGATTTATCTTTTATTACATGTATGTTATTTTTACATAGGAATAAGACGAATGGTCCTTTGGATTATAAGCAAATAGGACATCTTAGGGGGTGTTCTTTGCTGTATGCAGTAAAATTATATAAAAATTAGTGAAACATTGACCCCTACTGGCGAATTACAAATTCTCAGTGGTCTTTTTCTATTTTCAGTTGCATCCCACCACTACCATGATCAGATATTCTTATGAATTTAGAAGTTAGAAATTATTTTGGCCATGCAATGCTTTTGGTACTTGTGGCTCTGACCAGCAACTTTATCAGGGAGTTCAAGCAGGAAAACTCCTGATAGTTCTCTTACCTACAGTGTTGATGAGAAAGAATTGTTGTACAAATCATTGAAAGCCCAATACTGCCATAACATACATGGTCATTATAAGTGTATATAAACTGACCACAACTCTATATGTAGTTTAAGTGCTGTGAAAAAGGTCAATCCTACAGAAGTGAAGTTAGTGAATACTGAAGGAGGCTAATGTGAAAAAGGTAATCATAAAAATACGTTAGGTCAAGACTAGTTGTTTATCAAATTTACAATTACTGGCTCAGGCAAGGGATCAAGGTGGCTAAGTGGTTATCACTCGCACCTCCAGGTTTTAAGGTTCAAATCCCAACTCCTCTTTGCATGTTTTGTCCTTGCTTTGCAACTTTCCTCCCGCAGTCCAAAGACGTGATGTATGGTAATTGGTATATCTCAGTTGGTCCGTAGTGTGTGATTGGGTAAGTGTGTGTGCGTGTGCATTGCACATGTCAGAATGTACCCCGCAGTGGACTGGCAAAATGGTAAAAATGGATGGGTGGATTAGAAAATTCTGTTAAATTCTCTATTCAAATGATTGTTTTGAATGTGCTCCTAAGAAAATTTTAGAACCTGTCCAGTGAGAGAACTTTTATCATAGACAGGTGAAACTAATTGCTTATAGCTGCTCTGATTCATATATAGTGCATAGAAATTTTGAAAATCAAAAAGTCATTACAGACAGCCATGTAAATTCAACAGCACACTGTGCCTGGCCATTCAAATTTCAATTTATGACGAATATCCTCTCAACAGCAAAAATGTAACATGAATGCTGTCGACCATGTCTAAGCATTTTCTATAATTTTTTACAACAAATTACTTTGAATTCATTATGTTTGTCATAATTTTTTGTCAAAAATTTGTTACAGGATTTTTATAGATTCCCAGATTGGCCTACATTTGTGTGTGTTTCTTTTTTCTACAGCGTAAATGTTCACTTGGCTAGGAATTTGTACTGTGTGACTTGAGGTGGGCCTGTTTTGGCTGTTTCTGTGTTGCATCCGGCATACACTTTTTATGGCCTGCTGCCTTCTTCAGTCATATGTAGAAGATGTATTTTTGAGTTGAGTCCTGACAGAATGATGGGGGGTCTGTTGGCAGTCTGTTTTTCATCCACTGACATCTCTAGACTGACTCTTTCTGCTTAAATCAAAGCACAATCCTTGCTGTATTTTACAGCTGAGCTATATTAGTCTGTGTTGAGGTACCTTTAATGTTTGTAATGGCCTGCTTCCAAAAGAAAATGCCAAATTTTCTTTGTTGCAGAGGTGGCATAGAGTTAAACGACCGTGTACTGTCACATGGATTTGGTTTTTAACTAGAAAAAAGAAAGACTGGAGTTCCTGAGAAGAGAAAGAAAAGTGGAACAAGGTCCCAAAGGAAGAGGTTGCTGGTGAGAACAATGGTGAGATCAAGAAGATGACAAATTGAGAATGGGAAACGAAAGATCCTCAGAGGAGCTTGTTATAATGCCACAGACAGGAATGGCTGTATACTGACGGTCAATGACGCAAGCAGTTGTTGAAAGAGAGTTTAGTGTAGTATTGCAAGGCTTTGAGTCTGATGTTACTACACAGACACAGAACATCAGGTGTGACCATAAGGGCAATTGTTACGATTCTGTCTCTGTGTAATATTATGTCATATGAGAATATGTATCAGATAGCGTATTTATAAAGGATGTGACCTTTTAACCCAAAGATGGAACAAATTAGCAAGTAAGTTCAACTGGTTCTATGAAATTTCAAAATGGGTTAAATAATCACTCATTATTACAGTGACAGGAAAGCAATTAATTTCATTAACTGTTTAATGAGAAATTATTTTAGCAATCTTGGGATGGTGCATCTATTAAAAAATACGTTTAGGCATTTGTATACTTCCTTGCTCCTGGAAACATTTCAATAATTTTGCAAGTATGTCAAGGTTTTGAGCAAATATAAATGTAAGAAAATCTCAAATTCTGTAGTAAAGTTACTTTGAGAATGATTAGGTATTAGTGCTTATCTATGCAAATAGTGACAGCTGGATTCTTTACTGAGTTAAGTGGTGGTAAAACATCCCTCTTTACACCAATAGGATATTCACCAGGAAGTTCAACAAATCATCTTGCACCCTTGACTTCATTTGCTTTTATGTTTTGAAACCACTCTCAAGCTCTCTAAAGGCTTCAAATGTGTCGTTATGCAAATTTGTGTTGCATGTATTAAGGGATTGGCAATGTTTATGAAGGACATTTTTAGCCAGTCCCAAATCAACCAGATTAATTTGACTTCACCATACAATTGGATTTTAACCATGAGCTCACACATGAGAATATTCCTGACCTAGTAAGATAAAATCAATCATCTATTTTTTATAACCACTTATCCATTACACGGTTGTAATAAGCCTGGAGTCTATCCAGAAAGCAAAGGGTAGAAGGACACTGAAAACTGGATGCTAGTCATTACAGGGCTCACACACACATCATGTGCAATTTCGAGACATTAGTTAATCTAACTGCATGATTTTTGGACTGGGGGAGGTTAGGGTTCCCCAACAAACACTGGGGGAAAGAGGAGATGTCGGGTTACAGTTCTAACCACAAGGCGACCTGCCAGTCAGGATGACAAAGTGATATATTTTTTTATTCTAAATGTTTATCTGGGTTTGTAATGTGCTTCATATTAGTTTTTACGTAAAAAATGGTTGTTTCTATATATTTTGAATATATTGATATTGGAAATTACCTTTTTCCTTGGAGGCAGACCTTTATGCGTATTTTAAGCTTAGAGTTACTTATTATTATCTCACCCTGACCAAAAAACCTAACATATTTATTGTGATTAAAAATGTTATTTTTCCAGAATTCAAATAGTAATAAATGTATTGAAATGTTCTCCCTTTAGAGTGCCTCATATACAGGTATTACAAGTGAAAAGTACCTTTAGCTTCTGCATAATCAGCTGGTGAGAAAGGTAAGAATGTAGTTAATGGTGTGTCTTTGAACCACAGTTTGAATGTGACCATATGATCCTGATCTTTGGTCATGGACAACATAGTAACAGTAGTGACGGTGGGGCTGGAGAAAGCACCTTCAAGTGTCTAGTTTCTTTATCTTAGATATCTGTTTGGTTGATGTAATACAGATGGAAATACTCAGTAAAGCATATTAAGTTTGGATTAAGTTTAATCACATTAAACCAAGCATTAACAGTACCACCAACGAGCCTCATTTAATGACACTGCAGTAAGCTGTGAGGTTACAAAGGGTGTAAACAGGGTAAACATCTGTCTGGCCTGAGAATGAAGATGGACAAATCACTATGTAGTCCAACACACACGCATGCACAGAAGAAAAAAACTCCTCCATGCAATCAATAGTCAACACTTGTTTAGTTTGTTGTCCTTACTTTCTCAGTGTCTCTTTTCAAGCTGCAGAGAGGAATGTCTGTTCATACAGGCCCATATTCTCCTGTCAGATACTTAAGTCTGTTTTGTACATAACTATTAGGTTTGCAAAGGGGTGGAAAATTTCCAGAAACCTTCCGTGTAAAGTTAAGCTGGGAAATATACAAACATAAATATAAACATTTTGTTTTAAGTGATATTTTAATCAAGATTATGCTGCAAGGTTTTTTTAACTACATTTAAGTTCCCTGTTATAGGCTAACCTGCAATTTTGCAAATTTACAGTTAATTCTCATTAATTTTGATATATTCCTGTTAATTCCCATGGAAAGTTTCCAACTTTGAAAATTCCCATAATTTTGCACCCCTAATAACTATTTACGCGCCTCTCAGCTACGTGTATTCTCCTGTCCACACAAGTACTCCTCCCCCAGCACATCACGTCAGAATGAAGGCGGACTTGCAAGAGAGGCACTGCGAACTCAGAAACTGACATAAAGGGGGAATGCCCATAGCAATTTTGGTTGAAAGTAAAATGTGGAAAATGGACTTTTCAGTAATAATGAAAATTGAATCTAAAATCCACCGAAAGTACCAGCAGTGTGGTGTACCTTTAAGATGGGTATGACAAGTGTGAGTTAGAAATTCTCTGAAGGCTGAAGACAAGATAGAAATGTTTGAATAAACAGCCACATAAATAATGAAACTAGCCCAGCAGAACGAAAAACCACGTAACATCCATAAAAAAATTGTAATGTGGTAATTGTTTAAAAAAAAATTACTGAGAAAAAAGTTGCAAATAACTCCTTAAATAAAATACGTCAGTGGCAGGGAGTGATTTTGACACAAAATAAAATTACAAAGACTAAATGATTGAAATTCAGATGTAAATGTGAAGTTGATCAGAATAGTATGACCTTTCCAACAGTATGTGGATGGACTTATGCCATTCAAAATGGAAATACGACCACCCGTCATTCTAGGCATTTTCCTAAAGCCGGACTGATCTTCTGCCTAATACCAAAATATAACACAACATTGCAAACCTGTAAGAGTGCATTTCAAGACAAGAAAACAAAAAAACATGACACGTGTATTAGGGCTGCCACCTTAATTGAAAGGTACAATGCTGTGTCCTGTTTTAAACCAATACGGGATGTGATTTGATCCGTATTTTAGTACACATAATTTCATTCACACTCATACACGTGAAATCTGACGTTTTATCCAAGAAACTCATGGTTTTCAATGCTAGTTGGTACCTCATGCTTCTGAGATGTAATCGCTAATGAGATGTAAAAGTTTTTGATTCCCCGCGTCCATAAAATTTCTCTTCACCACCCTCACCCCATGACACAAAATTTTGCGCCGCCTTCCATCCCAGTTTTAAATTCCACATTACGGACAGCCCCCCGCTAGCACACGATTCATGTTGCTTATGGGTTTTCCGTTATTTCATTCTTGTTTTCAATTGCAGATCTCACTAAACTTTCAAGAATATACATTAGTATATTTTACTGCACCCCCTTGGTTCAGGGTTCAAATCCTGCTCCCACTATGTGTGGACTTTTCGCATTCTTCCAGTATTGGGCAAGTTTCCTCCATTTCCACATTGACTATAGTGTCTACTCGTTTGTGTGAGGATGTATGTGCTGCTACAGATTAGCATCTCAACCAGGAAGTATCCCTGCCATAGGTCCTATGGTGCATGGTGTTGACTCCAAGGCCCACCTGCAGGCCTGTACTGGATAAGAGATTGGATGATGGAGGTTCTCTCTTCAATGAGCAATTCCAGGTGCAAACTGCCCATTGCATCAAACATTTAAGCCTATTTATTAAGATGTTCTAATCTTAAAATACTTGCATGTCATATATTAATAATTTTAACTTGGTAATGAAATTTTTATGTTTTAGGTAGGTTGTTATAACATCTTGGGACATATCAGTATATACAAAGACAATATAGCTTCTTTTTAATTATAGACATCTGCCTTTTTTAGAGTTGTTAACTACAAAGCACAAGTTAAAGTGTATAAAATAGGAAATATTCCAAAGAGAGCTTTTGCTTCGGCAATGACGTACATCAAAAATACAGAAGCATAAACAAGTGTTTAGGATTTTAATTTAGCTCATAACTCCATCTGCTGGAGATTTTAAGTCTCATTTGTAATTTAATAATGATGCCAGAAGTATCTCAGTCTCCTTGGTCTCTCAATAGTCTTACTGAAAGTTCTTCCTTGCAAAATATTATGTTTCCGCTTTCCCCCCTTTAATGGTTCATTTTTCCCCTTTCAATGGTCCTTTATTCCTCATTCTTTACCTGGCCACCTGCTGATGTGTATTTATAATACATAAATTTCCTTTTTTTTCATAGGGCCCTCCAGCTTCACAGTCATCACCCCATGCACAGCCATCACCTCACAACCCCAGCTACCCTGTGATGGGCAGACACACACAGGGAATACTGACACAGGTTAAACCTGACACAGGTCCCCCATGTACACTGACCATGTGTATCACAGCTTTCCATT
>JAACJT020000034.1:18704469-18746302 GCA_009936485.2 Gymnarchus niloticus
GTCCTGGGGGATCTCCTCCCAGATCTGGACCAGGGCATCACTGAGCTCCTGGACAGTCTGAGGTGCAACCTGGCAGCCTCAGATGGACCGAAAAATAACGTCCCAGAGGTGTTCTATTGAGTTTATGTCAGGTGAGCGTGTGGCCAGTCAATGGTATCAATTCCTTCATCCTCCAGGAACTGCCCGCATACTCTTGCCACATGAGGCTGGGCATTGTCGTGCACCAGGAGGAACCCAGGACCCACTGCACCAGCGTAGTCAGTGGCCTCCACCTGTAAAACCATTCCTGTTTTAGGGGTCGTCTCGTTGTTGCCCCTCTAGTGCACCTGTTGTTAATTTTATTAACACCAAAGCAGCCGAAACTGATTAACAACCCCCTCTGCTACTTAACTGACCAGATCAATGTCCCAGAAGTTTAACTGACTTCATGCTATACTCTGATTAAAAAGTGTTCCTTTAATTTTTTTGAGCAGTGTATGTATTATAGGAATCACTCAGACATGTTCCAGCATGTTTCATTGACCTTTACTGTATATTTAAAATATTTTTGCATACACTAGTTCATAAAAAGAAGGCAAAAATGAAACTGCCTTAATTCCAGTGCTACAATTTCATTCATCCTCCAAATCACTTATCCTATGTAGGGTCATGTGGGGCCTATAGCCTTTCCCAGGCACCACGGGACACAAGGCTGGTATACAGTTTTGATGGGCTGCCAACCCATCACCGGGCACAGTTGCGCATACGCAATTTAGCCAGTCAGCCTACCTCACATCTTTAGACCACATGAGGAAACTGGAGTACCTGGAGGAAACCTGCAACGCACAAAAAGAACATACAAATGCACACACAGCAGAAGTGGTATTTGAGCCGCCAACCTTGGAAGTGTAGGCAGCAATAACCACTGAGCCACCAAACCCCCACCCAACAAAAACAGACATACTATATTCACACAAATTCATGTTTAATATACTCGTAGTGTTAGTCTGCCCATTGCCCTTTTACATCGACATGGTGCTGGTTCCCAAACTGAAAAGGAACTGGTGCCCAAGACGAAAAACAGTTTTGGGATCCAGCATTTAAAACTAGCTCGTCTGGAACTGGGAACCAGTGACCGATATTGCTGACGGATGGGAAAACCATCACAGACACTTGTAGTTATCCGTCTGCAAACACTGGTAACGTCATGGTCTCCAGCAGTCACCCTGGATGACTACTATGGACACCATTTAGCCTACAATGCACGTCTTTGAACTACGGTAGGAAAGCAGAGTACTTCAGAGCTTCAGAAGAAGTATGTTGAGAGGTGCCTCCTTCTCGTGGAAGAATGCCGGTCGACCCACTGATGGGGCAAACAGGAGGTGCGGCAGCGCCAGACCGCCTGCATGAAGACGGCGTAGTTGCCACGACCGGAGGGCCGGCGCCCACCACCTCTTCAGCATCGCAGAGTCGGTGCGCCTCCCGAGGTACAGCGAGAGGTGGAGCCGGGAAGAGGCAGAGACTGCGGTCCAGCCGAGGGATGACATCCGGGAGCGGCTGAATGCGGTGGTGACTGCGGGGCAACGAGGGGAGAACCGGACCACCAGCCTGGATCTCCATTACAGCGGGAGGCACCCATCGTGGGGAAAGTGTTGGGTGCTGATGACTTGCGCCCGGTGCTGCCTGTTTGTGGGACTTTGGGGTCGTTGGGACGACTGACCCTTGCGGCGGGGGCACAGGTCGGCGCCGTGGTGGAATGTGGGGTTGTGGGTAATGTTTGTTATGGCTTACCATGTGTTTGTGTACGGGGGCTAGCAAGGCTAACCCCCAGGTTTGTGTTGGTGTTTGTATGTGAGGCTGCCTTGTCTAGTTGCCTTGAGTAAAGTGCCTTGCTGAAAGTCAAGATGCCTCCTGCCTCCTGAAGGAGCCGTTGCCACAATATGAAAAAATAACTCTAACTGTACACACATATTCCCAAAGCACAAATCTAGACTTCAGATTTCAATTACAAATACATGCAGATCCCATAACATGTGTTTCTGTTGAATACTTAAGAGTCGTTCTTAAGCATTACACTACCATGCAGAATTTGGTGAGGCTTCATGCACCATACCAGAATCCACTAGCAATCAGGTTAGCTGTGATCATCCCTGTATACTGTACATCAAGCATGAGGAGACAGGCTGGTCAAGAAACAAGTGATCCTGTATGTGCCAGATTAACAGGAAGCAACAAATGGAAATGAGAAACAACGAGAATGGGAAATCCAGAAAATCGTTGCGAAGCAGGGAGGAATAAGGATGACCCTGTAGTATGGGGTCTGTGCAGTAATTTGGGATTTACATGACATCTGTACAGGGACTTTTTACATAACTCAGACATATACAAGGATATTAACCACAAATGCAAATGTTCTTTTTTTTTATGGACGTCATTGTTTATGTAGTACTGAAAACAAAAGGAAGGCTATTGAGCATTGTGTAGTACATTTCTGAAATCTCTATGAAAGGTAATCTCTCTGAAACGTGTATTTCTATTACGAAAGGTAATATATTTTCTGAAATTTGATAGCATACAGTATAACCAAATAAGTTTGCCATAACCGACAGCAACGCCTGCTAATGAGGAGCATGCGATGCAATATTACAGAACAATAACAAAAATAGTCCCCCAGAGCAAGTAACTCTGAAAGAAATGGATAACTACTATTGCCTAGGCCAGGATGAGAGAGTCCAATGCTTCCTCAGTCTTACCAAATTCTGTGAGCATCAGGCCAATCTCTGGCCATCCCAGCTGCAGTTAGCAGAGGAGACACAGGCTTATCAAAGAGGAAATGCTCCTGAAGTATGCCAGCTTAGCAGGAACAGACGTGGAAGTTGAGGCTGTCAAGCAAACACTTGGAACAACAGAATACCATCCATGATACTGTAACAGTGGAAACCACTGTTTTAATCATCATGTCATTTCAGTCATTCTTTTATCATTTCATTCATAATTGTTTGAAAATAGAGCTCTACTTTGCAACAGATGTGCAATCTATGCTTAGGCACAATTATTCCCACAGGACAGGCCAGCAATCAAACCTAAGATTGCTGCATATAATTTACACATGTAGAAATATGTATGCATATCATTTAAATATCATTCATCTGTTTTCCTTTGACTGAGACATAGCTATTTGTTGGTGCTCTATCAGTTCGAGTTGGAACTAGACTAATTGTGAATATCAAAACTGAACAGATTCTCCCTTACATCTATGAGCCTTTGCTGTTCTTCTTCAGTCATCTCTGCCAAGCTATAGTAGCAGCCAGCCAGGTCATCCTCCAGGCCAGACAGTGCCTGCACGACGACACGTTCCACCTCGCACCTTTCTGATCGCCTGCAGGCTGAGGCCTCGGATGCTACGGCCCGTGCGCACCCGCGAGGACAGGACGTAGTTTTCATCAAAAATGCCCAAGGTAATCTGTGGACAGAGGAAGGGCGTTCAACCATCCTGTTCCGCGTCATGAAGGCTGGCACTCATTTTATCTATGCATACATGTTGAACTTGTTTATAATGTGAACTGGGGCAGTGGGGGGGGGCTTGAAGCTGTGTTCTGCACCTTTGATACATCCAGATTGGTGGGGTCTTTCATAGTTTTTGGATCATAGCCATTGTGCCTGTCCTCAGTGACTCGGTCAAAGAGCAGAAAATACCTGGAGGTGAAATTTCAGCAGGATCATTGAGCAAGTAATTAGTTTCAATATTTCGGCGTCCTCTCATACTACCCATGTTACCTGTTTTGTTTATGCCTTCATGTTTAGCTCTCCGATGTATACCTCATAACTCTATTCATCTCCAGCCACCATGCCAACAGTCGTGATGAAAGGGTGCGCTGGGTTGTCCACCCCAGTCTGGATGCACTGGTCTAAGCTCCAGTTGTTCGGAGTGACCTCGTCTCTTAAGCGTGCATAGATAGCTGGAGTCCGAGCACTCGGCATACAGTTGTTGTGCTTGTGAAGATCTGGGAAGTCAATACTGTACAGCAGGCAAAGTTAGAAAAATAAGAGTTAAAATTCAGTTTTTGAACCTGAACTTGCCAGTCTTAGACTCAACTCATGTAGAACCCCAACTCAAATCAACTGAATACATCCATCTGAATAGCTTGTCCAGTACACTGGGTCACAGGTACTTTTAAAATTCAGTTGGTGGTCACTATTTTACACTTTATACGCTTATTAGGTGGGGCACCTAATGGGACCCACTTGATAGGACCCACTATTGCCTCAGAAGTGCTTCAAGGGTCAACAAGTTTGTTTTGTCTGAATACACCTCTGCACAACATTTGTAATGAGCTGATATTGTTTGAACTTGTGGTCTTCGTGTCAGCTTTGACAAAGCCTGACCATTATCCTCTGACCTTTCATTAGCAAAGATCCCGCTCCCTCAGAGCTGCAGTTGACTGGATGTTTGTCACACCATTTTCTGTAAACTCTAGACACTGTAGTGTGTGGTAATCCCAGCCAGACTTCTGTTTCTGACATGTTGTGACCACCACATCTGGCACAAACAGTTATACTACAAGCAAAATCTTACATAATGCATCTTATCTATTTTAATGCTTAGCTAAGCAGTAAGTTAATGTCTTGTTCCCACATGATTCTCTCCTTGGAGGAGCAGGGCACATATATAAAAATGTATTTAAGTAATATCATAGGTCTCTCTTTCATAGTTATGCTGCCATATATAGTTATGCTGGGGCTCTTGCTATTTTATTTCCTATTATTCTGCCACCTTAAATCGCTGCTCTGCTCACACGCGTTCTCTTTCCCCTGCACCCCCCTTTTGGGGGTGCATCCCTCAGAGGTTCAGATTCAAGAGATCCCTGCATCATCTGCTGGCCTACCACGCCCCTCCTCCACTTCAGCTCGCCACACTGACCGGCTTGCTGCCTTATGCACCACTGAATCTGCTCTGATCGCTGGACTGCAACCTCCAATACCCTGGTGTCCTCCTGACTGATACAGGATTTGCTCTTTTGTATCTATTGTTCTGATTTGTATTAATTCATTTGTTCTGCCCAGGGTTACGTAATATATGAGCTACATTTCTAATAGGATTTTTCTGCAGCTAAAGCCTCATAATAAGCCCAGGTTGGGAATGCATCGTAACAAGAGCGGTGTTTCCATTGATCTAGATTTTACACATTTTGAAGATGTGAACTGAGAAACTGTCAACAAAAACATTCAAATTTTGGAAGAAAAAGAAAAGAAACTCAGATATCATGACTAGGCAAACCCTCATGAGCCCTCCAGTATCCTTGTGAGGGTAAAGAACTGGTCCATCGTTCCACAACCAGGGTAAAAACTGATTACTTCCTTCTGTGTCCAAGGTCTGACCAATGGATGGACTTTCCTTTCTAGTACCCTGGCATAGGCCTTTCCAGAGAGGCTGAGAATTGTGATCCTTCTAAAGTTAGAACCTTCCAGTCCCCCTTCTTAAACATGAGGACCACTACCCCAGTCTGACAATGCAGGGAACTGTCAACCAAGAGGGGTGAACAACATCCAGGTCCTTCAGGAACTCAGTGTGAATCTCCAGCTACGCAGCCTTGCCAGTAAAGAGTTTTTTGACTTCCAACTCTAATGTCTTCTAACTCTGATGTCTCTGAGAAATGAGATGTATTCCTTAAACCACCCAACTATATCCTCATTTGATGTCAACAGCACTCCACCCCTGCTGTAAACAGGTCTGGGTAGCGACCAAAGAACAAGATCACGGATACAAGCAGCGGAAATGAGCTTCCTTTGCTGGGTGTCTGGGCTCAGCCTTAGAGCCTCACACATTTGGGGGGGGGCACTCAAAGTAATGCTGCTGCTCAAGGGTCAGCTGACGTGGTTCAGGCATCTTACTAGGACGTCTCCTGGACACCTCCCGAGGTGTATCAGATATGTCCTGCCAGGAGGAAACCTTGGGGCCTACCCTGGGTCTCTGCACTGGTCTAGGAAGACCTCAGTATCCTCGGGGAGGAACTGGAGGAGGTGACCGAGGAGAGGGAAGTCACAACATCTCTGTGTAGGCTGCTTCCCCCATTACCCAGACAAGGTGGAAAATGTATGCATTGATGTATGGATGAACAGATGGATGGATCAGCATAACTGGTCTAGCCCCTCTCCTGGGACTAATTTGCCTTAGAAGATCCTATGAGGGGCAATTGTCCCAGGAAGGATAGCTCTTAGGAACATATGATAGTCCATATAATATATATATCCATTTTCCAGAAGACAGGAGGAGAACCTCCATCAAACTTCCAACTGCATATCCTGGTTATGGTCACAGGTGCCTGTACCCTATCCCAGGTAGTAAAGGACACAAGGCTGGGGTACATCCTGGATGGAATGCCAGTCCCTTGCACAGCACAGGTAGATGTACACATGCATGTAAGGTGGCTGACTCCCTCCCCCCATAACCTTTGTTTTTGTGTTTCTTGGGCTTTAAAGACTCTATGCCATTTTGCCCCTCAAGAGGGAAATAGCCAAGTCAACTCCAGCATGACTGGGCCCACACACCCACCAGGGTGCAGCTGGTGGATCTCTCTCAACCCCCTGCTGAGTGAGAAGCGGCCCACGGAAAGGTTCTCGCCATGACTTTTGCTCATAAGCCCATCCTTCCGCTCATCTCGTCTTTGCTCATTGTTCCCAAACCAGTTTGGACAGAGTCCACACAGAATGCTTTTACTTTAGGAACAGTGGTTTCTTTGGATGTAAGTTCTGCACATATTCATGTTTATTCTCATTTGAAGGGTCTCCGTGTGACTGGTACGGTGGCCTCAATCTCAAATCAGCAGTTCACATCATTACAAAAGTATGTGAAAATAGGGAAAACTTGCCTTATTGAAGGACTGCCCCCACTGAAGAACAACAGGGATGCAGCTCCCCTGATGGTGACATTCCGATGGGAAATTAGGCTTAGGACCTGCCTGTCTCTTGTTCTATGGTCACATCCTGAGGAACACCCCTCATCAGTGATTGGCTAATTTAAAGATAATACCTAAGACTTGATCTGAGATTTAAGGAAAGGTACACAAGACAGCTGGGTGGGGATATTCTGTAGCCAGAACCCCTGACGTGGTGCCAGTGGGGTTAGTACCTGTGTTATGTGTAGCTTTTGCTGAGTAGTCTGTAGTCAGGGTGCTCTTGGACTCACTGCTGCCCATGCGTTACTTTGATTCGTTGTGTTGCTTTAAGGATGTTGGGTAATATGTTGAGTTCTGTACTTTGATTGCATTCCAATTGCTGTGTGCCTGCTCAGCAACTAAATTATGTTCTCTTTAATTCTTGGCTGTTTGAAATCGTTAGCTCTGTTGTGTTCTTCTTTGTAGTGTTGTTGCAATTCCTGTGCAGCATTAGTCTGTTACACTGGCCCTGTGTTATTACACTGTGTTACACAGGTAACTGGTGCACAGCCTCGGAGTTGAGATTTAGCAGACAACATGCTTACAAGTCCCTAAGGTGTATCAGTCAAACACACTGACAATTCCCACCAGCCTCTGAGTTAAAATTTGACATATGTGTCATTAATGTAGTTAAACATACTGTAAGTCCCTGAGCCAGGATAATTAAGCACGCTAATATGCAGCCTCTGACCAAATAGGCTGATTCAGAGCCTGTGAGTTTAATCAGGCAGTTATACGGAACTTAGCGGTCAATGAGCTAGATAAACTCACACACACCGAGCATGTATCAAGTTCATAGTTGTCACTCCGTTCTTAAACCGCAATCCTGGTTCCACATTGTGCTATGGTTATTCGCTAAATCATCAGCCGAGGGCAAACCCTGTCTGACACTGAGACTCGGAGCTGAGAGTAAGAAAAGCCTCGTTATTAACAGAACAACCTGAATTTGACTAGAGATTATTGTAAATTTGTTATAGCTGCATTCTGATTCAATCACTTAATGAAAGTAACGTGGAGTCAGATATAATTTGATGTTCGAGTATTTCTTCAGCTGCACGAGGAAAAGTAAACAGTACATGCATTTATGCCTCTGCTTACCCAACTGGATTCTGTCATTGGGACAGGGGGTAGCTTTCCTCTAAATGCACACACACTCAATGTGCAATTTTAGAGATGCCACTCAGCTTAAATTGCTTGTCTTTGGACGGCAGGAGGAAACTGGATACCGGGTGGAACCATGTAAAGCTTGGGGAGAACATGCAAACTCCATACACACAAAGTGAAGGAGGGATTAGAACCCTCAACCCTTGAGGTGCAAAGCAACAGTGCCAATCACTGACCCACCATGACTCCCTAATACCATAAACTTGTCCTTCAACCTTTTTGCATGTCTAAGCCACCTGAGTAAGTTTCTGTCCCTGGAGTCTGGTTGATAATTCAAGCACAAATATAGATCATTAGCCTAAAATTTGTTTTCCCAAGGATGACTCGAATCATCACTGGTTTGTTTTTATTCTTTTAGGTTTCAGACTCAGGCAATGTAAATAATGCATAATTTTATAATTATCATACATTAATATCTGCATTTATATTCCATCAGTAGATTTTATATTTTTATGTTGTATAAAGAAGGCTCAAAAATCCTTTTGTCATGTTACCTCTGGTACTCCAGCACTGCGGTACATGTCTGCCCATCATGTGTCCTCATCGTTTGCCAGTTACCCTTGCCCTGATTGCCCTAATGTGTTCCACCTGTGCATCCTGCTAATTGCGCTCGTCTCTCCAGTGCCATGTATTTCTTTCTCTGTCTGTTTGTTGTCTGTTATAATGCCCTAGTCTTGTCCCGCCATGCCCTAGTTCTAGCCACCCTGTTTTTGCCTTGTCGTCTTTTGAGTACATTTTTGCGTACTTCAATATTTAGGACAGAGTATGGTGGTTATTTTTGTAGTGTTTGTTATTAAATTAGTTTTGCTATTCACACTTGCATCCTCGCTTCCCTGTTTTTGTGGTCCTGCTAACCCTAGTTTGGTGACAACCGTGCCACCTGTAGCCTGGCTGAATGGCGCAGGGCTATGTGATGGCCAAGGTCCCCATACCAAATTTGGTTCAGAAGAAGTTAATTGTTGGTTGTTGATGAAACAGGTTATATGCTAAATATGCTTAACCCACTACAAATATTCAGTCGATACTCATAGGAATTATATCCATGGTCAACTAATCCTTCAAACATTCATTTCAAATACCAAACCACAATGATATCAGTATGTTCTGGATAAAAAACACATTTTCTACAAAGACTGAAAATTTGCCTTAATTTAAATGCCTGTTTTCAGTCAACAGAAGAGCATGCTCACACAAAATGGAAACAGCTGAAAAAGTGCATTAACACAAAAGACTTTATTTTACATATAGGCAAAGGTCAAAGTACAGTAGCTGTACGTTTTCTCTAACAGTCAATGGGCAAAGAAAGAAACAGAAATATAATACAGTCCACGTATAAAGGCAGGTGCTCCGGTGGGAAAATAAATTGCCGAAGACGGACAGCATGCAGTCATGTGCGCTTTTGGAGTGATGCATAGTACATGTCTAGATTTGCATACTGTGCTGTCAGACAGTCAAAAAAGACAGAAAATCCACTTTGTATTTGTGCTACATTTTGTTTCTGTACAGTTTTCCAAAATGAAAGAGCAAAATAGAAAATATCAATGAAATTTAAAAATAAATGTAACGTGACATTCCTCATGAAAGATATAATTAATGGAAATTCTGACACTGTATTATATATAGAAATAAGCATGAAATAAATGTACAATAAAATTAAGTGAATTACATGAATCACTGCAGAGGGTGCCCTATCAGGACCCTTTACCGTCTTGTAATTTTTATATGAATTTGATAATATAATTCAACATCATGCAGTTGGCCATTGATCAAGTCAAGAGGGCCAGATTGTCCAAATTCGTTTGTTCACTTGGCTCCATATTCTTAGCATCTTCATGCATTTGTAACCCAGACCCCATCGTATTCTCAATCACTTACCTCATATTTTACTCTTTTCTCCACCCTAGTTCAATGATTCTGCTGTACTATTCCAAACAACAAAGAGGCAAATATGATAACATAAAAATCAAAAACTTGCATTCTATACTCAGACATGGTCAGGATGTCAACATGAAAAAGGTGAGAAATTATATTTCCCAGAAAAGTGAGAAAGACGGATAGGTGTTACCTAAAATGCCTACATTGACTTTTTTCAGAATTTACTTGCATGCATACAATTAATTTACTACATTGTTGTTTGTTTACATAAGTTAACCAATAGACCAGTCAGTCATATATACAAAGATGGGATTTTGTCAGTACTATCAGTGATAACCACCTGTCAGGATAATTGCACACTATCTCTCCAGTGAAGTAAATGTTATTGTTTAAGCAGTGAATCATTATACTGGTCATAAAAAGCAGTCAAAGTCGGCTCTTTTTTTTCAGAATGAATGAAAACAAGCAGTTGTCAAAGACAAAATGTAACAATTTTGGAATGTGGATATAGGCAACTAGTAGCCAAAACCTTCATATTTAAGAAGACCCACAAAACCAAATAGCAGCCTTAGGACTTGCTTATAGTAGTGTTGAGACGGGTTCAAGTCTGTACAACTAAGGCTCAAAGCATCGGTATTGTTATACACGAGTACCCTCAGACCATAATTAAATATGAAACATTAAAATTAAACGTCAAAATAAATATAAAATAAAATTCATTGTTCAGTAGTTCAGTCAGGTTGCATTTGTATTTTCTACACATTGGACCAAAAAACAAGTAAATGTTACAGAAACACACCTGCAAAACAGCAATCACTACAATCTATCCTACCTTAATGAAAGGTGGACAAGTAAGATAAACATGCAAAGCGGGTCAGACCAGGCCACATTGTCCCCATACAATCCCTCCAGTATGTCCTGGGTCTGACATAGAGCTTCTTCCCAGTTGGACATGCCTGAAACAGATTCTTCATGCCAAAACAACCATAGCTGACTTCACTTGACTGAGGTGCCCCAGACCTCCAAATTCTGCACCCTGTCATGGACAGTGAGCCCAGCAACCCTGCAGAGAAACCTCATTTTGGACACATATTTGTGACGTTGTTCTTTTGGTCATTGCCATTAGGGCAGCAAGCATGAGCAGAAAGACACACATCAGAGGATAAATAGTAATAAAAAATGTGTTAAAAATTTCCTCTGAGTTGTGTTTGCAGTCAGCTGTGTATGAGGTCAATCTCTTAGAGCTACCTTGGTCCCCTTAATTTATGGCCTAATCTTGTACTTTGCAGCAGGGCCTCATATAACTTCCACAGAAATGTCACTCACATGCCTTCTAGTTTGTTACACTGACAGGTTCTTGTTGAGCAGAACTGCTTACCATTTGTGAAAGGGCAACACCTCCAAATGTCAACAATACACACTGGAAGCTAACATAAAACAAGATAAGTATCTCTAAATGACTGATTTCTGCAAGCTGTAATTATATAGCTATATATTTTTGACACCGATCTCTTAAAATATAGGTTATTGGTCATGCTAGCTTTTTTTTAATCTGTTTAATAATATTTACAGTGAGTAGGTCATCATCGTTATGCTCTTAATTTTAAGTACATACTTATATTTTAAGAAAAGCTCAATGCCACTTTTTCCATTTCCAATGCCGATAAAACAACTTAGGCCTATGCTGATCTCGTAGACTTTTTGTTTTAACTTTGTCATCTATTGAGTTCCATTGAGATGTTTTGCTTGACCTGTTCTGGCCACCATATTTCTTTCTTTTTTTTTTTTTTGTATTTTGGCTGTGCCAAGTTGAGGATATAGACACTAACTATCCGTTTATGAAAGAAACAATTTGCATTTACGTTATACCGTGCTGCTTACTTCTGTTAATCATAGTACATCTCACACTACTATAAAGTCATCTATATGCCATATCAAACTGCAATCCCCTCAAAGGATGATTACAAAACAAACTGCTAGTTTGGCAACGGGAAGCGAGGCTTGCCCATGTATTTCCAGTGTTTCGGGTCAATATTGGACCGACGCATCTCTACTTAGAACGTGTAATCTGCCATCTACCATCACGGAAAAAGAATTAAGTATCTGTAACTATGATGTACAACCTTAATTAAAGGCACCTTAAATATCCACTTTCCATTTGAACTAGATTCTGGTCTATCAAGTTAAACAGTTGAAAGACAAAAATATTCTTGAGATTAGTGGAAATACCATAGATTCATTTCTTTAATCAAAATTAAAACATTCATCTCAACAGACTTAAGAAAGCAAAATGAATTACTAAAAATTTTTAGTGATAAACATGGAGGAACCTCTTTTCCTACGGCCTCACAGTACCTTGCAAAAAGTATTCAGGCCTGATAGAAACACAGTCTTTCACAGTCAGTGTCAAAATGCTTGTTCTCGTTGTACTCACCTGTGATTGGAATAATATATTTTGCCAAGTCTAAGTGATCCTCACTATCATTTGATAAAGCATGGATCTAATAGTGTTAATCTTCTGTGTAGCAGAGAGGATGACAGGTTAGGAAGGAGGTAAATGTACAAATAAGTTATGAACATGCTACATTAATATATTACTTTTTCTATTCTTATTTGTTTCCAAAATAGAGCTAAACACGTTCCGCTTGACTTCACTGCTTCCTCGGCAATAGCACCTGTCTCCTCACTATTACCATTTACCACACTTGAGCATCCAAGCAACTGTGGGATGCCATTTCCACTCCTCGCTCTTCAAATTGCACCTACAATGCAAGCACTGCCATTTTCGCTGTCTAGCCATTGCATTTTGTATGAATGACTCTGCTTGTTTCTTTTAATGCTACACTCCCAGATGATGACTCATTGACATCAGCCTGTACCCATCTGACACAAACAGTAGTCATGTAGCTGCCAAGGGCCTGCAGTCTTGCCAGGGCTCAACAGAAGAGGCTGTTTAAGCTGGGAGTCTGGGTTCAATCTTGAGTGACAGATCATACAGCGTGTCTTCGTCCATTATAAGGGTTTTATCGAGTAGGTACTGAGTGACCTGTTGGTAGGAACAAAACCATGATGCCAGCTGAGATGAGGCCTAAAAGGCACATTGTTCAACAGGCAGGAATATCCTTGTTTCATTCCATTCAAACACACATCAGGTTTTGACGAAGATCCAAATTATTTATTGGTTTAAGCAAAAGTCTCTATGATAAAGCACCCTGATTTTAACATATTTCCCAAATCTGTCGGTTGCCTCATTAAGCATATTCTTCAGTCCATAAAGGCCTATGCTCCTTTTCTGATTGATCGAAGCACAATGCTTCATCAACTTTTTTTATATAAATGACTGTCAGTTTTTGAAGGATGTTTCTTCTATCTGTACTCCTATATCATGGCATAATTCAGTTATTAATGTGAGGATTGACATGACGATGACAGTTGTGCTCTATCTTTCCCTTCTTGCAATGCTTTATAAGGAATTACCTTTGGTTGGTGTTCGATCTTGTAAGGAGTCTGCTGGAACTGTCGTATCTCTCGGATAATATGCGATATCTGTAGGTGAGGGAAATAAGTTCATTTTGGTTCCCAGACTGAAAGGAAAAGAAAAGCCATGTATATGGATATTCAGGATGCTGAATCCTGGCACATTTACCATCCTCATCTTGGAGAAGTTGACCAGGCCTTCCTCTGTGAAGTTGGGTGTCCCCTCCTCAATAAACGCTAGGTCAGTCAGGTACATACCCAGGTAGGGGACACAAGGAGGATTACAGCTGAGGAGACACAAAGGGATGGATGACACAGAGGCAGAAGATATATTTAAGACTCCGGCCCTGCATTATATCATTAACTACAACATTTTGGAGTTTGACATGTAAGTGCCATCTTACTTTTTCAAGGTTTCTCTTAAATTTTTAAATCTTCCTTCAGATGAAACTATCTTTTGCAGCTTGTCCATCAGTGCTTTAGTCTGCCAAAAATAGATAAAAATAGGGCAATTTACATCTCGTTGGGGTCACAATATAAATTTTGTGGGCCCGTGTAACATCACTTTAGCACTGATTTGAATGACAGTCTTGTTTATAAGCCTGCATTTCCAAGAGTTTTTCTCTCACATTATTGTTGCAATGGTCCTTCACTCACCTGCTTGCACACCTTTGCCCATGTCTTCTTAAGCCTGTAGATGGCACTCCGATTGAAGGCAGAGGTGATCTCCAGAACCCCGTTGTAATTGTTAAGGCATCGGCAGATGTCAGCCACTGCTACCCACTTCTCAATGGAGCTTGCCCTGGAACCCACATCTGTGTGGGACATGATTTGGGATGCTACCAGATTACTCATCTGGATGAAGAGAAAGGAATATAAAAAAAGAGAGAAATTACAGGAAAAAGAGCAGAGTAACAGTAAGGCTGGGAGTATGCTTAGAAAAAGACGTGCAAACTAGCCAAAGTCGAAACAGTGCCAAGCGCAGCGTCTGAGACAAACAACACACCTGAAAAGACGTATAAAGACATTGTGTACTTTATTTTACCAACACAAGGGGGCAAACAGTGATTTTGCATGTATCACTGATGATTTCTCATTTTATTATCATTAAACCTTCTTTTAAGCAGCTTAGAGACATAACACCCCTTATACAATAGAGACCTGGCCAACACTGGCAGCCATAAAAAGCTGGACATAAAAAATAAAAGACTTAAAATGACTTGCTGGTTATTACTGCCTTTAAGGTCTCGTTGCAATCTGTGGTATAGATGTGAATGTTGAGGAACGAGCGTGGCCAGTTTCCTCTCATGTTCATTCATTCTGCTTGCAAAACTGTGATCGGGTTGCACAACTGACTGTGGAGAGTGGGTGGTCCCAACCAAAAGAAATGGTGTACAGCAAAGTTCTGACTGCTCGCCTACACAAGATGCAGTGGTCACCACGGTGACCACGGTGACCACGGTCACCACTCAGTTTCTTTTTTTTTTTTTTTTTGCCACTGCTCACTAAATGTCAGTTTAATGCTGTCTTTCATCTTTTTCATTTGAAATACACCCCCAGTTTACAAACAGAGATGATATGCAAATATGCATTGCTATGCATTCATTTTTCCATATTATTTTATGAATGCAAAGGTTTTTCAAACCTGCACATATAACAGCATATACTCATTAGTAGCAAAAGTCCAAAAATGTAAAATTCCTCATTTGTATTTCTGCTCAATGGTTTCAAGTGCACTCCAGTACATCTCACATCATTGAAGTGCTGGCTCGTCTTCATGATGTAAGGTGTCCTCTCCATTTTGTCGACCTTCATCCATCCCTGGCCAAGAAATTCTCTGATATGCAAAACACATAACCGTTGTCATAATCATGCAGCAGCTTGTTGCCTTCATTACTCAGATATCCAAAATGTGCTATGATACCACTGGCATTTGAGGTAGTTCACACACTCTCGGCTAGCTTTGCTACAACAAACACTTACTCATAGGGGATACTCCTGAAGACAATATGGTCTAACAGTGTGATCTGTTCAGCCAGCTCCATTGCAGACAGCGATTCAAAGCATTCCACTTTGGGACATTCAGCCTAGAAGAGACAATGAAGCAAGCAGAGTTTGACATGGCCGTGAGTAATGGCATGACTACAGGGTGAAATACAACTGAAAGATGGGAGAGTTTGGGTATTCACTTTTATTCTTCATCATCTTTCACCAAAAGGGCACAAAAACATCCATGACATCTAATGTAATTGAAACAGGTTTTACCCACATCAAGCAGATCATCCAGCCAGTCAGTGTAAGATGCTTACACCCCACCACCACATTTCAGGCAAGTGTTGTTTTGGTGAATAGAAGAAACTTAATAGCTTTCCCACTAAATAATGATCATTATTTTAAAAGAACGCTACATATTTGTATATAATATACGTGTCATACTTGGAATATTTTAAACAATATATAAGGAAGTAAAACATGCAAAAGCATCACAAAATGCTAGTCAAATATCAGACTTCCACTTGAAACGGATTCCCACAGGGGAGTTAAACATTGTAATACAGACTGTTTGTGAGACGGCATAAGAAAAAAATATTTAAATACACTGTTTTTCAGTCTTAATTCTTGAGACCCCTGGGTATGCTAATTATTGTTCCACCCTGAGCTCTTAAGTAATTACCTTTAATCGAAATACTAATTGAATTTACCACACATAATGCAAATCAAGTTCCAGGGTCACTTCATTTTTTTTCTGGCACGTCTGTTACCTGGGTTTCTGATTTGTCTGGAAAAATAATGTTTAGAAAACAGTTCCAATCATAGACCATAAATAACTAATCAGATTTTTCTGATTTTTGTGGAAATTACATAAAATGCATGTCCAAGTGTGATATGTCATATGTATAAGTGTTTAACAGGTGAGTACGAATATCTATGTACTATAAGAATAATATCTTTCATCTGTCTCATTCACCCTAGAGTCACACATGTTATATTGCTGTGATTCACTCTGCAGTCTCAAAGTAGCTCTAAAGTGTCAGTTCTAGACACCATTGGATGGCACTCAGGACTAATCAGAAACAGTCAACAGGACTTTGACTTGAGGACTTGGGATTTTCTTCTTGCATGTCATTCTACGGAGAAATAATCAGCCCTTTGTAAGTCTAATAATCTGTAAGTTAAAATGAAATAAATAGATGGCTTCCAATGCTCATTTTTATAAACAGCAAATTACCGCTATTCTAGTGTGCAGCACGGATAAATCCTAAATTACTCATGCAAAAATATTAACAAGTTCAACAGCTGAAAGAAGGACTTTAGTGAACCAGTTTCATATTTCTACCAAAAAAATGAGACTATTACGAAAATTCCAATCTTCTCCTTAATTACTAAAAGCCTAATTTTTTCCCCAAACTAATCATGGCGAAGAGGAAAAGGGAATTAGCAGGATTTGCAAATTGTGGCAACTTGTACATTGGGAAAGCAGTTGCTGCATATTTCCTGTTACATTTTACTGACATTTCAGTTCATGAAGTAAACAAGCTAGCAGATGCCAAACTGGGAGGTGCGCTGCTTCATGGGGAGGTTGTGTGTTCTAATCTTATGTGTGTGCATGTTAGCAGGTGGGGTGGGGAGGGCTGCAAAAGGGCCACAGAAAAGAAAAAGTCTGGGAAGCACTGCTATATACAATGGTATTCCAGCTGTGGGGTGGTAAGGAAATGGGCTTTTACTAAAAGAAAAAATAATTAGTGTCATTCAAAACCATTTAAAATGACTTACATGAGGGGATCTTAAGTTTTTTATTCCAAGGACCCTGGTACAGTAGGATAGTAAAAGTAATGGTTCTCATTTGGTTTAAATCCCTCTTCCCATTCCTTATTTGCTGTGTGGGTATTGCTTTCTGAGAGGGTTGTAGGCTCCGAGCCACTGGAGGGCGTGTTTTTTATGGCACCCTGGGTTTTGTTTCATTTGGGTCTCTGGTTTTTCTTTTTTGGAGAAAGTGGTTCTCCTGCAGGTGAGAGATTGTAATCGCAGAGCTGTGTTTTTTTTTTTTTTTTGGAAAAAAAGTGACTGGAAAAAGAAAAGAAAAATTGTGAGAGCCTGTAAATGTTGCCGATGCTCTATAAGAATTTGCTTCAGCTAGTGATGTTTTTCTTTGAAAAGACGGCACCAGCCTGCCTTGTGTTTGTTTGGGTGCCACCAGTTGCAAGTAGTATATAAGATGGAGTTTTAGGGCCGCTATTAACATGAAGTAAAAATATCAAACCTCGAGAATTAAGTCGTAACTTTGAAGAATAAAGTTGTCGTAATAATTTGAGAATAAAGTCAAAGTTACAAGAAAAAAAGTCAAATTTTGAGAATAAAATCGTAATTTGCGAAAATAGACATATTTCAAGAATTAAGTCATTCAAAACTTTGAAAAGGTTCAGAATCATGTAAGGACTTCACATGGCAAAATGAGGGATGTTGAGGATATTGTAAAACTTCACTTTAGAATAAGGTTAACAAAATAAAAAGATCCTTACTCTTCTGGCACATCAGCACCAAATCATTATTAGGACTCGGACACTGAAACGATTGTGTCACAAATTGCACCTGTTCAGAAGAAAGAACAATATGGACTTGAACTTGCCACACTCCCACTCGATGATGGAGACCCGTTCCTCAACCTCAGACCTTTGGCTTTATTCCAAAAAGTTATGGCTTTTATCTTGTAACTTCATGACTTAATTCTAGAATTACTATGACGAGATTTTTGCAAATTACGACTTTATTCTCAAAAGTTACAACTATATTCTCGAGGTTTTATGTTTTTATTGTTATTAATAGTGGCCCTAAGACTCCATTGTAAGTATATTATATATGCAGTGTGTAAATATATAAATAATATTTAAGTGATAAGGTCACTTAGGCCATTTATTAAAGTCCATCCTCACCCCACAACTCCTCGCCACCCGGCCAGGCTGGAAGTCCAGGAGACGGCCTATGACCGAGGACACCACGACAGCCGCCTGCACTGCCCCGCGCTGCGACTGGGCCTGCACCCCCTCCCCATGCCACACCATCTTTCCCGAAACACAATGCAGAGTAACCAGACAGGGGGGTCCCAGGCCTGTGTGGAGCTGTCCACTGGCGCCATTGGGTGGAAAGCGGCACACAACCTGGGTGATGTTCTACACATTCTTCTCATCTTACAGTACCTCGCTGGGACCCGAGAAGAAGATCCCCACGATCACAGCAGAACTATGCACAATCAGATGGCGCCCCATCACAAACAAACTGGGCAGCAACTCAGAGTAAGAAACACTATTTGGAATGGCCATTTTTAGGAAGTTAAACTCATTATAATTTAACTTTTATTCCACTTTTTAAATAGCAAGAATGTTTGTAGAACACTTTAAAAGAATGGAAACCGTTTTAAAAATGCATATTTTGGAAATGTATTAGAAATACACGAGGAGAACGTGCAGACCCCCAACATTCGTGAAGTTTATTTACCTACTGTGCCACCCAAAAGTAATAAATGCCTTAAAATGCACAGAAATATATGAATTTTACACACCTTCGATATGTTTATACTATATAGCTTTACATTTTGTCAATGTTATTCATCTGTTTCTTCCTTGATGTGTTCCTTATTCACATACTTGTAAAAAAAAAATCTAAATTTGTTTATCCATACAACTGGATGTTAGAGCATTTCGGGTGAAGCACCTTGTTCAAAGGTACAACAGCAGGGTGTTTCTCTTTAGCCTCTACATTATTTCCTTGATACGATTATAAATGGAATATTAAAAAAACGGCATTGAAAGGCTGGGGTAAATTATCAGGGTGATTACAAAATGGCACATGACAGAATGAGACAGCACTTTTTGGTGTTAGCAAGTGATGGAGATACAAAGTGGAGAGACATCTTTTGTGGAGTTGGAATTGTTGTTTAGTCACGCAGTCGTGTCCGACTCTTCGCGACTCCATGGACTGTCCATGAAGTTTTCTTGGCAAGGATACTGGAGTGGGTTGCCATTTCCTTCTCCAGGGATCACTTTGGTCTGAGTTCTCCGCTACGACCTGTCCGTCTTGGGTGCCCCTACACGGCTTAGCTCATAGTTTCACTGAACTACGCAAGCCCCTTCGCCACAACAAGGTAGTGATCCATTGAAGGGGAAGGAGGTGGAATACCGCTGTTCAAAGCTGTATAAGCAATTAGTTCAAATTAAAAGTTCTGGGAGTTTGACTACAGAGGATCACATAGTGACAGACTTCTGGGGAAAATGATTTGCACTATAAAATTGCTTTGGAAAAAACTGGGAACATAAGCAAGCTACTGAAATTGCAAGAGAATACATTTTAAAGATGAGTCTGTAATGGTTTTTATTCTTACCGAGATGAAGTATAGCAAGGGCCAGCTTGTCTTCAGTAAAAGAAATCAATGAAAATAATGATAAAAAAACCAAAATCAATTGTTTGAATAAAAACAAAAATGAAATGCCTATGGTGTGTAATTCGTCTCCAAAAAAAAAAAAACAACAGGAATTTTGCTTTTGCAAAATCTCTTAATGTGGAAACAAACAGGATTATCTTCAAACCCCTTTTGTTTATGGAAGCAATGGAACTGATGAATACCTGAGAGGCTCTCAGATATGGGACACAGAGGCTTGTGTGGGTAAAAATTCACATGCTGCAATAACTCTACATATGGCACAGAAGCTGGTGTATTACAAATCTGACACTACAACAGAAACAGTGAATATAATAAATAGGAATGTCAGCTAAGACCTGAACTGTCACTGTTAATCTACTCACCATTTGCAAGATGTCCTCGATCCTCAATGCATCCTCCTGGTCATCTTGAGAAAGAGCACTATGACAGAGTATATTCAATCTCAGATTTCTTTCTGACCTCCATTAAGTGACTATATATAAATATTGTGGCAGCTTCAGTATTTCAGCATGCATTACTTTCTTATTTGTTTAGTCGTAAATTACTGTGCAGCATTCAAGTTCTCCTGGTAAATCCCGATTTTTGCCTAAAAAGATATGAATAGTGTCCTTACACAGGTAGGGTTAGACATAGTGTTAGCTAGGAATGATCCAGAATTACTCTTACTGAGCATGATTGTACATATACATTATATACATATCAAATGTAGGTTATGTACTGAACCTGCCATCTTTTTATTCAACACATTAGAATAAAGAATATACTGTATTTATATGCCTTTCATACTATCCTCGGTTTATCTTGAGGTCACTAGAGTTGGGGTACTTGAGTTTGGACTCGGACTCAAAAAACATCTTGTCTGCATGCAGCTGTAGACGTTACGTTGGCATGTGAGCAGCCCAGAAATAAACAAAGACGTCGTTGCTAGCACACGTTATTTTCCCCCCAATGTACATTTGCCAAATCCACGCTCCACAAACGATCCCGACATTGTTTCTTTCTCTACACATTCCCAACAGAATCAACAGTTTATGCTGCTGAGTGCTAACCACATTTACCAAGCAGTAGAAAAATTAGATATTGTGCATTCAATTACAAAAGATATCCCAAGTAATGCTTTAAAATTTACGTGGGCTCCATTCCCAGCAAAGCTGCTTACCTTAAACTAGCATCATTTTGAGAATTAGATGTATAATCTTAAAGTTTCAAAAGTGATACATTAAACACTCCATTTTTAATTTTTTATTTCAAACTTAATGAAATTTTAAAGCATTGCTACTGATATCGTTTGTATTTGGCTCACTCTTACTCTGTACAGGTCTGCATGGTCCAATACCAAAAGAAACGGCACTGAGCACTTAGCAGTAGGGCTGGGAGTCGATCCCAAAAAGAATCAATTCCTCGATTCCAGGTGACTGGAAGCCTCGGAGTCGATTCCATGCAGTAAATTGATTTGGCTCACATGTGCCTGTCCGACCCCCACCCTTCCCCGAGCACAGATGTCTTAAGAACAGTGAGAGCAGAAAGTCAGATGGTCCAGCTGATCCACAAACTCCAGGCGACTGTTACCAACCAGGCACACACCATTCAGGTCCAGGTTCAGGAGATCCAGACCCATTGTCGATCCCTCGCCCAGGCCGCTGATGCTACACCACCTCCCAGCTTCCGTATAGAGGATCCAGAAAGGCACGACGGTAATCCGGGCCGATGTAACAGTTTCATCACCCAGTGCACCTTATGCTTCGAGGTGCAGCCCGGAGCCTTCCCCTCCAACCGGGCCAAGATAGCATACGTGATCTTTCCTCTAAAAGGAAGAGCTCTGGCCTGGGCCACGGCCATATGGTCCAACGAGCCCACGCTATGCTCCTCAGCGGCCAAGTTCCTCACCGAGTTCTTATGGGTTTTTGATCACCTGGTGAGTAGCCAGGAGGCCTCCACTTGCCTCCTCCACCTCCATAAAGGCTCCCGATCCGTGGCTGACTATTCGTTCGAATTTCGGACACTCGCAGCAGAGCCCAGCTGGAACCAAGAAGCACTGATAACGCACTTCCACCACAACCTCAACGAGTGGATAAAGGATGAGCTGGCATCCCAGGACCTAGGAGACGACATCGAAGAACTGATTACACTCGCCATCAGGGTGGAAAACCGGCTGCGAGAACATCAGGGCTGAGCGACTACTCGCTACCCTACCTCTCCGGTGAGATCTCCACTCGCCGCAGTCGTCTCCAGCACCTCCAACTCTGCCACTCTGCCTCCCGCCGAGCCAATGCAACTGGGGCATACCCCGCTGTCAGCCCAGGAACGAGAACGCTGGGTACAGGGAAGGCTGTGCCTGTATTGCAGTCAGGCCGGGCATTACAGGCTGAATTGTCCCATCCGTCCAGGAAAAGCCAGTTCCCATTGGGTCTCTGGGGAGCCATGATGGGAGCAATGCAAGTGATCCCAGGTTCAGAGTCCTGCCTGGTGTTGTCTGCCCATGTGAATTGGTCTTGGGGGGGTCAGTGAACCTCTGGGCATTCGTTGATTCCGGCGCAGCAGGAAACTTCCTGCATGAGGCCTTAGCCAGGGCCCAGAATATACCTACTACGCAGCTAGGAGAGCCCCTCTAAGACTATGCCCTGGACAGCAGACCACTCGGAGGGGGTCGTGTGGAATATCAGGCGGCTCCTTTACGGTTTGACCTAGGGGAACATACCAACGAGCTCTGCTTCTACATTGTGGAGACACCACACAACCCACTCATCCTGGCGCACCTGTGGCTAAAGCTGCACGATCCACGGATTTCATGGAGGACCGGGAGCCTCCTCGACTGGGGTGCCGGCAGCCGGATTAGCTGCCTAGGTTCACAGGGCCCCTCTAGGGGGGCTGAGAGGGACGACACTGAGGAGATCGACTTGTCGGAGCTTCCGGAGGAACATCACTGTCTGAAGGACTACTTCAGTAAGCGTAAGGCTACCTCCCTTCCTCCACATCAGGAGTACGACTACCCCATTGATCTTCAGGTACCGCTCTGTCACAGAGTAAACTGTATTTGCTGTCACAACCTGAGCAGGTGACCCTCAAGGACTACCTTTCCGAGGCCCTATGATCCAAGCAAATCCGTCCATCTTCCTCCCCGATGGCTGCAAGCTTATTCTTTGTGAAGAAGAAGGACAGCGGACTGCAGCCTTGCATCGAGTACTGGGGACTCAGCAGCATAACCTTAAATAACAGGTACCCTTTGCCACTCATGAAAACCGCCATAGAATCTGCACAAGTTGCGTATTCATTAAATTAGATCTTTGGAGCACTTACAACCTGCTTTGCATCCGTAAGGGAGACAAATGGAAGACAACTTTCATAACACGTGGCAGTCAACTCGAGTATCTGGTTATGCCTTTTGGGCTGTCCAACAGCCCATTGGCATTCCAGGCATTCATTAATGACGTCCTCTGCAACTTCCTAAGCTGGTTCGTGTTCGTCTATTTAGATGACATCCTCATTTATTCCTGTTCCATGTTTGATCATGTCACCCATGTATGCTCCATCCCAAGATGTCTCCTGTCACACAGCTTATATTGCAAACTGGAGAAATGTGAATTCCATTCCACCACCACCTCATTCCTCAGCTACGTGGTGTCCCGTGGGGGTCACCATGAATCCCATCAAAGTGTCTGCAGTCGCCAAACTGGCCACAGCCGACTACACTTGGGCAGCTGCAACGCTTTCTAGGGTTTGCTAGTTTTTATCGCCGGTTTATACAGGACTGCAGCTCCATTGCAGCGCTGATTACCCATCTCACCCATGCGTCCCCCTGCTTTAGATGGACTCCGGACACTGAGGCCACCTGCCAGCACCCGTTTACTGTGGAAGTGGATGCATCTGAGGTGGGTGCGGGTGCTGTTCTGTCCCTGAGGGGGGAGAACGGTAAATTACGGCCCTGCGCTGACTTCTCCTGCAAGTTCACCCCTACCGAGCAGTGGTATGGGGTACGTGACCGGGAGTTCCTGGCTGTGAAATGGGCCCGAGGGGAGTGGCTTCACTGGCTGCAGGGAGCCAAACATCCCTTTCAGGTTTGGACCGACCACCAGAACCTGCTCACAGTCCACAACACCAAACAGATGACCCTCGCCAGGTCAAATGGGCTTTGTACTTCAAACAGTTTGATTTTATTCTCACCTACCATCCGGGGTCCAAGAACGCCAAGGCCGACGTCCTCTCCCACCTACATGAACATGACCTGCCTGACACCACGCCTCCACCCATCCTGTCCTTGGACCGGGTGGTAGCCCCGCTGCGATGGGACATTGCGCTCAGTCCCCGGACCCTCGGTGACACCCCCTGGCAAGCTCTACGTCCCCCCTTGGATCCGGCCAAAGGTTCTCCAGTGGGGGCATGCTTTGGTCATGGCGGGCCACGTGGGAGCCCGAGTTACTGCCCACCTCCTACAGTGCTGTTTCTGGTGGCCCGAGCTACTGTCCGATGTCCAGCGGTTTGTGGCGGCCTGCCCAACCTGCACCCGGAACTGCCCAAAGAATGCTCCTCCTGCAAGTGAGCTGTGATCCTAGCCCATCCCCTGATGACCCTGGTCTCACATAGCTCTGGACTTTATCTCTGGCCTCCCAGAGTCCAGAGGATACACAGTGACCCTCACCCTGGTGAACCGCTTCTCCAAGGAGGCCCATTTTGTGCCTCTGCCAGGTCTGCCCTCCGCCACAGAGACAACTGAACTCCGAAAGAGGGCCCCATTTCTTTTCCCGGTTTTTGGAGGGCCTTCTGTGGCCTCATTCGAACTTCGGTCAACCTTTATTCTGGCTTCCACCCCCAGACCAATGGGCAGGCAGAGCACGCCAAGCAGAGGGTGGAGCAATACCTTCCGGTGCTTTGCGGCCTCCAATCTCCACACCTGGAGCAAGTACCTGCTCTGGGCAGAGCTGGCCCATAATTTCCACGTTACCTCTGCCACTGGAATGTCCCCCTTTGGATGTATGTATGGATTCCTTCCTCCCCTATTTGCTCCAGAGGAACCGGCCATGGACACATCTTCCGCCGGGATCGCCGTGCAGAGATGTCGTCGAGCCTGGCGCAGGACTCGGATGTTACACCCGTCAGGCCAATCACCACTGGAGACCAGCTCGGCTGTTCCACCCGGGAGATCAAGTTTGGCTGTTAACCTGGAACCATCCTGTGCATCCTGGTCACTCCAAGCTGTTGACGCGTTATCTGGGCCCCTTTTGTATCACCCACCAGGTGAACCCTATGACCTACCGCCTGGCTGTCCCTCCTACGCTCCGGGTTAACCCCAACTTCCATGTGTCCCACCTTCACCCTGCTGTCATGGGACCCCTAAACCTGCTGTTTCCTAACCCTAACCCTCCTCCCCGTCTGATCGACAGTGGTCTGGTTTATACCGTCAACCGCATTGTGGACAGTCGTCGCCAGGGTCAGGGATTCCGAAACCTCGTGGACTGGGAGGGCTACAGCACCAACGATTCTTCATGGGTACCCATCCGTGATATCCTGGATCCATCCCTCATTGCTGAGTTCTACCAGTCCCATCCTGATCGTCCTCGCCCGTCTGGAACCTGGTCATGGGGGGGGGGGGTATTGTTGCAGCTCCCTCCTCCTCCCTCCAGGAGAAGCTTCCTCTTGCCATTGCTCTCCTCTATATATACCCCTGACCAGGCTATTTACCCCTGTTCCATCACTGAACCACTTTCCCTGTGTCTAGGTCCTGCCTCCAGTCCCTGCCTCTCTGCCCTAGACCTCTGCCCGGTGGATGCCCCCGTGTTCCTCCCCCCTCCAGCCTTCGCCTTGTCTTCTTCATCTGGTCTGTGTTGTATGTGTTGTTGGGACAGTAAAATCTTTGGTAATCACTCAGCAAGCCGTGTCCTGTGCCTGCATCTACTCACTCGGGCCCAGCCCCTGACCCCGCCATGATAAAGTCAGTTTTTACGAATTTACATAGACGACAGCACTTGCATTTCTTAAAAGCAATATGGCCCGTATTTAGATAGCGCTCCTGTAGATTTGCCATTTTTGTTAAATCTGTTTTGCCTGTCAAAAATATTTTCTAAAATGTTAAAAAATGGAGACCTATTGCCTGTACCTCATACCTCATTTAAAAAAAATACATTAAATTGAGTTCATAAATTGATTTTGCATTTCATACGCTTAGATTATATATGCATTGTGTTTTGAAATGGGGGGATGCAAAAAAGGTTTTTGTTACACTGAAATTCACACATTTTCTTTACTTTAAAATATTGATTCACTTTATGGTCCCGGCTGCACTCATCTTTTATGGACTCAGTCTTGAGTGTAACTCGCCTCTTATTGGACTCGGTCTCGACTTGGACTTGAGTTCTTAAGGACTTGGACTTGAACTAGGTAGACTCAAACTCAACACTAAGGGTTACTATCCCAAACTACCTGAGGATGTTTGCTGTGGCTTTCCTCTCTTGGGGCAGCAGGTCTGGATCCCTCAGCACCTCTTCCAAAAGGGAGATCACACCTATCTTCAGCTCACTGTTCATCTCAAAGTCCTGCCACACAGAGATGCAACACCAGGATTACACCACCATTAGAACCATGTATCGAGAGTCAAGGAAAGCATGGATACTATTATGAAAAGTGAGTCATTTCCTTTCTATTTCTTTGCCTTTTCACACTGGTACATTTATTCATAATTTTATTCATGCAATCCATATAGGTTAAATTTAATTTTGTGCTTCGTCAATCTATAAAATATAAAATTTAAAAATCCATCGGTATTTCTAATTTAAAGACTTTAACATTTCTTTGGTCAAAAATTGCGTCTGAATGTCTGAGATGTCCTGGCAACTGAAGAGAATTCTGATGTTCTGCAAGAGAATGGGATAAGGACAACCAGTGCAGTTGGGCTGCTTACTGCTCATTTGATGGACATTAAAGCCATGCAGAGGAAAAACTGCAAAGTTTCATCCATGGCCTGCCAGAAATCATTAGTCTACTTCTTTTTAAAACCGGTTCCCAATTCATTCAGCAATACTTCAGCTACACTCACAGCGGGACATCTGTTGAGAAGCTGCCTTCATATATACAAACATAAATACATAGTATTATATAAGCTTCTACGTATTCTATATATGGAGATATGGCAACTACAGTGAAGCTACTGTACAGACAGAACAAACATGTCACTTACCATAATTAACATTTCAACCAATTGGTACAAGAACCTAAACAAGAGGATTTTTTTTTTTTTGTGAAGGATACTAGTAATATATTATGCACAATTTGTCAAAAAGCAAGTACAGGAAAAAAGTTCCAGAACACTGTACTGTTTTTTTTTTTTCTTAATCTTTCACTAATGAAAAGCATATGTTTGAACAAAAGTCCAATAAATAATAATAAATATACACTTACAGTAAATATATATGACATTAAAATTAAATTCAAATAAAACACACCAAAAATTCAAAATTCTTTGTCTTTCAGTTCTTTGTAGGACTGGGGACGCCCCTCAGCTTGGGTGCAACAGAAGCAGATTTTATCAGTCAGTGAACATCAACAGAGAGAAAGCATTAGCATTGCATTTCAGCATGGTGCCAGGCCATGGTCTCATTAATCATAGATTCACTGAAGCCCAGAAAAGCACTGTGCCACAGTTGTAGATCTAGGCATCCATCACCAGCAGTATGGGTTCCAACTCAGAGGGTAAACCAGAGCAGGAAACCAAAACCATCCTGGGAACAGAACATAGCAATCGTCATTTGTTAAACTACAGTCACTTTCTTCGTTTTCCTTATAGATTTGTGTGACACATTAAACCCAATAAAATTACTCTATCTACCTGAACCAATGGGGTAGCATGACAACTTCCACTCTTGTGGAAAGGCACATAAATGTTTTACTGTAGTCCAGGAGTGAGTAAACTCATTGATTTATGACAAATAAAAAAATAACTAGTTCAATCTACAATAGGCAATAATCTTCCCAAAGCCCAAGGCCATTTAAGGTTTACTGCATTGAAGTTAATACAGTCTTTATATTGTGAGATATGGCATACCAGATGACTCAGGTAAGGCTGCCAGTGACTGAGAGCTGAATTATGTGTGGCTATCAGCCCTCTGTGGTACCTAGTGAGGTTGTTATGTTACTTGAAGTGATGTGGATATGGACTCAACTTAATGAAAATGTGATTCATGGAAAAAAGAGTGATACGTTACTAAAAGGTGGATGGGAGCTAGGAAGAGGCACTCTTTACACTAAAACTCTGAATACAATGAAAGTTTCCAGGAAAACTGGACCACGGATCATGTTTAACTAGACTACGAAGTCCATGCAGCAAGGTGCTTAAAAAGCCAATGCTCATCTTATTATTCTTATCCAAAATGGTAATTTTATGTTTGTTTGTTTGTTTGTTTGTTAGGAAAGTTTCATTTTGTTCTGCTGTTTGCTCCTAAGTGCCATGTACAATTAAAACATAACTGCCTAATAAAACTCTATGCCATACTGAAGGCCTCAGGCCAGGTTCTGCTCCCCAAGCTACACAGGCTGTCCCACACAGGAAATATACCCTCCATATTACTGAGTCTGACCACCGATGCAAATACTTTCCAGTTGCTTCTGACTATATGGTTATACCAGAACTGTCAATTACAATGTTGTATTAAACGGGGTCACACTAAATGCCACGACTCATTTTTAATATTGTTAAAAACAAGGTTTACATTTTTACACACAGGAACATCTGGCAATAGTGAGACTGTCATTCTCCTTTGTCCACTACAGATAAAATTTAGTGAATATTTGTGAAACAATTACGTCATATGATATTTATGAACTAATTAGTGGACTTTCCATATAAAATCTACTCAAAATGTCTACTAGATCATTACACAGTTCATTTTTAATTAGTCATTATCCATCTTTCCCTTTCTTACACTTCACGCTATGCTGTACCTTCCCTACTTCCTTGCTCCACGCAAGTTCAAGTTCAGTCATCATACGGCGCCACAGAAAGTTTCAACAAACAGTAGCTTTCAAAGGCTGTGCAGAATTAACAAACAGCAATAAACAGTAGATGCAATCTGAGAACCTGAATCTTTGCAAAAATACATAATTTAGTAAAGTCAGGCCTCAAAGGACTAATCCAGTCAGATCTGTTCAAACACAGTGGCCTTGGTCAGCTGTTTCCATGGAGCAGCGAAGCCCAATCTGTTTAATTTGCTGCTGCGGTGGAAAGCAGAACAAGCCAAAACGGAGACATGCTTCTTTTGAGTGGTGAACTTTAATAAGACTCAGGATCAATACTCTCTAATCTCTGTTTAGGCTTTGCTCAGTGTTTGTTCACCATTTGCTGACAATATTGCTGGCAGCTTGCTTCTTTTGAGTGGTGAACTTTAATAAGACTCAGGATCAATACTCTCTAATCTCTGTTTAGGCTTTGCTCAGTGTTTGTTCACCATTTGCTGACAATATTGCTGGCCGCTTGCTTCTTTGAGGTGTGTTGCTGTGCCTCACTCCCTAAAACTTATGGTTTAATAATGGCTTCATTGCTTCAAAACTGCAGGACTGCAACTATAATAATGAAAAGGGAAATTTTGTTTTCCTTATATTCTTATATGTGTCATGCCCGTCTCGGGCCACTCCAGCCTCACGTGGTCTCACTCCTCCTGGGAATACTGACCGGCTGAAATAATCAACTCAAGCAGTATAGAGGTCTGACATGTACCTGTTTCTTTGCAAAGTGTTGCATGCGTGCACCCTGTTATCAATTTCTGCATCCTGTTAGAGATTGTGTATGACCTTGGCTGGTTTTCTCTTCGGATTTCATCTTCTGGTACTTTGTTTTGGATTTGTCTGCTGATTGGATTGCTTCCATGGCTCTTGACCATTCTGCTAATTCCTGAGCCCTGTCTCCCGGATTGCGATTTTGATTCTTTGCTTCTCTGCCTTCCTGGTGCCAACTTTTGCCTGGTTACGACTTTGATTCTGAGTGTCTATTAAACATCGTCTGCAATTGGATCCTCAATGCCCCTTCATTACAGAATACGTGACCATCGAGATGGACACAGTGGAGATCGAGAGGAGGTTGATGCAGCAATAGGAACAAATGAGCGAACTTGTTTGCCTCCTCAACGAGAGCTTGACACACCCCTCTGCTCCCAGCCAAGCCGCTGCTGCATCCGTCCCCGCTGTACTTACCCCTGAAGTGCATGTCGCCCTGCTGGACAAATATGACAGGCACCTGATAGATGTAAGGGTTTTATGATGTGATGTACTTGGATTATCATGCAGATCAGCTTAGCTCCGCAAGAGAAAAGGTGCAGTTCCTATTGTCTCTCTTAAGTGGAAAAGTGTTGGAGTGGGCGACTGCATTGTCTTTGGACGGCAGCCCAGTGCTAGACTCTGACACTCGGTTTTTTGAGGTCCTCAAGGGGTGTTTGATCACCTCTCTACTGGGAGAGATGTGAACGCTTGTTTGCTGGAGGTTAAAGAGGGCAACAGGACTTCTGCATTTTGGACCCTGGCTCATGGTAGTGGCTGGGGTTACCCCACATTATTGGCTGTGTAAAGGAAGGGGCTTTACTCCCAACAGCAAATTGAGCTGGCCTGTCGAGGGGATGAGAAGAACCTTGAGGCATACTTCGGGATATCAGTCGCAGTTGTTAGCCTTTGGCAGGAAAGATGGAGGACTCACCCTAGCTCTGGACCCCATGGCTCCGGCCAACTCGTCCTGCATACCACTCCTGTGGGGCTGAGGAGACCAAACCCATGCAATTGAGGGGAAAGACCCCTCAGCTCAGTGGAATGTCAAAGATGATTCCAGCAGCGACTGTGCCTAAAATTTGGGGAAGTGGGACATCTTCGTGCCACCTGCCCAGCATGCTCTGTTCGATGACCTCTGCCCTATTCAATGTGTCCCATCATCAGGTCTCTATTCCTGTCTGAGTGTCTTATGGGGTTGCTGTGTTATCTGTTCCAGCCCTAATGGATCTGAGGACAGGAGGGAACTTTAATCGACACCGTGTGGGCCAACAAGCTCCCTTGATAGAGACTGACCCAACGCTTGTGGTTAGCAGCCTTGACAGCAAGCCACTAGGAAATGCCTCCGTACAGTTCCAGACCCTACCTATCATATTACACACAGGTATCCTAGATAACGAGGAGACCCAACTTCTGGTTTTGCCTTCCCCCCGGGATTCGGCCATACTGGGGCTCCCCTGGCTACGCAGACACAACACTTCCATCTCATGGGAAAAGGGAATACTGGTAGCCTGAGCGGAGGGCTGCAGAGGACAGTGTTTTCTTCTCTCCCTTGTATGGCCACTCTGGTGCACACAGTCATTTCCATGCAGGTCCCAGAACAGTATACCTCCTATGCAGATGTGTTCAGCCCCACCAAGGCTGCTAACCTGCCACCTCAACTGGAGGTAGGATCGTGCCATTGATCTGCTACCCGAAGAAGCACCCCCCCCAAGGTAGAATCTACCCGTTGTTTATTCTGGAAGCCAAAGCTATGGACCAGTACATTGAAGAAGCCTTGTCTTTGGACATTATTTGACCCTCGGCCTCTCCAGCTGCCTCGGGGTTCTTTTTCATTGAAAAGAAGGATGGAGGCTTGTGACCATGTATTGACTAACTTGCCTTGAACAACATAATGATGAAGTTCAGATACCCTCTTCCCTTGATACCAGTGGGGCTGGAAGAGATCCAAAGGGCCACTGTGCTCACCAAGCTGGACCTGCACAGTGCCTATAACCTGGTCCACATATGAGAGGGGAATGAATGGAAAACGACCTTTGTTGCCACTAAGGGCACACGGCCAATGCTCCCACTGTGTTCCAATCATTTGTGAAGGAGGTCTTCCGCAACATGGTTTATAAGTTCCTCTTACTTTACGTTGATTACTTGCTTATTTGCTCTCCTGACTTGGTGTCTCCCCAGTCCCACGTTTCCCTGGTTCTTTAAGGCTGAGTAGTGAGAGTTCCATTACCAGACCATCTCTGTTTTGGGCTATGTGTTGGAACCCAAGGTTATGAGGATGTCAAAAGTCTAAGGTAAGCATACAGGATTGGACAGCACCCTCCACAGTAAGAGCGCTTCAATGGTTTCTCAGCTTTGCCAATTTCTACGTAAGGTTCAACAGAAAGTTAATACTGCCCCGCTTAACTCGCTAATAAAGCAAAAGATGTGCAGGTTAAACTGGACAGAGGAAGCCCAGGCTGCCTTCCAAGACTTGAAGAGGTTGTTCACTACTGCCCCTATTGTTAAGCAACCTGATCCAGAGTTGCCATTTGCGGTGGAGGTTGATGCATCAAAGGTAGGAGTCGGGGCAGTCCTCTCACAGCGTCAAGGGCTGCCCTCCCAATTGCACCCTTGGGCCTTTATTTTCACACAAGATTACTCCAACCAAAGACAATTATGATGTGAACAAGTCACGCACCGCCCAGGTTCCAAGAATGTTAAGGCCGATGCTTTGTTTCATCTGTCTTCCCCATCAGATCACCTCACCTGAAGTCATCCTGCCCTCTTCCTCTTGACCATTCTGCTCATTCCTGAACCCCATCTACTGGATTGTGATTTTGATTGTTTGCTTCTCCACCTTCCTTATTCTGACTTTTGCCAGTTTACGACTGATTCTGAGTGTCTATTAAACATCTTTCTCTGCATGTGGATCCTCGCCACTCCTTCAATACGATACGCCTTTTCTAGCAAGGATTCTGCATGTGAAATTAGAATTCAGACTGTCATAGTAATTAGCTCTTCCTACGAGACTGCAAACCTGCTGTTTCATTGCTCTATATTTTGTGCTAATCCCACAGAGTACAGCATACCAAACAATGAGGATGACAAGGGCTGATAAAGAGAATATCTAGCTAGTTCACTGTTGGATAAATCCAGAGGTCTTGTGTAGTGGTCATTTCCATTCAGTGCATTTTGATATGAAGAGGAAATTACTAAAATAAAACGATTTCATTATCAGAATCACGGGCATGACTACATCATAATCAACTCAATCTCCAGTTTAACAGCTCATGAAAAATAAGGTTGACTATGTGAGTCAAATACCAGCAAAAATATATTCTTTTTTTATTTTTATTTAATCACTTCAATGAGCTTGGGGAGATACAGATTTTTTCCAGTCGCTTAAAAAGAACACATTTAAGAATTTTAGCAGACAATGGAAACTGGAAGGTTCAATTTAGACATAGTCCTTTAGTATAGTAGCTGTTCTGAGTGTCATAAAATTTAGAACAGTCAGCAAAATTTCATTATTATTCATAGTCAGTTCATTTGTTAAAAAATTCTTTTAATCTGTAAAATTAATTGTGAATATATATATATAAACACACTTGTTCAGGAGATTGTAAGAGTCTGGAGGGAAAGTTAATAAAAGTAAGGCATACCTGCGAATGTTTGGACACCCAGTGACGAAGCACGTTGAGGACTCTGTTGGTAGCTGCTCTGCGTATAATGAACTCCTTGTCACATGTCTTTTCCGAGTTGCTGAAACCTGTCAGGGGACGAGGCAGAAGTTAGTGTTTCCTTCATTCTATAACCAAAACAAATCTGCAGAATTAAAATTTACCTCGATATCATTGTTGAAAGGAAGTTAGAATGTGATGTGTTTTTGCTGAACTCTCTAAATGAATAAAAAATAAACATTTATATTTTTCTGATGGTTATGTAACCTTGATGAGGGTCATGTAAGTAAGAGTCGGCATTATGCAATTACATGAAAAGCTACCAATGCTAGATTTTATGCCGAATCATGAAACCCTGCTCTGATTTATAGAGCCGTGAAAAAGTATTTGCCCATTTCTGCATATTTGTCACATAAAATGACTTCAGATCATGCACAATGCAACACACAGAGACCATGAGGAAACAGCTTAAATGATCATTTGATTCGCTGATAAAAAAAAAAAAAGTTATCCAGCACCATTGTAATCTACGTGAAAAAGTAATTACTGTCGTTAAACTTAACTTGTTGTATTACCTTTAGCAGCAGTAGCTGCAATCAAACACTTGAGATAGCTGGATATCAGTCTCTCACATCGATGTGCAGGAATTTCAGCTCAATTGTTGCAGAATTGCTTTGATTCGGCTGCATTGGAGGGTTTGAGCACACGCTACCTCTATGCTACCACTGACACAGCACCTCAATGGGCTTCAAGCTAAGACTTTGACTAGGCCTTGTGTTCCTCTTGGTTAGCAGTGGTTTTCACCTTACAGCTGTTCCATGAATACCATTCTTGCCCAGTCTTTTCCTAATTTTGGAATTTTGAATGCTGACCATATCAGAAGCAACTCAGCCCTGCAGTTCCTTAGATGTTCAAGTTCTTTTGTGACTTCCCAGGGGATTCATCATTGTGCTCTTGGAGGAATTTTGGTAGGTCAGCCACTTCTGGTTAACCAAAGTCCCATAGCCTTAGAAATGGCTTTGTAGCCCTTTCCAGACTGAAATATTTTAACAACTTTCTCATCACTTCGAGAATATCTTTTGGTGATGGCATATTTTGCCACTAACTGAAATAGTTCAACCTGAAAATGTTCTGAGGAAATGATGTTTCGATCCAACAGGACTTATTAGTATTCAAGCCACAATGTATCTAATCTAACGACTAAATTATGGCTTACATTTGGTTAATTGGTTGATCGAGTAAATCAGGGAATAATTACTTTTTCACAAATGGCAAGGTCATATTGGATAACATTTTATGTCTTATATTAAATGATGTTTGAAGATCTGAAACAAGTGTGACAAATATGCAAAATCATTAGAAACCCACAATGGGGACAAAAACTTTTTCATGGCCTTATAAATGGAGGTGACATTCACCTGGAGGGCTGCTGTGCCCAGCTGCCGCTGTGGCAATGGCAAAGGCTGATGCAGGAGACATGGGACAACGGAAATTTTCACCTGATGGGACTGCAAGAAGGCAGAGCAGCATTGGGATTAGTGGCTGGCTTTAGACATGTCTTTCTCTTTGCAAATAAAAAGGCTTTATAAAGGCAAGTTGCAATGTGTTATTAAAAATATTGTTCAAGAAAAAATAAGTCTGAATGGAAAAAAATAACTAGGAAAATGTTTTAGAACTTTCACTCCTGATCAAAAACACCTCACATTTTTTTTTATTGTACCTTTTGGAAATGTACTGATCCTGAATTTCTCCAATGTGTACCTTATTCATGTAATTAGGGAATTAGTGTTACAGCAGCCCGACACAGGAAATGCAGTACGATGTAATAAAGTATAAAATACAGCAACGTTACAATAGATAATAAACATAGACATTAAAACGGAACAGCAATACATAAGTGAGTAAACCCTATGGACAATGTGATGTAATATTTAAAAACGGAGCACCGAAGGAGTAAGAGATTATCCTGCACGCCTTTGTTTTTCTAAATAAAATATAGATTAAATATGTAGCAAACATAGCAGCAAACATCACTGCAATTTGAAAGCAAGTGAGGTAGAAAGAAGCATAAAACTACAGCTTCTAAGGTACACTGAGAAACTGCATGATCAGCCATCAGCCTTCAGATGTATTGCATAGTATAGCTCCACAGAGGTCGATGTTCCCTTTGTGCAGAAATACAATAAATGAATTATACAGTCTGACAGCCGTGGGCAATAATGACCGTCTGTAGTGCAGTGTCACACTTAGGTTAGCCTGGTGCTGAATGTGCTCTTCATGCTGCAAAGCAAATCACAGAGCGGCTTGGAGATGTTGCCCATGATGGTCATTAATTTAGGCACTACTCTTATCTCAGCCACTGCCTACAGAAAGTCCAGGTTACACCACATAACAAAACCTACATTTCTGAGGAATTTGTTCAGCCTTTTAGCATGCCCCAGAACACCTTGTCATAAAAGATGGCACTTGCTATGAATGCTTAAACATAATGCATCTTATTTTACACGTTGAAGGACCTGAGCCTTATTGAGTTGTAGAGCTGACTCATTTCCTGCCTATAGACTGCCTGTACCTTCCCAGATAAGCTTTGCGTACTCCTCTGACCATCAACAGTGCAGAATAATGAGAAATATACAGTATTTGCCCCCTTCCTGAGTTCCTCTATTTTTGTTTAACAACACTTTATTTCTGAATTTAGTATAAGACAAAAGACTACATGAGTAAACACCATACAACGTCAAGTGATCTTGTGATTTGCTGAAGAAAAAAAACTCCCCAAAACCTATATCACTGTGTGAATTGTGTAATTGCCCCTTAGTCACTCAATGAACCAAATTTAATTGATAAGAGGTTTCAATTAGACTAGCCACGCCCATGATTGATTGCTGCCAGCCCTTTTGAATCTAGACATCACTTAAATACAACCTTTCCAGCAGTGTGAAGTTTCCCAAAAACCTCAACAAACATCACACTATGCCTCGATCAAAGGAAATTACAGAAGATCTGAGAAAGAAAGTTGTTGAAATATATCAGTCAGGAAATGGTTACAAATCAGTCTCTCAAACTCTGGGACTCCAGCGAACCACCGTGAGAGCCATTGTCTCTAAATGGAGAAAACATGGAGCAGTGGTAAATCTGCCCAGGACTGGCAGGCCTAGCAAAATTACTCCAGGAACGCATAGAAAACTCATCCAAGAAGTCACAGAAAACCCCAGAAGAACATCTAAGGAGCCGCAGGCCTCTCTTAGCCCAGTTACTGTCAGTGTTCATGATTCCACCATCAGAAAGACACTGGGCAAAAATGGTATGCATTGGAGAGTGGCGAGGCGAAAACCACCACTAAGCAAGAGGAACATAAAGGCTCGTCTAGCATTTGCCAAAAAATACCCTGATTACCCCCAAAACTTTTGGGATCATGTTTTATGGACTGACGAGTCAAAAGTGGAACTTTTTGGAAGACCTGGTCCATTACATCTGGCGTAAAGATAATACAGCTTTCCATGATAAGAACATCATGCCCACAGTCAAGCATGGTGGTGGAAGTGTGATGGTGTGGGGATGCTTTGCTGCTTCAGGGCCTGGACGACTTGCCATAATTGAGGGAAGGATGAATTCAGCTTTCTACCAAAAAGTACTAAAGAGAATATCTGGTTATCAGGCCGTGATCTGAAGCTCAAGCATAACTAGCAGGACAACGATCCGAAGCATAAGAGCAAGTCCACTTCTGAATGGTTAAAAAAAAAATAAATAAAATTAAAATTTTGGAGTGGCCTAGTTAAAGCCCTGCCCTGAACCCCATTGAGATGTTGTGGCAGGACTTAAAAAGGGCAGTTCATAGTCAAAAATCCTCCAGTGTGTCTGTATTAAAACAATTTTGCAGAGAAAAGTGGACGAGAATTTCTCCACAGTGATGCGAAAGACTGATCTCCTCCTGTTATGTTAAAGACTGATCTCCTGTTAGCGGAAGTGTTTGATTGCAGTTGTTGCTGCTAAAGGTGGCCAAGGCAAGTATTAAGCTTAGGGGGCAATTACTTTTTGACACGGGTGATTTCGGGGAGTTTTTGTTCAATAAATCACAAGATCACTTGACAACTGTGTATTTACACAGTGTTACACATTTACTTATTTACAGTGTTTACACATTACACATTTACTCATGTGTTTACACGTGTTCTCTTTTGTCTTATACTGAATTCAGAAACAGTTACAAGTGTTGTTAATAAACAAAAATAGAGGAACTCAGGAAGAGGGCAAATACTTTTTCACGGCACTTTGTGTTTCAATCTGTTACATGCATTTCTCAATACTGAGTTCACTTTTTCAAAACTCTTCACACAGTAACCATAACCTCAGTCTAAGTAAACTGTAGATTATTGCTTTCACACAAATAGATTCCATGAAAACATCTCTCAAATTTCATACACCTTTTTCAAACTTAAACTCTACTGCCAACAAAACTCTGCATAAAAAGACCATTTTGGACATGCTTTCATGCTAGTCAACCTTGTCCTCCGCATTGGGCCAGAAGTTCTCATCCACATTACACTTTATGCCTACTCCTGCTACACACCTAGGAAAGAATCTTTTTGCATGCCTGATCCATCCTGGCAATCTTCTGTAGAACAAGTGTCCATTGCTTCCTAGAGGGACATTTTATCTTGTGAACAGTGGTTACAGGCCTTAACCCTCCATGACGAAAAGAATTTCACTATGAGATGGTGAGTAATACATGAGAAATAGTGGCATCGTCTAATTACGGACCACAAAGTCCTCTGTAATGGCACCCGAAAGGTGAAATGTCACCTTGTCCCACACAATTACAAAGTTCTCCCTTGCCCTCTTTGAGATACATCTCCAAACAATCCGGTCTTACTGCCAAGGGTAAGACAAGGTATAAGGCCTGCTTATGTGCTGGTTGGTGCAATGCTGTCAGGAACCAAGGACCAAGGCTCACAGGGAGGAGACAGCTGGGCTCGTGTGTATACTATACTGTAATACTGTACATGGTATTATAGTTCCATAGATATCTTTCAAAATGATGTGTCCTATGAATTATATTTATTATCCATAAATGTAACAGTTTTGAAAACAACGTGGTTGCTGTGTACATTTAGTGCTTTGCTGGTGGTGGAGTTTTAATGAGAAAATATTTCATGAAAACTGTTAGATGGTGTCAATGAATCGAATTTGAGGCACAGCAATGATCACTGACCCACAGTTCCACAAATTTTAGCAGAACACCAATCCAGCAAAACACCGATGCCTTTAACGTCTATACAAAACACTTCATGACATTCCAGTAGAATCAATATGGAAGGCTTGAGCCAGCAGAGGAGAGACAAGAGGGAAAGAGAGGCAAACTGTGCCATCATTTGTAATTGTATAGGACAGCATCGCATTTCACCGATCTGTGGCTCTAAAGACTATTTGACAGTTCATCCTAAAGTTATGTCACTTTTCCTCCCACCTTGCTCTCCTATTCCTCAGTCCCATACAGGAACTATTTTCCTCATGGAACACCGTTCACATGACCAAATGTCCCAGTTGGGTGCCATGAACGTGAGATGCCTGAACATACATATACAGAAAATTACCCAGCAATTCCTTCCCAAGCAAGAGAGGACACAAGGTGTGATGTGGATTAGGCTGAATGAAGATGACAGGGTTGGTGAGCACTGCTGTCTTTGGACGTATCAATCCTTTCATTACCTTTTTTGTTTACATGTATGTATGCATATGTGTGTGTGTTCTTAGAGTTTTACACAAATTTTTGTGGTATAATTTTGCTGGCTACATTCTTTTCTGTTTCTTGCCATTAGCTTTTGAAAAGGTGTGATAATGAAATACATCGAGGCATAAGTCAACTTTTTTTCTGTATTCATTTCTGTAACCTTACATTTTGGTTACTAAAGAGGGTCTATTCTTTACTAAGAACACTTAAAAATAAACCAAAGCCCAAAACAGTAAACCTTGAAATAGTACATGACCTTAATGTTTTTATCTCATTATATTGTGAATGACAAAGTTTTCTTTTTAGCAGAGAACTTTTGCTAGTTATAGGTTAAGATGATCTTATTTTGCATATGTATGAAATGTGTTGGTAAATTCTGGATGTGAGTTTAACTGCTGTGCCAAGCTGCATTTTATTTTAGAGGAAACGTTTTCAGAAATTGCCACCCAGCCAGCCACACCCAGGCTATCCACAGTCTGTCTCCCCAGAGTTTTAACACACCTGCAGCTTATTTATATCTCTGTTTAACACAGCCCAGTGATTACTACTTTGTGAGGTATCGTGAGTCTAAGCCATACCGGGCAGCTGTCTCCGGTTCCTTCCTAATGTGTTCCTATATGAGCCTGGTTTTCCATACTGGTTCTTCAGTTCTCGTCTTGTGTATTGGACTTGTTCTCTTTGGTATTTTGCTGTTTTTGGCTTAGTTGTACCTTAGAAAGTTTCTTGGCTTCATCTTTTGAATCTCAGTTTTGGATTTAGATGCCTTTGTGTTTTTTTTCTGATTCAATGACTATTTGCACCTTTGCAGATTTTGATTTTACCGAACCCTTTAATAAACCCAGCGTTTCTGCATGTGGATCCTGTCGTGGATCTGATCATTACAATAAAGAATTAAATCAACTGGAAAAAGACTAAATTGCCTAATGAGAATTTGTTAATCTATAGATTCTTTTGTTGTGTAAACAGGAAATAATCTCAAGCTCTGGACTTTGACATTTGGACTTTTTTTTTTTCTCATTTGTTTAAGTGTTCATTAAGCAACTCAAGTCAACATTTTGTTTTAGTACTGTTCATTCTATAATCCTTCCTATGAAAGGTATGGAATATAGTCTGTTTCAGACCTCTGTTTTGTGATTCTCAAGATGAGTCGCTTCTGATGCCAAGCTACTGTCCATGCTCATGAGAATGATCACACAGAGTGGCACCGGGCACCACGATGTGGGCCTACCTCCAGGCTGCCGGTAGCGGAGGTGTCTGGGTGTAGATGGCGAGTGGCAAGGAGAGCCATCAGTAGTTTCACTGGCCTGAGGCATCTCTGGGACAAACTTATCCAGTGATGCAGACTCCAGAACCGCTGTCAAGAACACAGGAAAAAAAAAAAAAAATAATCCATACAAGTACCCCGGGCGTGGCCTCCTAGGAGACAATGCATGTCATTTCCTTTGGCATCACTAAAACAAACCGTATATTGTCCAGTAATACAGCAGCATTTGTGTAGCAGGCAGTAAGAAACAGGTCAAATCTGAACGTCTCTGTTAATTAGTGAAGCCAACATACAGGAACTTTGGACTGTTGATTAACTAAAAAAAGTACACTATATTCTGCATCTGTAACAGAAAGCCACAAGTTTCAGTCTTTTTTTACAAGCTGTTCCATGTCTTTACAGCAAAAAGTTAGCAAAAATCAAGGACATTATTTACTAGTTATACACACAAACACATTTAATTCAAATATGCTTGCAGTATAGTAATATCATATGAATACTGCCATTTCATGTCATCTGTTGCTTGTGCTCCACGTCACAGCAGTTTCTGTAGATACTCATTTGGCCTGTTTCGTTACCATCAGCTGGTCTGCACTAGCAGCGGAGCGCTCTCTTACACGCTAATCACAATCACACTACCACTTATCGTAAGACTGCTTGTTCTTGCCAAAATCAGGAGATGAGAGGGTAATTTTCTACAGATGCCATCAGAAAGACTGGCTGTCTGAAGTATACAATTAGTCATGTCATTCAACAGAATAAAACACCACTAATTGGCCATTTGAAATTTTCCTTACATTCTCTTAACTATGTCAGTGTGCATTTTATGTACATTTTATAGACTCAAGAACAGCTTGTATCACAGAGCTGCTGCCAAACTAAACTCTACTCGTCTGCCAGGTTTTTCCCACTGTTGACAGCACACTACCCACCCCCCCATCATTCTACTGCCCCCTTCTTGACTGCACTTCTGCCCCATGATACTGCCCTACTGCACTTTGTGTCCTATCACTAGTCAATATCACGACACACCATTTACCATACGCATGCGATCGATATATTGGTACGTTCGTATATGTGAAGTATGTTTTATATATATTATTTATCGCATAGCATACTTTGCTAACGTAGACAATGCTATTTATGAGTACTCTGTTTATTGCTTATTATGCAACATTGTATCTATTAAACTGGCTACCAAGTTTTGTTGCACTTGTTCTATGACAAGTAGAGATCCTTTTATTGTTTTTTTTTATATATCATTCATGTTTTCCACTATTTTAAATATTTAATCACTGGGATTATTTAGGACAGTTTCCTTTGTCGGTCGAAGGCAAACGAGGTCTGTTTCCAGTTAACAGTCAATTACACGGTTTTTTTTTTTTTTTCTTGCTTCTAAAAATAACTTGATTTTGGGTTTTGCCAGACAGGATGCTGGCTATCCTGACAGATTTAATACATCTCCTTGTAAAAAAAAAAAAAAAAAAAAAAAAATATATATATATATATATATATATATATTTTTATTATATTGAAGCCTTTTGGAAAAAGAGCCTGTTGATTCCAAACTTCATG
>JAACJT020000034.1:18746402-18757988 GCA_009936485.2 Gymnarchus niloticus
ATATATATATATATACTTATGATATTGAAGCCTTTTGGCAAAAGAGCCTGTTGATTCCAAACTTCATGAAATATGAAAACAGCCAACATCTCATCATGCGCACACACAGAATAAACAAAACAAACTAATTTTGACAGCCATAAAAGACCAGAGAGAATCTCTGTTCTGCTCCGAACGATCCATTATTACCAAAGGAAAGGTGAACTCAGCTGCGGCTCAATATTTTAACTGCCAGTCTTATCTCCTTCTTATCTCCACAGCATTTTCAGTGTTCATCCTGTAAAAACTCTCATTGTAGCACAGGCTACACTCCCCTAGATTCTAAACACATTGTCTTGACCTGACACCTGGTGCTTATTAAAATTACGCTGCTACACTGTTTGCGGTTTTTGATATGCTAAATGCTGTCACATGTCTTAAGCCACTTATTATCAGCAGCCAAGTCTGTGAAAAATCTCTATCACTGTCTTTTGGTTTGCAATTAAAATGGTCATATGCAATTTGAAAGAACAAGTAGTTATACAGAAATATTTTGATTTTGGCCCCCACCTGCTCAGGACTTGATAGTAAAGATAAGAAATCAATTCCAAGAGGTACTGAAACCACCCCTTTGGTGGTTGTGTGTAGCTCAGTGGGTTAGGGAATGAGGCCTATGTCCAAAACTTCACAGGTCCGAATCTTACGATCAGCAATCATATCACTGCTGGGCTCTTGAGAACACGGTCTTTATTTGCTGATCTTGTTTTCTGACCCAAAGCTTTCCTCAAGTGTATGGTGTTGTGGACAAACATATCTAAGTAAATAACTTTCACTATGTTGAGTTCTCATCAGTAGATTTTTGTAAAGGAGGTAATCTGTATACATCTGGCAGATCCTCATAACGCTCTGACATTTTGTCTAACAATCATAATGAGAGTAGAGTAATGTGTCTAGCTTACCCCGTCGAAAGCTACGACGCATTTTCCCACAAAAAGCATCAGTTCGCGGCAGCTCCGTGTTGTCCTCGGGGGCCCCTGGGCATGGCTCAGGTGAGGAGGGCCCCTTACTAAGATCCAACGGGGCCTTTGTGTTGCCCGCTGGCGGGGACACAGCGGGGTACTGGGTTGATGTGGGACTGCTGGATGCAGAGGAGGAAGTGGTGGACAGGTCTAGGGCACCCACTTTAGTGCTAACGGGTGAGTTGAGTGACAGCTTGCGAGCACGGACTGGGGAAGAGGTGCGTGAGGATACTGAGAGGGGCGGCGGAGATGAGAACTTCCTGCACAGGCGGGGAGATTTTTCATTGCTGGACTCTCCACTACGGTTATTCTGATTGGTGGCAAAGAACAGCTCTAAAGACCTGAGAGAGTCAGAAACAAAAAATTCATAATTAACATAATAACTAGAACAAATCAAATGGACAGAAGAGTTATACCAAAAAATCAAACTGTGCAGAAGTAAAACAATTCTTTCCAGTGGCTACCATTTTTGGCATGGTGTTACTTCAAGAAGGAAGCAGTCTCATTTGTAGTGTTTTTATGGAAAGTCGTGTACAGTAGAATGAAAAGTTATGACTGAGAATTGATATATATACACAACGTTATGAAGTTTGATTGTGTTATACAGAGCAACAACAAAATAATCTTTCAAGAGAGAAAGTTTCAATTTCACGCAAAACGACTCGTGGATTTATCAAGGGTTTTGGAAGTGAATATGCACAAATAATGTGAATAATGAGGTTGTTTTAGTGTTGGTTGAAAAGTAGATGAGACGGTGATACAAAGTAAAAAACGAGGAAAAAAATGCAAAGGTGTAGATAGGAGAAGATTAGCAGTGGCTGGGAAGGCTTCGCAAACAGAAGCACACATAAGGAAGACACAACGAGAGATGAAAAGAAGAAGAGTGACAGGGAGTATGTTACTTCGTCTGGTCCAAGGCAAGCTTCCTGATCTTCCTGCTGTAGTCTGGACATAGGGAGGTGATGGACAAACGGTCAAATGAATGACACTGGACCCTGTGTGACAAGGAGGGATGGGAGGTCATGACTGTGACGATGGCTCACTACATGCAACAAGGAACCCACAGCTGCTACAACTCCAAGAGGAGAGAACATGCCTTTACTCGACAGAATGCACGCTACGCAAGATATCAGAAGAAAGAAAGAAAAATTCTTTGGAGCCCCATCTTGCAAGTTAATTAAAATGGAATACAACTGAAGGAGTCATGAAATAGTCTCATCATTAGTGAGATTTCCACAAAACCTGTAGCATTTAGAGGAACAAAAATAAATTCACTGCATAAATATGCATCGAGATTGAAGAAAGCATATATAAACTGATATGAGCTGCCATGTTAATTCATGTAGTTTATGACTTTAAATTCTTCCTCAAATTAAGATGAGCATTTTCTTAATTGCTCCGGGACCCTGGATAAGCATATGAATAAGCAATTAAAAGATGGATGAATTTTTTTGATGCTTAGGTCCAAGTGAAATAATTCCACAAAACGATTTAATGTGCTCAGACATTCAGAATAACCTTTTAAGCCTTTCTGATTAGTTGACCGGGTCATATATACCTTATTTAAAATTTTAATTTTATTTAAAGCTCATGTGTGTTCAAATATTTCAATAATGCCATGAATACTATTTGGACAGAACATTCTACATTTATAATTAACCAAGCTCTGAAAATAGCTCTGAGTACAAAAGAGAGACCTAAAAATGAAAAATATGCAATTAATAATATTAAGGAGCACTTTTTTTTTCATTTTTCATAACTTTACATTGTCTTTGAAGTAGATAAAATGTTAATTTGGCAATGAACAGCTGATTTGGAAAGGATTATCTTTGAGGAACAATTTTATAAAATCTACTTTAGAAATGTAATGAAGACTGACTGTGTAGGAAGAGTGGAAGTCTGGCATGTGACTGTTAAATGTCAGAGGAAGAAAACTGGCCTAGGGTTTTCTGGAATGCCGCCAATACCTGACAGGAATGGAGGTAAAGGGCTTCTTATAGATGTCAGCGAGTTTGTCCATGACAACAGCGGCAGTCGTGAAGATGCGATAAGTGTGTAGGAAGGTGTTGAGAAAATCAATGGAGAGGAAGCGCAGGTCGGTCAGCCTCTCCAGCAAGCGCTCCACACTGGCATAACGTATCTGGGGAACTTTGCAGGAGTTGAGTGTCTTGCTAAAGCAGATGTCGACATCGTCGTTATGAAGACGGGCATCAGACCTGTTCCAACACATAATCGAGTGTCGTGTAATTGAGAACTGCGGGTTATAAATCTCTTGGAACTAAAACTAATGACTACTGTAAACTGAGACTCAACAAGTAAGTTCAGCATATTTGAGAAAATGAAGTTAGAGAAAAATTTATAATGACATTGTGAAATTGATCAGGGTGCATAAGACAAAGACTACAGCAAATGATTTGAGCAACAGTATTTTATCACTGCATGCTTCTATTATAAAAACTCGGTGAATCCTGGTAAACGTCACACTATCCTCTCTTAACAGAAGTCAATATTTACTAAACAGTTCTACACTGTGAAATAAAGCGATTTATAGTGTTTTCACAGTAGGCAAGAGGTTGAAGGAAACAGTGTTAAATTCAGGCTGACTAGTTCAGAAAAGAGCTTGGGTGAATGTTTTTAAAGGGGATTAAAGTGTAACTTGTGATACCCTATGAACTCACTTGATCATGTGTGGCACAGTGACCTTGGAGTTTTCTTCAAACACGCTGGTCATGAGGCCATTGCAGCGGATGTTGTCGATACACTGGGAAGGAAAGCAAAAGAGGAGAATATACAAGAGAGAATAAAACAGTAACAGTGTAAAAGATATCTTTATCGCTACAGTATGTGTGCATGCTCTCCAGTGAGACTTCATAAGCAGTTTTATATTTGTGTACCAAGGGGCAGGCCCACGTGGGCACAGCGACAAGTCTCAGAGCACTAAATGAGCCCTAGGGTGACAGCTATCTCCCAGAAAAAAACGGGAATAAATAAGTTACTGTGGAGACCACCCTTTGCGCCTTGCATGTTTACGCAAAGCGAGAGCTGATGGGAGGCTGGTTGTGAAGTGCTTATTTGTTACTCTGCAATCCGTTATACCGAATTTATTTCTGTGTGCATATGGTTTGGATGCCTTTCTTGAGACTGTGCTTATATAGAGGTTTCGCAAACATCTGGATTGATTAAACATAGGCCACATCAGACCAGACTATAAGAAATCATTTTTAAATCAGCCAGCAAATAGTAATCAGCAGGAAAAAAAATCACTAGTGTATCTAATAAAATTGGAAATATGCTCCTGTTAATTTTTGTGCTTATATTCCATGTCCATGCATACCCTTAAATGAATGCTTTGAAACATGCTCATCAAGGCAGGCTCATTAACTGTTCAATCTAAATCCCACTCTGTGTACCTTAATGATTCCATGTCAACATTCTCTTGAATAAGTTAAGAACGAGATGCTAACCAATCACTACTTTTCCATCACAGGAAACAGCATTTTGCCTGGTATTCCATTTGTCTACAATGGCAGCTGTGCTGGCAGACTATCTTTCGTAAATTCAACAAAACTCAAGTAAGCTTTCTAACTAACTAGTCTGAAAATACAAAAAAAATCAGCCGATTACGTAAAAACAAATGAGTGTACATAAGAGTCAATGAAATGAGAAATGAGTGTCAATTCAGAGACAGCAACTACCCAGCAATCATCAGACTATGTACGAAATGCCATCGTACTCTAAGTGAAACAAATAAATATAAAAATCCCGATCAAACTTTAATGCTTGGAAGTCCGCGATAGTTAGTAGTGCTGCCTACACTACAGGTGTGTGTGCTGTTTGCCTCTCCCCTCAGCACTTTACGCCACAGGTGCTGGTTCCCAAACCTATTTTTCGGTATGGACTTGAGTTTCTTTTGGTGATAAAGAGTATGAACCAGTTCCGAAACTGGCATCGCACTGGAACCATATTGGTGGAAAAGTGGCTTAAAAATCTCCCTAATGAGACTTTCAAGATCATTTGTCACGGCAACACAGTAACATTGCGTTTGTTTGATTTTTCATAATCCAACTAGCGCTGACTTCAGTCACCATGGAAGCATTCAGATCCAATCACATTGTGATTGACAGAGTGCAACATCATTATGAAAAGTGGAATTATGGAATTAAAAGCTTATTTGAAAAATCGTGATTCGAAATACGTTGATCGGAAAACCGTATACAGAAATGTATAATTACTTGAATATGTCATATTACTTATTCATTTATTGATGTGTATATTTATTCCTATATACTACATTTCTATGTATTTATTTATTTCACTTAGAGTATTATGAGAGAATTTTTCTGCCTTTGCTGATATTGAGAGTATGAATGATTCATATGATGTAATCCACGATACTCACCTGGCTGATGTCACTAGTCCAGGCAGCTTTCTCTTGGCGTGATGGGGCCAGCAGAACTATTGTGAACGGTGGAGCATCTGAGGGCTCTACGACAATCTTGAAATCCAGATGGCCAAACACCTGGCCTGTGCTCTTGGCTGTGAACCCAAGGGAAAGGATGTAGGCATGTGGAGAGGGTCAGCAGGTCTTTCAGACACTGGCTGTAAGCAAATAACCCTTTCAGAAAGTTACATCTTTTTTAGTGATTTAATACATTGAGAGCTAGAGCAATTGTCTGTTCGACAGTCATTTCCTGACTTGCCACGCATTATTAAAACTTACAGGGCAATACATAATTTAGCCTTACCTAAAGGTTATTCATTTTTAAATTATGTCTGAAAAATGTCAATTGACACAATAGCAATACAGTGAAAAACAACTGCAATTCATCTCCCATTCAAATGATATGCAATATTTACTAATGCTTGATATCTGCTCAGTAGAAATTCAGTTGATATTCTGTGCCTGACCTGGACTTTGACAGTTAATTAACCAGCATTATACAACAGGAGACTTCTAAAGAACCTATGGTTCCTTATAATGTTAACAATAGTTAACGGGTTAAGGGAGGAAATCTCACATTCATCGTCACTGGCATCTGGCTCCTCGATGAGTGTGCACTCGATCAGGGACACAACCCCACCTTGCTGCAATTTGGTGAGAGGTTACATGGGAAGCGATTTCCCTCCATCACTTGTACCATCATCCAGTTTGCATGTCATCTCATCATTTAACACCATATGAGATCATTTTATGCAATAGCAGATTTTCTTTTAATTGTTTAAGGCAAGAGGCAGTAGGATCAGTTCTCAGATGCCTTATCTGGACTCCTTAACAGGCGGCCTGCTTTTTAACAGCAAAAGACGCAGATTCAGGTACTTCCCTGATGAAGCTTAAATAAAACATCCATAGGCTTTAAGCATTACCTTATTTTTTTGAACATTTTTCTTGTAAATAAGGCAAGTTGTAGGAGATGTTACAAGTGACATCACACTAATTAGCAGAATGAACTTAGAAAAGCTGGGTTCAGCCACGGACAATTAAATCAATTCTGATCCTTACCTGGAGCTTTCGTACGCTTGTTAAACAATTGTTTGAGATTCGAAAGATTACATTCACTTGCCCAGGTGGTTATCTATTTAGCATTTTTGTAGCACATGGATGAGAGATGAACATTGATGTGCCAAACCATTAACTGCTAATCATTAGACTCACTAATCAGCAGGCCATGATTTGCATATTATATGAGCAGGAAGTTCATTTGCATTGACCATTCATGGTTTTTTGCAGGCAGCAACAGGGCAGACACGGGTTCTTTCACATAGGCATGTTTACAAAATTGTTCTGATTTATCAATGGGAAATTGGGTAGGTATGTTTGTGCACCATTTGTTGAATCAGATTTTTTTTTTTGCATATTATTTTTGGTGTGTGCATTTCTGTTGTTGAAAATTACACAGAGTTCAATAAATGAGGCTCTTGGTATCTAGGACTAATACATGCATACAGGTAACTTACTTTGAGCAGGTGGAGCTTGCCCCCAGAGCTTCGGGTACAGATGAGAAAGTGCTTGGTGAAGAGGAAGCACTGCCTCTCACCCTCCTTTTTCAGGGACAGGGAGCCGAGACGCACCTTGCTGAGCTTCCCCCGCTCAACAGAAGGAAGCTGAATCAGAGAGCCTAGTACACAAGGAGAGGCAGCAAAAGAGACAAAGTCCATGAGAAATTATGACGGACAGAAATAAACCCAGGTACTTAATTTCGTTGTACTCGTTACAATGACAATAAAGATATTCTGATTCTAGACAGACAGGTAGGGATAGGAACAGTAAAATGTATTTATTTTTTTAAATTAGTGATCGGGTCACAAGAAAAGCAGAACGAAAAGGAATAGGAAGACAATGACAAAGAGAAACTGTATGAATTACACGATAAGCACAAAATCATGTCCTCCCTCTGACGCAATTTAACAGGATGACTGCTATCTGTCATAGACTTATGAGGCTGATGATACAACACACCATCAACAGAGGACAAGCATTTAGATTCAGTTGTTTGTAGTATGTTCTGCCGTTTTGGCAAGGGCCTTGTGATAAAATGTCATTTTTAGTTGAGCTATTCATTTAAGCTAGTCAGTGGCACTATTAATTATTAGAACACCAGAATAAAGTCTACAAGAAATCACCAGATGTCATCTACTCATACATCATTTGAAGTTGTAAGAACATGAGGCCCAGTAACGTAATTCACCTTGACGCACAAAAGTCTGGCTGGTGTCCAGCAGGATATCACAGCCCTCCACAATCATGCGCTCAATGGCCAGGTTTTTGCGGATGTTCTCTGTGTCGCTCACTTCATCATGCATTACCCTGAGAAGACAGCAACAGGCTGATACCATAAAATCTTATCTGAATATAATCCTCATCATTGCAATCCCAGGATATAGGACTGTTTGGTTTACCTACAGCAGTGTGAGTCTCATTTTCTTTTACTTCTCCTCCACTAACAAAGTACATACACTGTACTCCGTATTAATGCAACAAATGGGTTTTGAACTCGTTATTAACCACATGTACTTAAGCAACACAATATAACTCACCTAGACAATTCTTCTAGCTTTGACTTGGCAAACTCCAGGCTTTTGCGCTCTACATGTTCATGAGGTGTGTGGGCCAGCAGCTCATGGAGTGTGATGATGTACCGGGGGATCTGTGAGACACAGAGAGAGTATCATTCCAAGGCTGCTCATATCTGCAAAACACAATGTTGATCAGTACCTTTCTGTACTCCCTGGCACAAAAAATATCTTGTACTCTTTTCTCAGTATGTAGCCCTTGATGATCAAATAGAAATGAATAGGAAAAGCATGGGCCACATATGACAAACACATGCAATACCTAATAAGGAATGGAGAGGTGGAACAGGACAACTGTCTTTAGGCCAGTTTTTGGTCCTGCTCAGTATGAGTGACCAGATTTGTAAACACAAAAATTCTGCAATTGTCTCCAGTCTCATATATATAGCTTGAGGTATGTCCTCAATTATACTGTTTAATTGCCTGTACATTTCTGTAAAATGGTTATTTGGTAGTTTAATTACTAATCACTCGTGAAAGAAATGTAGTTCATAATGAGTCGCTGTAAGACATCAGCTTACAGTTAATAAATTGCACTGGGTTTGGGCACAAAACAGGCTGCCAAACCAGTACAGGCTCGCAGGAGGTCTTAAGCCTACTACATCACACTTTTCCAATACCTGCCCTGTATTTCAGTTTCTTAAAACTCATTATGTAGCATCTCATTTAAATACCACCTTATAACACTTCTCATACTTGCACACTACTGAACAATAGGTATTGAAAAAAATTATCTACTGTACAATTGATTGATTTTGCTTACAGACCGTTTTTGGAATTTCTTTGACTAAATACAAATTGTACTTGGGTTGCTGTTATGTTTAGCCTGTCATCATGAGACACATTCCAAGTTGAATTATTATCCACCTTTTTCCGGGGGGGTGGGTTACTGTTAAAACAATTACAGGTGCTACTTCCAGCAGAAGTAATACTTAAGCATTTAGTTACCTTTAGTGGTAATAATTTTAGTTCAAATCATACGCTGATCATTTTTGTATTTTCAACCAAGCTAAACTCAATGGGCCTGTCATGCACGTGGGCAATACGTGAGCAGCACGTACACTCGCGGAACACAACTGTCCTTTTTCGTTTATTCAAGCACACCCTAATGATGTCATCAAGCCATGACTACGGTGGCCTGTAATCACATATCAGTACAGGGCCCTATTTTGCACCGGCGCAAAGCGCGACGCAAAGTCGTTTTACTAGTTTCGTACCAGCGCATTCCTCATTTTCACGCCGAGCGCGCGCGTTTTCAAAATAGCAGTTGACTTTGCGCGCGCTTCCCGCTCGTAGGAGTGGTCTTTTTTAAATGACGTGTGGCTGGGCGCAACGTCGACACGTCGCTATTTTAAGGCAGCGAAGTGACATCGCGCTTTTGACCAACGAAAACCACGTCTAAAGTCAGTGGCGTATTGTTACACGATATTTAAGCGGCGCGTTTTAGATGCATGGGGAGGTGCACGACGCTCGTTAAGGACACACACACTCGAAGTGGACTAATGGTTTTTTGTTATTTTACTTTATCTGATTCACATACAGTATGTTGTATTATATAGTACAACTTATTATAAAATGATTTAATTTTGAGACAAATTTCTCTCCATATTCCCACGCCTGCTTCACCTCGACAGGCTTAGGTGGACCAGTGGTGCTCCGGTAAATGATTTACTCCCGCCTTTTCACTTCTCGCAGGAGCACGTCCGTTTCCTTGGCCGAAAACCGATCTGGTTTTCCAGGTAAACGCACCATTATAATAGCAATCCGCCATAGGTCATGTGCCCTCGCCTTTTAAAGGTGAGGTGACGTGCCATTCTGATTGGTTTATTGCATGTTATGCCCAAAACACACCTCTGAATAATTAAGATAGTTAGGACAACCTTCTTGCGCCTTGTGCTTTACCTTAGATAGTCAAAATAGAGCCCAATGTGTCACGTAAATGGGAGGGTTCCATATTCCAACATAAAACTAAATCGGATTGCTCCTGTCAACAACGGAAAAGTTTCCATCGCCTCCAAAAAGAAGACAGATGAACAAAATTGGCTCAACACTTAAATCTTAAAACAGTCTCCCAAAACGAACTATGGTGTGGTTGTTTCACTTCGTTTATGGGAAGGCAATGTAAGACAACAGGTACTCTACGCTGTTTCGTGGTTACAACAGTCCACCACAGAAGAGACTCGGACTACACACACGTTGACAGACGTGTCATATTAACAGCGAACGCTAACCGAAAGATAACTTTTTAAAACCCTTGTTGGACTGCCTGGAGGACATCAAAGCCTGGATGGCTTTAAATTTTTTAAATTTCAATGAGAGTAAAATGGAGGTCCTTGTTTTTCGTCCTAGTGGGACTAGCGATTCCCTCCATTTTAATCTAGGTTCTCTGGAACCTTTTAAGTCCTCCACAAAGAATATGGGCGGAATTATGGAAAGTGACTTTAAAATGGACAAACAGATCAGCTCAGTGGTGAAGTCAAGCTTCTTTCAGTTAAGACTCTTACCCACAATCAAGCCATTTTTATTATTTGATGATTCTGATAAAGCTATACATGCATTTATTTCATCACGGCTTAATTACTGTAACACCCTGTACTCAGGGGTTAGCCAAGCTTCCCTTTCCCGCCTACAGCTAGTACAGAATGCTGCAGGACGTATTTTAACACGTACTAAGAGGCGTGATCACATCACCCCAGTACTCGCGTCTCTCCATTAGCTTCCTCTACAGTTTAGGATAGACTTCAAGGTTCTCCTGCTTACCTTTAAAGCTATAAGAGGACTTGCCCCTACCTACCTTACTGATCTGATTATTCCATATACTCCTGCTAGGTCTCTCAGGTCTGCTGATCTGTTTCTGTTAACTAGCAGAAAGGCTAGGCTAAAACAGAGAGGAGAGACGGCCTTCTTTGTCCTAGCCCCTAAACTATGGAATGGTTTACCTTTCGATATTAGAATGGCACCTTCACTGCCTGTTTTTAAATCTCATCTTAAAACATATTTTTATTCCTTAGCTTTTAATTCAGTTTTAGATTGGTTTGGCTATTGTTTTAAGTTTTTTATTGTTTTGTCTTGTTGCGTTGTCTTTTTTGGTTGTTTTACTGATATATGTTCTGTACAGAACTTTGGGTTCAATGCCTGTTGCTTTAAAAAGTGTTTTATAAATAAACTTGACTTGACTATTTTAGATGAGCTAGCCAACGGTGCTGCTGATGCTTTTACATGGAAAAACATAGGTTGAGGTCAGATTATATTCAGATTATACATTAATAATACTACTAATCATCCTCATCGTTTTAACATTACATTACTGACCTTCCATATTGGAGCAGTGTGACTACGAGAGTGACCTGGTCCTGCAATACATGAGTACCCCTTTGTCCGTGTTTTTTCACCTGACATTGATGCAAAACTGCAAGTCTTGGGATGTAACACCTACAGGCTCTGACTCAGCTCTAGGTTAACTTTTAAGTGTTCAGGATCATTTCCCACGTCCCTTAACAACACGAGACCGACTTTA
>JAACJT020000034.1:18758088-18772776 GCA_009936485.2 Gymnarchus niloticus
TTACTATGTAAGTATTGGTATTCCTCAAAACTTCTCCATTTTTTTCATTGCCTTTCCGTCACACTCAATGAAATCAACAAAGTATCTGAGTATGCTGCTGTAACTTATCCGTGGCCACTTCTTTAAATAGCCCATCCATCCATCATTTACGGTGTAATGAATCATATTCCAGGATCCACGTTAAGTGAGATCACTTAATTTGGCAGGACGTCCAAAAGCAGGCAGTCCAAAAGGGTTAATCCAAAAGGCTTCGTCGGGAAAACAGGTGCGAGTCATTCACAACCAGGAAGTCAATCTAAACATCAACCAGATGCAAAATGGTAGGTAGAAAACAGGAAACACGATACACAGTTCAAAAGTCAGCAATGGCAAATCTACAGTCCAATACAATCACTCAGTATGTAGCCAAAACACTCACAGTACCTCGCACCAGCCTGTGCGGGTGCAGGGTTTATATGGGGCGTTCCATGACTAACGTTGTGAGTGGCTGGCCTGGTGAGGGCGTGACACGCAGGGAATTGGTATTCTTATATCATCCTTTTTAAGATGTGATATTGTGCTCACACTTCATTTTTAATGATTCCCTAGCTAAAAATGAACGTTTGGAACCAAATTAAAATATCAGTTGTTTACATCCTGGTGGAAGTAACTCCCATAATTCATGCAAGGTATCAATGGGACTTGAAAATAGGTGGATATGAAACTATCACAAACACCAGCATGCAGTTGACCATGTTTATATGTTATCATGTAGCATACATTTTGTTAGTTCAATAACGGTTGCTCTGGGTACCTGAAACATGGGATACGTGAGAAAGGTCTCCAGCATCCTGCCCTCACAGGCAGCATTGGATTCATACTGTTTCAGCAGCTTGTCAAAGTCCCGATTCTGCTTACAGTTGGCCAGTACCTGCAGGCTGTATTGATGATTCCGAACAAATTCCTGGTAGATGTTCAACATGGGCAATAAGATGTCGAACAGATCAGCTGTAAACAAAAACAAGTCACAGCATATCTGATCAAACACCGATGCTTACATCACATGCATAATCACATAATCACAATTACTGAGGTGAAGCCTAGTCAAATTACATAGTGCCCCGCTACCCACCTAGAACTAAAGTTGGCCAGTTGGCAATCCTTGCTTTGAGGCCTTGATGGAATATTTCATGCAAAAACATAATTGTCTCGCTAGAGCAAGAGAGAAAAATATAAATAATTAAAACAATTCTACAGCAGCTTTTGTGAAAATATGACATACAGAATAACTACATGTAATATGTGTGTCAATATGTTATTGGAACTATTGGCATAAAACATATTGTTCTTTACAAATAGTCTCAGTCTGCAATTCAGCCCAGGTTTAAGTTGAAACTGCCCTATTTAAACTGAATTGTAACAAGATCCACATTTTTAGGTTTAAAGATACTCATTTAATTTTCAAAGCAAACGAAAAAAGCCAGTATTACCAAGTGAAAAGTGTCAAAAATACTCAGACTTGTTACTGCCTCACCTGTTGAGAAAGACGCTGCTTACATCATCATGGCTGATGGGTGGCTTCTTGGAGCTTGCTGCCATGCGAAGTGGTCGCAGGAAACAGTTGACTAGGATGGAAAGCTGATGGACATACTCTGTCTCCGCCTCTACCATGTTGAAGACAATCTGATTCCTCTTTCTCATGCTCTCTGCATGGGGAGAGCAGATATAATCCTGAACAATGATCTTCCACTTCCGTCTACATAGCCAGCCACGCATGAAGCTCTGGACCTGCATGGAGACAGTACAAGAAATGTGCATGGCTGCCATTACAGCAAAGAAGCAGGTGTACATGCAGACAGCAATGCAAGAGAGAAACCCTAGAAGACTGAGTTCAACTGGCCCACTATACAAAACCAAGTAATAACCTTGTTCCTATACTGCGACTGGAGGACCAGCATTCAGTATGTGTAATCACAATAAAGAAATTAAACCGAAATTTAATTGAAAATCATTAACACACAGGGATTCTGTTCTGTCTTTAGCAAAAGCAAAGCAACCTGCAAATTAAAAATTGTAAACTGTGAATAACCAAATATTTAAAAATTGAATAAAAACACCTACATAAAATATGTTTTAGTTGATAGAGTATATGACTATGTTTGCCTACAGTTACAATACATTGTTTTGGCTGTAAGGTCACAATAAATCTCCAGTTTTTTTGGGAACACAAAATAACTTCCTGTACCTTTTTTATCTTTTTAATATCTGGGTCTTCTTCCTCTTGACATATGTGGTAAGGTCGCATTCTCTCCTTGGTTTTATTCAGGGCTATAATCTAATAGGAAAGTGAAAGTTTATTTAAAGGATGTTAATGGGGAAAATACAACTAAACATTTCTGATTATGACAAGTTTTTTTTTAAACAATATTCTTTGTTGGTATGTCCATTCATCCATTTTCCAAGCCGCTTAATCCTATGCAGGGTCGCAGGTGGGCCTGGAGTCTATCCCCGGCAGTCTTAGGGCACAAGGTGGGAGAACAGGGCACAGTCACTCACACACCACAGACAATTTGGCCACACCAGTTAGCCTACAACACATGTCTTTGGACTGCAGGAGAAAACCAGAGTACCCAGAGGAAACCTGCAAAGCATGGGGAGGATATGGACTCCACACACACAGAGCCAGAGGTGGAATCTGAAGCCCCAGGCCCGGAGATATGAGGTCACAGTGCTAACCACTGAGCCACTGTCCCCCCCTTTTGTTGGTATGGTTCCTTCAAAAATTTTGAAATCTAAAAACAATACAAATAATTCATAAAGCCCTTATTTTTTGCACAAGATTCAATTTTGGTAAAAATACTAACTCAAAAAGCTGAAAAAATTAGTGTTTCCAGTGGTCAACAAAGGAATCTAATAACCGTTTATTCTTTATACATCTGCCTTTCGGTGTGATACGGCACTGGCAAGATGGTGACTTTCAGAGCTATGCTGATGATATATAATTGTATGTACTTGTAATACCATTAGGTTCATGAGGATTTTAACACTGCATTTCCCAACTGTTTAACCAACCTAAAGAAAAGACAGAGGTGGTTTATATTACCGGCCTGAAAGCATGAAGAGGGAGTTTTACAGAAAAGCAATCATATTATTAATAAACTAATTGTGTGGAATCCTGGGTAATGGTTGACCTGAATTAAATTCTGAAGCAGATAGATCTTATGTAACAAAAACAACTTTTCCCCACTTAAGAAAAACGGGAAAAAATTCTGTTTCTCTCACAACATGATGTTCAAGCATTAATCCATATAGCGATAAAATAAGAAATTCATTTATTGTAGTTACTGGGATTATAGCTGTAATAAAAATGGTTTATATACATACAAAACCAAATTCAAAAAGAAGCATCAATAATGCAAATGAAAAACAGGGAAGCTTCTACATTATACACCTGTATCATTATCTTCTTGCTGACTATCAGTATTTTAAGTAGTTTTGAAGCTGTTGTGTTTATTCTTTATTGCACTGTGTTGTCTCATATTTGTTACATTGCATTGTTGTTATTTTGTACGATATGGTATAGTAAATTTTACCAGGCAGTCATTCTTGCAGCTTGTTTTTGTTGCATTACGTCTATATTATAATATTCTGTTCATATACTCTTATTGTTCAAAGTTTCAGACCCTAATCAATTCCTGCATGTTTTACATGCAGACAATAAAATGTTCTCTATATTACTGGTTTGTCAAAATATGCACCAAGCTGTCGCCTGTCTTTGTCCCCGCTCTTATAGAAATCATATTTCATACAGATTCTCTAATAGATAAAAACGACTTTTCACTCTTGCCTTCACTTTGTATTTATAGGTTGATTTCTTCAAAAATAATGTCATTCCAACCACTTGTCCAGGTCCACGTCAGGGGGACTAAAGCCTATTGTATGACAGGGGTACACCTTGGACTGGATGTCAAAAAATCCAAGCATCCATTTTCCAAACTGCTTATCCGATGTAGGGTCACCTGGGGCCTATTCCAGGTAGCTTAGGACACTAGGCAGTGGAAACCCCATCACAGGGTGCAGTCACACATGGACTAACTCAATCACACACTATGGGCAATTTAGACACGCTAAATATCCTATATTGCATGCTTTTGAATTGTGGGAGGAAACCGGAGAACCCAGAAGAAACCCATGGAGTGCCTGCAAACTCCACACATACAGAGTGGAGATGGCATTTGAGCCCTGAACCTGGAGGTGCAAGGCAACAGTGCTAATGTATGAAAGATGCTAAAGGAAATCCTATTATTATCACTGTTATTATTATTACTTATACTGACTAAACATGAAAATATGAATCACACATGCAAATACAGTTGCATGCTTGCAGTAATCTTTAAGAAGAGCATGGACAAGTCACACTTGACACCACTAAATACTGGCGACATCTTGCTGGCTATGCTGACTGGAACGCACAGCTGTGGCACTGCACTAAGCTGATCCTTCTCTAAAGGTGATTACTTTTTCTAGGCCTCTTGGGAAAACTTCTATTCTGAATATACTGTATCATCTCTCCGCTTATGGTAATCATGTCTGGCTGTCTGTATGGATCTCAGCTTGGATAGCTAACACAGACATTGACCTTCTCTGCACGAGATTTGAAACATTAACTGCATGCTACCCCAGGACCTCTAAATTCATGTAGGTCTTCTGACCTTCTCAAGCTATTAATAATGTTGACATGAGCCTTGAAAGTAAACCTAGCCCAAAACATCCAGTACAAATTGACAAAAACGTGCACAGACTCACACGAATGTAAATAATGCCAGAAGCCGTAAATTAAAATCTGAGTTCCAGGATAAAATTCATAGGATATCGTAATTCCATTTCTTCATTAAAAATAGCCGTACTTTATTACCAAATGACTGATACAACACTAAGTTGTTAAATCTTGAAAAAAAGCTGTAGGTACATCCTTATGTGGGTTATAAAAACAAGTTTCTGGAAATACATTTTATAGGACAGAATTCTTAATTCTTCCGCAGTAAAGAACTTGATAAGAAAACATATGTATGTGGAATTTCCTACTTCACAAGCCAAAAGATAAATAAAAGTAAATATCTGTCATGGGAGTGGAAAGACACAAGAAGTCATGTTCCTGCAGCACACTGATATTTCAATTTAATTTGCAGGATCCCACCTTAAATTACCAGACAAGAAGCAGCAAGTAACTGCGTATCTGTGAAAATGAACGCTAAACTATGATACTATCTTTTTCAAAGGCAATACATAATGGGTAATTGGAGAACACTAATATTTTATTACTTTAGCACTATATATTAAAACCAAGCATTTTGAAGTGATTATGACCCAGAGTCTGCAAACTTTTCCATTGTAATATAGTCATTTATGCCCAAACGTAGACCAGGAATCTAATTGAGAATACAATGCAATCCATGAGAGAATAACAATTGTTTTCAGAAAAATGAAAAACCTGAAACTGCATGACAAAAAAGAATCTTGCTATTCTAGTTATCGGCCAACAAGAAATCACATCACATTCACATATATTCACATATGTTCACTTAAGCCCGCAAATGAGAATATTACTGCAACTGCATTACAGAAAAACATATTAAGACATTAAGTGTCTAAGATATTTTGTTATAAGGATGTTAAAAGGTTTGATCTGTATAAGGGGCGAGTAAACTGAATTCTGGTTTATGCTGTTTTAGATTTTATTAAAATGATCACTTAGGTTACTGCAGGGAAACATTGACACACAAAGTGAGAAAATCATCTAAAAATGTGAATTTCTGGCTCTTATGTAACCATAAAGCCCAAAGGCTCCCGAGAACAGAGATGCTTCTAAATGCTCCCTTACATATTTTGGGAAACTATTGACAAGTACTTACAGGATCATTTCCCAAAATCTATGCTTTCATCTGCTATTTACTATAGTAGAAATACACAACAAATATAAGTAATAATATTATTTAGTAATAAAAATGATTCCAGTTCCCTTTGCTGTATTGGCCAGTCTCACACAAATCCCACAGAGCATTGCATCTATAACACCAGCTCATATCACAACACAGAAATGCTGTTTAAAAAGTTGAAGGAGCTGATTGTGGAGGAATACACATCACAGCTGTTTGCTGAAAGACAAATCATTTGTGAATAACTTTTTAAATAAAAATTCATTTTTAGACAATAACAAACTGTCTTGAGAGGCTAGCACAGTTCAGTAGCAAGGGGGTGGGTCTTCAGCTCTGTGGGTTAGGCCCTTAACCGTAATTCCTCCAGGGGTGTTGGACCCTGGCGGACCCTGTGCTCCAAACCTTATAGTTTGTTCTGAACTTGCTTATGGAGAATAAGATGGGATATCATCCAGCGACAAACTGGCATCTCGTTCAGGCTATTCTTCTACCTTCCCTCTTATGCTGGTATTACCTCCTCCTGTACTTGATAAGCAGCTTTAAGATGGGTGTGTGTGTGTGTGTGTGTGTCTCTCGCAACACACACACTGAGAGGATGATCTGCTAATGAGTGTGATGAAGGCAGTGAAGCAAGACTTTCTGGACATTCTTCATATGTTGTGTACCTTAGTATTCCCTTGAAAAATCTCCCTAATGAAGTATTGAAAATAAATGGCAGTAATAATCAGCTTCTCGCTTAACTATATCCCACATAGAAGTCTGGTAACTAATTAAACCTGCGGATATAAAGCTGCTAAGACGAAAGAATAAACAGCAATGACAGCATTTTAAAATGGTTGCAATATACAATATACATAATTATATAGCAAAGACACTTGAATTATAATCATGAGGCAAGGACTACAGGAAATAACAGGTTGAACAACCAAACACAGCTGTATAGTGTTTTTCTAGTAATACCTAAGGCTAAAACTGCACCTCTCATTTGGACAATCCATGATTCTTACATTTGCAACAAGCACAGACTAATGATGCAAATTTGTAGAACAAGTACGACTTCACACACATTTCCTGGTCTAGGGACAAAAGAGTAAATAGTACATTTGTCACGAAGGAAGAGGTAAAAGAAGAAACAATGAAAATATTGTACAGAATCTACTCGTAACTATGAGGAGATAGGCGACATTAGAATAGGCGGTCACTCGCTGGCAAATTCAGAAGTGGATTAATGACAGACATTTTAAGTCAGATCAGAAAATACGATACAAATTTATTTCGAAGAAAATGTCTTGGCACATTACATTAAACTCTACACTCGACACATAAACACAGGAACCAAAGTGAGTATTGAGCACGTTCGCTGTATTGTAGATGAACACAAACAATGAATCAAATTTCAAAATCACAACTACCAACACTGACACTGGCACTAAACCACCAAACTGAAGCTCACCTCTGCTTTGAGTCTCTCAATTTCTGTATCCTGGTCCTCCAACTGAGTACGAAGCTGATTGGCTGCCACCTTTTCAGTTTCCACAATCTGCACCAAGTGGATATATTTCTGCATCAGCACCTCACGTTCAATGATGATGTCAGAGTAGCTGGAGGAGAACCACAGAGCAGTCCATTGTTAATGATGCTAAAGGTATAAATTCAAATCACAATGTATAATTGCTGTCAATTTCAGCTGTTCTTGTTTCAGTACTACCTTTGAACTATCTATCTTCGTGTCAAAACAACATTATGTTAATTTGTTAAGTATTCTTAATGTAATACGCAGAAGTCAACAGAAAACATACTAGTGCACAAGATAATGTTAGACAGGCACTGCAGAACTTCAAGTATAAATGCCATTATCTCCATATGTCCAGTGAACTGAGAGCACTATATAATCATATTTAAGATGAACAGCAACATTTTTTTGGCTGGAACAACCTTCCAAGTGTGCCATGTTTTCAAATAAAAGTACTGCTACTTGAGTAAGAAAATGACGCCAGAGAAAAATGTAACTGATTAAAACAATAGTTAAGAGTTCAACACCTTAATGCTCCTTGACCAGCAAAGAAGAGTGCTACACCTGGGTGGTATGACATGTCCCAAAAGCACAGAGAAAGTCTGCATTTTAAGATACTGGACACTCACTCACACAGACCTGTCCCATTCCTGCCCATGACACTCCACTTGTCTGACACACAGAATACCTGGCTTGCTGAATGGCCTCCACCCACTCATCACACTCCGCCTCTTCTTCTGTCCGCAACTCCAACGGTTTCTGTCCATCGTGGCCAAAAACAATCAGGAAGTACTGCTTTAGGAGAAAGGGAAGACAGGTGAAAAAATCTAAGATGCTTAATTTTATGTCTAATTAGCAGGGCCTGTTTCAGCAGTAGAGCTGAATCCTTGATTAACCCTATAACTCCTAAGTGTGACAAACAATTACCATACATAAGGATGGCTTAATGCCACTATTTATCTTTGATATCATACTCAAAGCACAACTGACAGCACAATATCAGCCAATACCAATGCCGAACCGATAGCGTTTTTGTCAGACGCAGATTAATTCGTCTGGGGCCAGAGTAGTGACCTATGTATTTCTTTATGTTTAAAATTAAGAAACAACACATACACATTGGGTCCTACTGACTGACGAATAGCATTTGAAAATGAAAATTTATGATTAGGTGGATGTTGCTGGAGTCATGAACTCAGTTTTACTACTATAAACTAGCATTGAAAAAAAAAACTAGCTGCGGTACTGGAGCTACAGTATTTCCGCATGCAGACTCCATGACCGGGTGCCCAGGAATCAGATGGTGACTCTGTGAATGGTTTTATGTACTTAATGCACTTGCACTGCTGTGTTTGCAAAGACTTCAAGGAAAAAAAGCTTTGCACACTGAAAGAAGCTGTTGAGAAACTAAGTAATGAGAACACTGATGACTTTTTTTTGTCATAGTGGCAATGACATCGATGAGGCTGAGGATTTAGATTTAGAGCAATTTACATATACTGGTGATGGAGATGACAATGATGACCTTCATCTCATCTGACCTGGTAATGAATGGTATTTAAGGGTGTTTAAGGAAAATGACCAAGTTGATGGATTTCAATGTCAAGACTCAAGATTATTGATTGATCCATCCATTCATCTAGCAATTTTCCACCGCTTTATTTGGGTCCCAGGTCATGGGGGCAGCAGACTAAGCAGAGATGCCCAGACCACCCTTTCCTCGGCCACCTCCTCTAGCTCCCCGGAGGGAAATTGAGACATTCCCAGGCCAGCTAAGAAATTTAACAACATCTCCAATGTGTCTGAAGTCAGCCCCAGGGTCTCCTTTTGGTTGGGCATGCCAGAAACACCTCCCCTAGGAGGCGCCCCCGAGGCATCCTAGACAGAACCACCTCAACTTGCTCCTTTCAATGCAGAAGAGCAGTGGTTCTACCAGAAATCCAAGTTCCTCACCCTATCCCTAAGGCTGAGCCCAGACACCCTGCGAAGGAAGTGCATTTCAGCCACTTGCATCCGTGATCTTGTTCTTTCGGTCCCTATCCATAGCTCTTGATCACTGGTGAGGGTAGAAACTTAGATCGACCAGTAAATCAAATGGTTCGCCAAGACAAACAGTCACAGATCTGACGATATGACTACAAAATTGATCATCGACCTATGGCCTAAGGTGTCCTGGTTCTAAGTGCATTTATGAAGACCCTTATGCTTAAACATAATGTTGCTATGGATATTCTGCCCCCACTGGGGTGTCTGGTGTGATGTAGCCTGCTACTACAGCTCGGCAGATAGCTAAGAGTTCCCAAGTGAAGTCCAAAGCCGAAGTTCATTTTTAAACTTTACTTGGGATATACTGTAAACTAAACAAACATAAAATACATGTCACGATACATTAGCTTAAAGCTAATTTATGCAGACAACATTACAGAGATGTTAACACTTAGCATATACAAATTCACCAAGATACGGAACAAACCTCATCCATCAACAAGTTTACATCAGAGATATTCCTTCCGCACAGTCACAAAGAAACAAAACATAAATACTCACAAGCAAACGTCTTCTCAGCCAAACAACACGTAACAGGAACGAACACGTCTGTCCAATTTCTTGATGCCGATTGAAACTAACTACGGAGTCACGCAATACCTTTACCACAAGGAGTTTGTCCAGTAGGGGGTCTCCCTACCGCAAATTAACAGAACATCACAATGGATAATCTGTGATTAGCAGAGAAATCCAATAACAGAGCACCGCTTGGGTTCAGATTGGGCAGGCCGTTTCTTCCGCTCACACCCTTCCAGGTTTCACTGTTGTTACCCATGTGAGTGTTGAAGACTATTGGTTCAGATTGTCTGAACCATGATCAGGAGGTCAGAGACTAGAATCAGTGCCCATCATACACCATGAGTCAACTAACAACTCCGACTGTCTGAAAATCGGCATACTAGGACCAGCTGATGCAGACTCAATACAAGTCAAGCCTACACAAAGTGTGCCAATCCAACCAAGACAGCCAAACAAGCAAAACCAGTTTAATCATCCATGCCAAACGTATCAACGTTCTTCATCACCCAAGTATTGACAACAGTAGTTTGTGATCAGGCCATTCCTTTTCACTTCCTTCAGTTCCCTTGCCCCTTGTTACTCCATACCAAGCAGTCTTTTGTTTGTTGCTTACTTGTGTACGACTAACCTCTCGTTTTGGATTTGGCTGTCGTATTGCTTAATCTGTTCTAGATACCGACTATTTTGCCTGTGACTACAACTAAGTCTCTGGATTGCCCCTATGGTTTTGGAATTTGTTGTCAGTTATGGTTCTGACCCTGTCTATTTTGTCATTCAATTAAAGCCTACCTCTGCATTTGGATCCCTTCTCTGTAATCATTACAGTATAACTGTGAATTGGAGCTAAAATCAGGGTAAAAACTGCGCAGGGTTACTTCAGCCTAACATATTGATTCAGTCTGCATCATAAAAATTTTCAAGCACTCAAACTATGATCAAAACCAGGCTGACCAGATGCACCGTATTTTCTGGGACAGTCCCATATTTTCGCTTGATATCCCATTTTTTTTCTGGAAAAATCCCCATCTCTCCCATTTTGCTCACCACGTTGTCATTTAGGGGCTACACCTGACATTTAGCTTAGGGGTAGTAGATCACTTTAATCTGGCTCTGCTTTTTCTTTCTGCTTAAACAACTTTTAAGCCATTTGCATGCCATATGTACTACAGGCATCAAAAACTGCTCAAACTGTGAAACAAACACTGTAATCCCATAAAGAAACAATGAAACGAAATGCTGGTTTGGCAACGTGAAGCAAGGCTTGTCTGTTTATCATGTCAGATTATGCCGATATTGAATATCGGATTGGCACAGCCCCGCTTATATAATAAAAAATGCACTGTAGAATTAAAACTTGCTAATTAATAAGACAATTTGATTTCATGCTTCAACAAAAAAATCACAATTTAATGAAAATCACAAGTCTGAAGAAGAGTAAATAAATAACATTTTAAATATGAGAAATGATATTTACAGAGCACACATAGTCACAAATTTACCATTCTTCCATTTTAAATATGCTGTAGCTTTTAGTATTTACATAGATTAAATTCAAAATAAACTTACTCCTAAAAAAACTTCATATAATTAACACAAGATAAATACCCCATGACATTGTGTTCCAAAGGGTCTGTTTTAAACTAGTACAATGTCCAAATTAAAGCAACAAGCATAATGAATTCTTAATCAGAGCTCAAAGCTGTATAAATATAACAAGAGAGCCACCTTGAAGATGAAAATGACCATTTGAAAACAACGAAGCTGTTTCACGATGTATATGGACATTCAGCTGACCCACCAGCGCTGGGCTCGTTAGCACAGTCAAACGATAGTGCACTGCTGTGCTAACACTGACACTCCCTTCCCTCACTGGATTTTTGCCCCATAAACTTCCATTCCCAACATGCGACATGTCTGTGAGAGGAAGAACATTCAGAGAACCTGAGACTCTTCTGTCTGTAATAGAGGACAGAGCTATTGTGCTATGAAGAATACAGTAACTGGCTGAATTGCTCTTCCATACTGAGTTACTCAGGGAAAACGGCAACATGCTCTGGACTTCACACTGTTGTCTGAATTTCTGTATAAACCAGAGTGCAACATTGGCAAATTCATAGTTAAAGGCTTTGATATATCAGAAACAGAATTAAGTGAATTTTGATTTTAACAACTATCTAGTTTTCGGTAATTTTACCATTTTTCTAATTTTCTTATCAAGACTATATACAGCAACAGCGTAGGAATACCATACAGTTTTATAAATCTATGTTCTCCAGTTGAATGTAATTTTCAAAATATTGCTAATTAAAACCACACATTAATTGTGCAAGTCATGTTTTGTTTTTGAAATCCTTGTGAATCTCTGCATGTGATACACAGTTAAAATGACATATTACCAAGGTCCAGGATAGTGATTCACTGATCCAGGAATAAGAACATTAGTGCATCGTCACCCTTTTGATATAGCCCCCGTCTGACTGTGGACGGCACAGCAAGTCACCGATATTAATGGTACAGACCCATAAAAACACCATGTGGCTGAAGAGCAGAAGAGACTGACAAACAGAACATTTAAAATTACGGCCAAGTCGGGAGTCAGGCCAACAGATGCTACGGAAAAGTGTCCAGGTTGTTGTATATATCTGTCCCTGTAGGTCAGACGTCTGTAAAATTAACACACGTGCAGACACGTGTGTGCCAAAGTGTAGCAGCCTTTATGAGGAAACAGCTTGAGAAATGTCCTGGCCAGAAAATTACTACATCAAATGGCTTGTTTCACTAGATCTAACTTTAAGCAGGGTGACAATATGACAAAAATAGCTGTAATGCATGGAGTTTCAGCTACAGAGCTATTCAGCTCCTGAGTTCACGTCGCAATTTGCAGTCACAGTTTATAGAAGTCGAAAAAATGCAACGGGAGGTACTTTAAAAGTACTACTATTTTTGTTTGTGGTTTCTCCTTTTGCTGATAAGAATATTGTAAAGCTCCCTCCACACATTTCTTGCATGGACCAGTATAAGAAAAAAGGCTGTGAATAATGTAATAAACTGCAGCACTGAACTTACAAGTGTAAATAAATAGTACATAAGGAATAAACATTCATGTACAAATGACATTTTCTGTGTAAGTGGAAGGTATTAGTAGATATGTTGGGGGGAGCTCAGAGGGCATGCCCTTTTTCTCACTTATAATTATCAGTATAAAGCATGTTTACTGTGCATTAGAGAAAACATTAGCGACCAGAAGGAATGACCTCGTTTTCGTGGCTTTGCGACTTTCTCATTTAACATAGAGAGCAAAATGGTTGTTTCTCAAGTTGCTGGGTTTGCCTCCCTAAAACGTCTTGAGAGCATTAATAAAATTGTCCCATCGTAGCCTCTAGACCCTGGACGTAATTCGCATTTGGAAGGCTGATGTTTTTCACATAAATGCAGAGCCTCCGGGACTGAAGCAGTGAAGCTCTCATTGACATAGACTAGCTGAATAGGAAGAACAAACAAAGGCAGGAAGCCTTGAAGTTAAATCACCCAGAAATATATTGTGTTACTGTATGGAGTATAAAAATGTACCTCCAAATAAAAATATATATACACAACACATCAAACTACAATACATAACAACAATTCTTTTGACACTTTTCCATAGTTGTTTGTTTATTTTTGTATTGTGATTCGTGAGCCATGTGCTGGTTGGCCAGTAACACATAAACTTTTACCAATGGCTGCAATGTTTGTTAAAAAATTCACCTTGCATCCCATATACAGCATTCTGAAACAGACAATCGGGTACTGCTCTCTAAATGCTGCCCTTCTGTCAATACATCTGACTATCAGTCATGACTTTCCATATAATGCACACTCTATGAAGTGATCAGCATGCCCAGGAGTTGTTGCATCACATACAAATACTCATCAAGGCAGTAACTTGGTAGACAGGACCTTCTCCACTGGGACCTTCACAAAGGTAGTTCTCTGAAAAACTAGGTAACAAAAAACGTTGCTTATCCCTGATTGATTCTTTTCCTTAAAGGCATTGTCTTCCTGTAGTCAGTCACTCATGAGGAGCTATGTCTGAGTCTTTCACTTTAAGCTGTCACTTCATCCAACAAATCCTGTTCAATTGCACCTTTAGTTTCTACACATAGAAAATTGGTGACACACTTTGAAGTTCCATGGTCATGCTCTTTTAATAAATGTCATATAAAAAAACGCTCAGACTCAGCAACAACACACATAAAACATAGTTGACTGTACCTGTTTAAAAGCCCATTACTTAATGAGGATCAAATTACAGGATGCCACATATGGATCATCGTTCTAACTGACCATGCTTTTGGGTCGGCTCATGTTCTTCCTTTCCCTATTCAGTTTAATTGCCCTGATTTCCCTCATGTGTCTCATCTGGTTCCTTTGTTACGTAAGACTTGTCTGGGTTGAGTATTTCTTTTAGGATTGTCTGTGTAAGGGGCATTACCAGTCACTACAGTGTACTTCTAATTGTAGGTAGCCCATATTAACTTTGCAAGATTTTGCAATTAATCCTCTTCTTCCACACGTTATCCCCGCACCTGAGTAAACTGACGTGACTATTTATCCACCTTTTCTGAACCCTCATGAAACCTGGCACAAATGATGGGAGTTACTTTCGTCGGGACATAAACAAAGTTTACAGGCATATCAATACTTACACAGTAC
>JAACJT020000034.1:18772876-18785654 GCA_009936485.2 Gymnarchus niloticus
TTGTGTTTTTTTTTTTTGTTTTTTTTTTTTTTTGTATTTTTGTTTTTTTGTTTTGTTTTTTTTGGTGGAGAGGGGGGGGGGGAGGGGGGGGAATCCCTTTAATTAGCAATTACTAATTATTCATATTAACTATTCATACTTAAATGACTGTCGGTCAAAAAGAAAAAAAATATATATATACATGGCATTGCATCAGTCAAATATGAAGTGTGACTGACCCAGCTTTTAACCATGATTTCTACCAAATATCAAACTGATATGCCAACACTTTAAAAATGTTTGTTTATTTATTAGATCTGTTATTAGGATACTATGTATACTGCAGTACAACAGATATAATACACCAGATACAGTTAGCATATAGCTGTCTCGTTATTGAGCTCCGAAGAGTTACCCATTCATTTAGCTGAGCCTGAAGCCGAGTGCCGTTCCTGCATCGCTTGTGGGTACTGTAATGGAAAATTACTAGAACGAGAGACTTCAGTAATTAATAGAAATAGTGTTGGGAAAAATGTGACCTTGTGTGTAACGTGTCTCTATCAAGCATACCCAGGTGGTGCAGGCAGGAAACAAGGGGGTGTGGATGGCTACCTGAAAGTGAGCGAAACCAGCTTTGTTCAGCCTGGGAAACAACAAGATAAGGAACCAAGAAGTGGCAAACAAGGCTGTGCTTGTTAGAGAGAGAGATATAAGCTTGCCTTAGAAACAGTTAGTCGGACTTGAGGGTGTCGAGGGGGGGGAGGACTCCTCTTGTCTCGGCTTATTCTGTGCACTGAATAACCTAGGTAATAAAGGTATTTGCTGTCTCTAGACTCCGAGCTGACTGTTTTTCCAGCACAGTACACACTCAGAGATCGAATGCACCACGGACTTCATCATTGGCTGTCATGAGGGTGACTTTAAAGTCAGGAGGACTTCAGCTTCTTCCAGCTGTGACTATTTTTTGTGCTTGGATGTCATGACTGTCCTACATGATTATTGCTGATTATTTAAATGAGAATTATTAATGCAAATATTAATGCAACATTACAGGAAAATCTAATCACTTCAATTACAACTTCAATCAAATAAGCAGTTGTGATATTTCATCTTCCATATCAAGGTAGTAATTTTCAATCAAACCTTTCATTCACCGGCTATATATAGATATATATATATAGGGTATTTCACAGTCAGAAATCTGCATAGCCATTAGGAAAAGTTCAACTCTTTGACTGGTTTTCATGTCCTCATGCCACAGATACACACACTATCGTCAATTCAGTGACTCCAACTAGCCCAACTAAACATCTTTGGACTGGACTGAGAATTACGCATGGCAATGTACCATGAACATCAAACTTCACACACACAGAACAGAGGTGGAATTCAAACCCTCAACCTTGGAGGTGTGAAGCAACAACACTAATCACAGAGCCATAATGCTACCCCTGGATGTATTACCATGAAGTTAATTTACCAAGCTTTAATTGACTTTACAAGCTCAGAAATATTAAATGAAATGCCCAAACATTTGAAAGTGCTATGGGTGTAAGTGGTACAGCGGCTAATTAACCTACGTTATTGTAATCGTACTGTCATCAAGTACGTTAAGTGAATCCCTCTCTAAAAGTATTACAATTTTCATCACAGAATAGGAACAAACATAATAGCATAAAATGATTATGGATTTCATCTGTTGACTGCAAAAAAATTCAAAAATGGAAAGCTAGTCAATATTTTACAAGGCATTTCTCTATTGACAGGCACCCTAATGGTGAAATTGTCCGGTTTTGTTCATTTAAAGACATCAGAAATCTGACTGTTATAACATATTGGCCAGATAAAAAGCACAATTATGTTTCATTGCTATTTTATGCAAAAATCATCAAATGTTTACTGTTATTATTGTGGTACTGAAAAACAGGGGTGAGGGAAAAGTATTACACGTGGACCCCAGCTGGTACCACAACTCAATGTTGTCATTTGAACATCTGGTACACCTCATTAAACTGAACGCAGCATTTTGCAAATATTCTCAGCGGCCACATTAAGTACCCATACGTAGAACCAAGTGGGACAGCCTTTTGTCTACAGGAGCATGTCAAGGGCTGAGTTGTGTGTTTGGAGATGTCTTTCTGCACAGCACTGTTGTGCTGAGCTTTTCTCTTTACACTTTAGATGGTCCTGTCAGCTATAATGAGTCTGGCCGTTCTCCTCTGACCTCCTTCATTAACAGCAGTATTTTAGCTGTGTGGAGGAGCAGGTTGTACGTATCGACAAGAAGGGCCGCCCTTTAAGAAAATATACGCAATAAAGTCATATGGAGGCTGTGTGACACATTATGGAATGGAGCACACGTTCTCCCTTCCAGCAGTACGTGAATCATGTGAATTTCATCTCTGAAACAGACAGACAAACCTGTTGGATTCAGCTGCACAGTTTCAGATTTATTTGTTCATGAAGCAGAAACTTCACTCAGGCACCTGGAAGAGAATAAGCTGCTGCCTGCATTACAGTGGAGGCACTAATCCTGGGCAGGACAGCTGCTCCTGGGTACATCTTAAAGGTTTAAGCCGTTTAAGACGACGCCTTGACGAGTGATAATGGAAAGGGGACCAAAATCACCGAGTGATTAGAAATGTCATTTTCCAAGCGTCGCTATTACGGTGTACGAAACGCACAGCAGTCGTGAGCAGCTCAATTCCATCAGATCCCATTTAAAGGAGCGTCCCGCGTCCTTGGATGATGGGCTGTGAGTCTGGAGGCACGGCTGTGTCACAAAGCTGATGAAGTCAGTAAAGACGCAGCTCGCCCGACACGAAGACACAAGGATGAAGTTGCTTTGCGGACGACGAGCGAACTCACCAGCTTGTCCAGCGCCTCCTTGCCCACGCTGGACATTTTGGGCGCTGGGACCCGCTCGCATGTGCATCCTTCTAATAAATAAATTCCCGATGGTCGGCAGCTCTGCTCGTTTTCGAAGTAGAATAAGACGTTCTGATACAAGGCGAAGAACTTGTCGTGCCAGCGGCTGTTCTCGGCGCTCTTCTTGCTCAGGTAGCCGCGCTTGGTGCCGTCTTTACGCGCAGCCAGCGACAGGTAGAGAGCATGACCCTCGTTGTATCTCACACTCTTCTGCATTTTCCGTCTCTTTTTTACTAAGAGCACATAATAAAGACGCCTGGCTCTCAAATCGCCGTACAGACCGCGCCGAGATACGAGAAACAGCAGAAAAGTCTCTCCGCTCAGCTGGATTTTAAAACTTATTTACTGTGGGAATATTCATGCGAAGCTGAAACGCGGTGGAAGTGGATCTTCCCAAAAGGTAACTTTTCCACAGGAAGGAGAAGAGAAGACAGCCGAAAACCATCAGACTCTGAAGGAGACGCAGGCATGAAGAGGCGGCTCCAGATCAGCGGCTCGTCGGAGCGCAGGAAGGAGGGCGGAGCGCGGCGGCACCGTGCGGCTATTTAAACGAAGCCCGACTTTATTATAGGGGCTTATAGGCTCAGCAGAGCCCGTGTTTATTATAGGGGCTTATAGGCTCAGCAGAGCCCGTGTTTATTATAGGGGCTTATAGGCGCAGTAGAGCCCGACTTTATCATAGGGGCTTATAGGCGCAGCAGAGCCCGACTTTATCATAGGGGCTTATAGCCGCAGCAGAGCCCGACTTTATCATAGGGGCTTATAGGCGCAGCAGAACCCGAGTTTATCATAGGGGCTTATAGGCGCAGCAGAGCCCGACTTTACTATAGGGGCTTATAGGCGCAGCAGAGCCCGTGTTTATCATAGGGGCTTATAGGCGCAGCAGAGCCCGACTTTATCATAGGGGCTTATAGGCTCAGCGGAGCCCGACTTTACTATAGGGGCTTGTAGGCGCAGCAGAACCCGAGTTTACACGAGAGAAGGCGAATTCACTTTCCTGTGTTAATTTCTCATTTAACGCCCTTTTCATTCATATATTTCGCTCACTTTCTGCGCACATCTTTTCATGAAGCGTTTTTATATCAAATGAACGCTTGAAACGTCATTGCAGGCGATTCATTTCCAGTCAGTATAATAAAGGTCAGCCTGGATTAAATCCGCAATTTTTAAAGTTTTGTAGGAACAAACTTTCCCCAAATAAAAACGGTGCAACTGCGAGTCCGCAGAAGTCGTCTTTTGACACACAGCTGCTCTTTTTAAAAATGTGTACCAAATTCTCAATTAATTTTAGGACGAACTGGCAATTCCCTAAAATCTGAGCCATAACTGGACGCTGCACAGCTAGGCGACGACACACGTCCGACTCAGTCAGTGAAAATCTGCCGCGTTGCTGACGTTCGCCTTTCCAGTCTAGTGAGAAACCACATTCATAATGCATTTTTAAATTCTGCAGCATCTCAGCTGATAGATAGAATTTCCCCCCGCCGTGGACTATCATTTTTTAAACCTAATTTAGCCAATCAAAAGTCACTGCAACTGAATACACGAATACACCGACTGTGTTCTTTTTTTAATGCTTAGCTAACATTGCAAAGAATGGCCGTAAGACATGCATTGTCTGTTTTGACAAGAAAGCCTAAACGACGTTGTTCTCATTTTTGATACATTTTTGTGCAAATTGCAGCCAAGCGGAGGGAGTCGAGACTCATTCAGAGAAAGTCTTCATCCACTCCTTTTCTACAGGTTTGACTGCACATGTAATCATTACAATAGAAGGAATGTTTTGCCTGTGCCCTAAAATACATTAAATGATTTTTAAATCAATTACAATATAGATTTCAGAGTGATATCTGAATGTATAGGCGGACTAAAATGTCTAAGTTTTAGTTAATATGCAGAAACATTAGCAAAAAATATTTTAACTTTCACATTCGTTACACTGGTAAAGTTTTAGTGCATGACTTTAAAACAAGCTCCCCTCTAACAGAGCTGTAGTGTCTGAAACAGCAAAAATAATCAAATATGTAATTTTTCAGCCATGTACCATAAAAAAAAAAAAAAAAAAAACTTCCACGGGAAAACAAACCTGCAATTAGTGTAAATGTTTCCCCTTAACTTAAAACTGCTTAAATAGGCATTTTACCATTTAATAGCTGCCCTGCATTTCACTGAAGATGTAAAAGCGGCAATATTGCAACCTCATTTCAATCTTAGACTGGTATAAGATTCATGTGCATCCCAATTCATAACAGTATAACTGCCTTGTCATAGGGGAGCCCCTGATTCTGCAGCACAGACTCTGCCATTTTCATCCTCCGTTTCTCCTGTGAATAAAGAAGAAAACCTTGAAAGTCCCTACAGGGAGATGCTGACAGCTGAAGAGACTGTGTGGACATTGTAGGCATAGCACACGGGAGATGTGTGGGTGCTGGCTGAGCACAGTCCGTCATCCTGACAAAGATGGGAAGGGCCAGGCTGGAGGACAGTGAGAGGGAGGTGGGAGAGAGAGAGAGAGAGAGAGATTAGGAGAGTGACAAAGAGAAGGAGAGGAAGAGAGAGAGGGTAAGTGACAGAGGACAGTAAGAGGTGGGAGAGAGAGCATGAGATGGAGTGAGAGAGAAAGAATGGGGGGAAGGGAGAGAGAGAGGAGTAGCATAGACTTCTGAGTATATCCGTCCCAGAGCAGTACGCTTGACTTCTCCAGTCAACACCCTGAGGCAATACTGCCACCTGTGAGCTACACTGTGGCAAATAAGCACATGTGCATTCAATACATAAACTTCACAAAAAACTGAAGTGAAATTTAATCCCAATGAAAGTGCCTGACCCTCAGGAGAGCCAACCCCAGCCTAGCCTGACCAGAAAGACAAGTCAGTATATATGTTTTAGATACAAGACTGCAGTATACACTCACTGGCCACTTCATTAGGTACACCTTGCTAGCACCAGGTTGAACCCCCTTTGGCCTGCCTTAATTCTTCATGCCATAGATTCAACAAGGTGCTTGAAACATTCCTCAGAAATTTTGGTCCATATTGACATGACAGCATCATGCAGTTGCTGCAGATTTGTCAGCTGCACCTTCATGATGCGAATCTCCCATTCCACCGTGTCCCAAAGGTGCTCTATTAGATTGCGATCTGACGACTGTGGAAGCCATTCAAGTATAGTGAACTCATTGTCATGTTCAAGAAACCAGTGTGAGATGATACGAGCCTTGTGACATGGCACATTATTCTGCAAGAAGCAGCCATTAGAAGATGGGTACACTGTGGTCATAAAAAGGTGAACATGGTCAGCAATAATACTCAGGTAGGCTCCGGCGTTTAAACAATGCTCCACTGGTACTAAGGGGCCCAAAGTATGCCAAGAAAATAATCCCCACACTATTCTGCCTGAATCGTGGATAGAAGGCAGGAGAGATCCATGCTTTCATGTTGTTCATGTTCATGTCCAATTTTGACCTTACTATCTGAATGTTGCAGCAGAAATTAAGACTCATCAGACCAGGCAATATTTTTCCAGTCTTCCTTGTCCGATGTTGGTGAGCCTGTGCCCATTGTAGCCTCAGTTTCCTGTTCTTATCTGACAAGAGTGACACCTGGTGTAGTCTTCAGCTGGGTAGCCCATCTGCTTCAAAGTTCGATGTGTGGTGCATTTGGAGATGCTCTTCTGCATACCTTGGTTGTATTGAGTGGTTATTTAAGTTACTGTCCCCTTTCTATCAGCTTAAACCAGTCTGGCCATTCTTTATTGACCTCTCTTTATTGCCCATCAACAAGGCATTTTTGCCCAGAGAACAGCCACTCAGTGGATGTTATTTCTTTTTCAGACCACTCTCTGTAAATCTTAGAGATGGTTGTGCGTAAAAATCCCAGTAGATTAGCAGTTTCTCAATACTCAAAGCAGCCCATCTGGCACCAACAACCATCCCACGTTCAAAGTCACTTAAATCACCTTTCTTCCACATTCTGATGCTTGATTTGAACTTCAGTAGATCTTCTTAACTATGTTTACATGTCTTAATGCATTAAGTTTCTGCCATGTGATTGGCTGATTAGATATTTGCTTTGACGAGCAGTCAAACAGGTGTACCTAATGAAGTGATTGCTGAGTGCATAAATAGCGTTACAACCCAACTCATGGAAATACCGTTTAAACATTTTATTAACCAGAACACATCCTCGTAATTTTTTACCCAATTTCACTATTGGAAATCATCAACATGCACGTTTCCCACCAAAATTCAACATATATTGAACTCTGAATACATTTTTTTTAAATCTGTCTTCAATGCTTCATGTTTCTTGAAAAACTTGGAAGGAATTTAGTAATCCAGAAACATGGCCCTGATCTCCTTTGAGAAATTACAACAAAGTAGGGAACTTCTACATAAAATTCAGTGACAAAAATCATCACAAAAATTCCTATCATTATATTTTAAAATGTAATTAATTATTTTTTGGCTTTCTGTTGGGAACGCTATCAAGTGTCACATATAAAATTCTGCACATGATTATTGCAGAAAATTTCAATACATTAGCACATGGGAAAGGTTACCCTAAAAATAAATTTCTAAATCCTATACATTTTTTCAGCAACTCGCCAACCTGAAATGCATTCCTGATGAAACGGAGAGCGATATGTATGGGTTTAACCACTTCCAGGTTAGGATCTCAGATGGGAGTCAGAAATGTAACTCCACCCAGTCCATCAATGTCTTTTTGTCTTTAATATTCCAGGCATCAGTGAAAAGCTTCTTCATATTTCTGGAAGCAAAGAAATATAAGAAAGGTTTGCCCTATCTACACTTCAGTTATATACTCATACATCATCATTAAGCCAAAAAAAAAAAAAAATCAGGAAAATACTAGATATATAAAATACTGAACAAACATACTGGTATATGACAATAAGACACCATCGTAGTCATCTGACCATTAGAATATAAAAGGGTAACGGTAAAGCAGAGCCATTTGCCATGAAAACAATTTATGTGCTTTGCTGTAGTCTACTAAACAATCAAGAATAATATCAATAACACTGGGGAGACAAGCAACAGAACCAGACAAACATTTAATGAAGCATAAATTGATATGACGGGGGGGCACTTGAGAGACCGCTGAGCTCCCAGAAGCAAGTGCTGTATTAGTAAGATTAGTCCTGCTGGAGAGAAATGGCACTCAAATTCCAGTACAATGGAGAAATCTAAAGTATCTAAGGAGTGTAATTAACAGATTTTAATTATTCAGAGCAAAAAAAGAGATCTCTGCCATAATAAAGTCTGCAAGTTCTTTGTTTTTTTTTTTTTTTAAACTGTGGACGCCTTGGCAGCTTGCTCTTCAAAAAGAAGACAATACATACAAACAAATATATTTTAATGATCCGTGTTTGATCTTGATCTACACTATACATCACTGGTGGGATTTGCTGCCATTCAGCCTTAACAGTATCAGTGAGGTTGGGTATTGATGTTGGGTCATCGGGTCCCTTTCTGTTTGTGTGGCCTATGACATCACAACTGAACTCTTGTGGTTCATAGAAGTTTCCACATCACAATCACTTCACTTGCAGTTCACCAAGGCAGAAATCTGATACTGACTTGTTGGAAAGGTGGCATCTTATGATGGTGACATGTTGAAAGTCACTAATCTCTCCAGTATGAACCATCCTGCCACCAGTGTTTGTTGCTGGAGGTTGCATGGCTGTGTGTTTAATTATACACCGGTCTCAAAAATGAGCATGACCTACCTAATTACCCAACTCCAAAAGTATCTGAACCCCCTTATTAACTGGTGTTCCAATACTTTTGTCCATATAGTGTACTTTCTATTTTTACAGACATTGTGTGTTTTAAAATTGAACTAAATTTTAAAAACAACTCATTACAAATTCCTTAAGGGTTTAAAAGCTATGTCAGACCAGGCAGAATATTCAATGTGAGAATGTATTATTGAAGAAGCAGGTGCTTAAGTAAATCTGACAATGGAAGTGGCCAGTGTGTCTCCTCGTGTTGCCCTAAAGCTGAGAATTTCTTCATAAGTCGAAAGTGACTTGGATAATGTGGCTAGCTACCTCCTGGCATTGACAGCAGCCTCCAACTCCTTGGACTTGAGTGCAGCGGTTCTGAGAATGGACTCCGGGACCTCAGCCAGGCGCGCCACGTTTAAGCCGTAGCTCCTAGCAGCTGCACCCTCGGTCAACTGGTAGAGGAACGTGATAAACTCTGGCTGTACCTCCGTACCTAGAAGAGGTGGAGGGAGAATACATATATTAATACCTATACAAATAACATCTGTCTAATGAGGAAGATGTGCTTATTAACTAATTAACCTTGATTAAGAAAAACGCTTTTTTGTTTGTAGAATATTTTGTAGTGTCTCAGTTTTCGAAGGGAATTAACTAAATACATTAAACAAGGTATAAACATTTTGTTGCTGTCTTCTCATTTTCAAAAGAGCACAGCTTAAGATTAAAAAAATGTTCTTGGACTAAAATTTGCTGTTCAGTAACTACCACAATGGGAAAAAGAGACTTCATCTTTCAACAGCAGCTACCACTAACATGGACCTGGCACACTGATTAAAAAAAAACAACAGCATACCTTCAGATCAACAATCAAAACAACACTCTTGACTTTAAATTCATCAACTTTGACATGCAGACAGGAGAAAAAAAAATTAAGAAAAAAAAATCCCAGTACTCAGTGAGGGACAGTTTAGACCTGTAACCCCTCCATATGCTCCATGAGTAAGGTAATTCCATACTGGAGTGAAGGACCACTTCATTTATTTTTCATGTTCATTTTTTGGTGATGAGGGAAGAAAAGACTGATTTCTTTGTCTCATTACCATACCGGGGCATTAATACAGAGTTAGTATGGTTCTCTAATACTAGTTCTTAACGACAGGAGGACTTACAATCACTGTGTTCATCAGGCTCGTTCAACAGGAAGGCCATGTGATAGTTACCCACATGGAGCGGAAAGGTCTTCTCAAGCTCACAAAGGGGGAGGTAGTGGGTTACGAAGAGTGTCAGAGACTTCACCTGATTGGCCAGAAAAGCAGAGCAAAAAGATACAAAACAACCAAAAAATTACATTAGAAAACTGCTTGAAGAAAAAATACAGTTCCTTAAATTTACAGTTGTAAGAAAACATATGGCTGAACTTAACATACGTATGCCGACAGTGAATGACTACTGCAGAGAGTAGTCTTATGCCAGTCCTTAGTCATCGTCATTAGAAATCACAGCTATGACTATCTGGAAGCAACTTCATTTGGTCTAAAGACCCAGAGGCGAAAAACGGAGCACTGTAATTATTTTAAAACTTCGGGAAGACCAATTATCAATTTTTTGTGTTATTACAATTACTCTTCTGTAAACAAAACATTTTGGAAAGTGTGAAGTAGCAGTCAGGGCCTGTACCACGAAAAAGCAGTTTAATATCCTGATCTTTGTTAAAATTGAGGGATACTTTGCGTGAGCTGCCAAGTTCAACCTTTGCTGTGATGAAATGTTGAAAAATACCAGTCGTTATATTTAACCACACAGATGTACGAACACAGGGATTACCTTCAAACTGGCAAGGATGATGAGGGACCACCAAGGGAACCTCACATCCACACATTTGCACAAGCAGGAAGTAAAACACTAGACAACAAGAAGTCTTATTACAGCCTTAATCCTATCTCCCAACAGACGACAGAAAACGTTCATCTCCACAAGCAATTAATAAGCTAAGCCCAAGAAGCAAACAAGCAAGCAAGCCAGCCATCCATCCATCCAGCCATCCATCCATCCAGCCATCCATCCATCCAGCCATCCATCCATCCATGTAGAGGGGCCTGGATTCTACCCAAGGCAGCAGAGGGCACAAGGCTGGGCTACACCCTGGAAGGAATGATTTTCATGTCATATTCTAAGTTATTAATATGTAATGAATTTTTTCACATCCAATTTATATTTCACTCACAAGCTACATCTGGATACATGTATTCATTCAGTTTAGCCTGACCTTTTGTGTGTTTTCAAACCACTATTTTCAGTCTATTTCTTGAATTTAAATGTGAATTCATTTAAGTCACTGAAGCAAATCCTGAAAGTGACAGAGTAGTGTAATTGCAGTTTGATAGCAGTGGTTCCTTCTGGTAATTGACTAGCAGAGAACCCAGAAGCTTAGCAAGGCCAGACTCACTAGGAGGCTAGGACCACTCTCTCAGGTGATTACTGATCACCCACAGGTTCAAGGCTTGCCAGGGAAAGGGGAATCACATGTGTGACGCGTCAATCTGAAGATGGCCAGTGAAGCCAGAACAATTTAAGCAAGCGGGATGTGAATGAGTATTCAGATCAGATGTCACAAAGTGCGATAATGTGCCCAGAGTAAAACTAGACTGCAAAATACAATCAGGGAATCTTTTTACGACACCCTTACTCAAGCTACTTTTAGTGCCTGTAACTCGTAAGGTTCTGGGGATGTTCAAAAGCACCAAGACCAGCTTGTCAACAATCCACTGGTGAGCACTATCCAGTGAAATGTAGCCAAAGTACCTCACTATGGGAACAAACATCTCCCTGCTAACTGGTAGGCTTAGACTGCCACACATCAAGGCCATCAACAATGACATGTCTTCAGCTGTTAGCCTACACTGTGTGCAAATATAGGCAGATCAAGCCAAGTAAGGATGGTCCTAACAAAATGTTTAGCAACAAGCTGCAAATAAGTTCTGTTTCAGCTTATATTATAACCCCTACATACTTAGTCATTAACTGATGCAGTTCAAAACTGCTTTGTATTGCTAATGTAAATTGTTTCTCTCTCTGAAAACCTGTGAAATACACATTTTTTTTCTTTGAATAAAATATTCATTTGTTAAACGGTTTGATGGAATAATAAGACAGGTAACCCCAGCCCACCAAGGCATTTCACTGGACCAAAATGTAATCTTTCCTTTGTTTAGACATTTTGTCTATACTCCCTGATGCTGACAATGCTCTCTTCTCTGGTAATACGTAGTACAGAGTAAGTGTGCTTTTGTACTCTGGGAAACATTCAGCAACAAGGCTGGTCGTCTCATATCAGCAACAGCGAGTCTCAAAGGAGTAGACCAATTAGGCTGTGCTGTGGAGGGCCCTCACACAGAGCTCCAGTAGGGGACCTTCTGAGAAGACCTACCCCACACCCAAGCAGTAATCAGCAACTGGGGACCTGACGACGCTCTGACAAAACAAGCTTGCCGCGTGGGTGTTCTTCACTGACTGCAAACAAGGTCCCCCACGTACGTCCAGCAATTTCAATCCTCAGGTGGGCAGCCTGCCTCGCTCCCAGCAAGACAAAGGATCAGGATGCGATCGCTACGGGAGACGTGCAATAGTGTGCAATAACCCCTGGAGCACATGCCGTAACAGCATCCTGACCTCAAGTGACTTCTCCTTTGTGATGTTTTTCCCTGCTCAGGCCTAAATAAACTCTACAGCCAATCTTAGTACGACCATAACTGCCACTACAGTAGCTGTTATGATGACATCAGGGCTTCCAAAACGTGTACTGTCTACAGGTTCATAAACTCTGCTAATTTTACTATGCACTGCAATGGCTCTCTGAGAACAAAATGGAGTGCAATTGTACTTTATAAGATCATTTCTGTAAGCCAAAATATATGAAATATTTTGAGATGCAATGGCAAAGCAGTCATAGACAGTAACAGCTCATCTGATTTCTGTAAGCCAAAATATATGAAATATTTTGAGATGCAATGGCAAAGCAGTCATAGACAGTAACAGCTCATCTGATTTCTGTAAGCCAAAATATATGAAATATTTTGAGATGCAATGGCAAAGCAGTCATAGACAGTAACAGCTCATCTGA
>JAACJT020000034.1:18794762-18806574 GCA_009936485.2 Gymnarchus niloticus
TGTGTGTGTGTGTGTGTGTGTGTGTGTGTGTGTGTGACCCACTCATACGATTCATTAGCCATCTGCTGTGGTTACGTTGGGCCTTCCAGAGCCTGTGACGGTTACTCTATCACATAAATGCAACAATTTTTAGTGAGAGATCTTTGCTTTTTGAGGCATGCATTATTCCAGTATAATATTCTTCACGAAGAAATTTAGGTTGGGCTCAAGCCTGCTTTTTGTTATTGAAATGAATATGTACATTTTGGAAAACCAAATCATCTTTCACTTATTAGACTGCAGGAGGTCTCAGAGGAGCAGGGCTGATAAACAGTGATAGGACGACGAGGCTTCAAAACTTGAGGTGGGTGGGAAGTATCACCGACTACCGATCAATGCTAACTATCACTGCTGATTAAAGCCTAGAGATTTCATACATTAAATGTCATCATATGCTCAAACAAAATCCTCATAATTATGTGATAAGTGCCATTTTAAATGTGGCCCTCTATATGTAGGTCTGTGAACTTCCTCCAACTTCAGTTTGTTGATAGCTAAACTGTGCCAATAAACAAGTTCACAACAATAAAAACTTCACATTCAGTTATGAGTACTGCCACAAGAAAAATAAGGAAGAACCATCGACACACGGTGTGAAACTCATTTCGGTTAACGGGACCCAATAAATCTAATGTCCCGATCAATGTGAAGTAGGCTAATAATGCCTTACCAGCACCTTTAATGTTTGTTTATCCTCATTTATGCAAGTAAGATATCAAGGCAGCTTCTGCATGCACAAGCAGGTCAATAAAACATCACCTACAAATGAATAGTGTTCATTTTTCAGATGCCTATATTACCTACTGCATACAAATGGCTTAGAAGTTGTTTAAGTGGAAACAAAAAAAGACTATCGGACTGATGTCATTATGGACTGATATTTAAGTTTGTGCTATCAGTATCGGTGATGAAGAAGTGGTAACTGAGCCGTGATGACTGGTATGATGGCGGATCACCAATGTCCGGTAGCACAAAGTGACGGCACGGATAAACAGAACTTGACCTGTCAGCAAACTCAGTTACTGTAAGCTAGTTCTTTAGCTGCAATTCAGTCAGTGAATCAGCATACAGTTATTCACTAAGTCATATATATGTCATTCATAGTTAGTATTACTGGATTATTAAAGTCTTTTAATTAGATGGAGATGCATCTAATCATATTCAGTTTGATTTCAGTTTTTTCTAAACTCTTTGAAAGTGCTAAGTGTCTCGGCAGAGGACTGACAATTTTAAAGGGACCACAAAAATGCTAGAGCATCTACTCTCAGAGAGTGCTGGCTATCCTTGGCTAGAGTTATCATGAACCTTTAAAGAGGGAGAGGGTAATCTAGTTCATTTGTCACACCGAGTATGGCACAGTAGGTGATGTCAACTCCTGCAGTTAGCTGACGAGGTGTATCCTCTCATCCTCTCCCGCTTTTGTTGACAGTAAGCTGAACAACTCTTCTAGGAATCGGTGACTGCAAAAAGCTTCAGTTAGAGGTTGACACTGGTTGAGTGCTGCAAAGCATATGGCACTACTAACAACTACAAATGCACCCCTGAGGAGAGTGGAATCACGAAGATTGATGCTGATATGCTAATATATTATCCAGGAGACTCGCTGTAGCTGTACAGAAATGGGATTTCAAAGCACATTACATTAAAAATGACAACAAGACAATGTTAACATTTTATACAAATAAAGTTTCTTTAAGCCTCTTCATCTCCACTCCCATACAAATATGAAGTCCCTGTCCTCTCAATGCCATATCATGTGGTTCTGTTTGTTATCCTACCTAGAGCAAGTCTAACAAGCATTCAGCAATTTCTCCAGCTACTAGTACACAATCTTAGCTCCATCAGCTGGAGAGAAATAAGCCCAGACTTTAAAATTACAGGCAAATTCACTCATAGAGAATGAGACACAAAAAACAACAAAACAAGTGTTTTGGCTCAATAGAATCCCTCCCAAAATCTAATGTTTCTACTTATGTCCAGGTATCATCTCAGCATCGTGTTGAATATTGAATAAATCATGTTTCACATTCACTCGCGAGGACCTTAGGTACAGGAAGCCTGTGAGAGTGGAGAGGGACAGACCAGCCACCGCGTGCTGTGCTCTAAACCCTGTAGTTACATCATCACCCGGAACAGAATGAAAGATGATCCAAGGCTCTGGACACACAGAGGGAGGAAGGGGAGCCTCCATCTGTCATAGACACGAATCCCTGCTCAGCCAACCACAGAAACTCCAGTGACGAACAAATCCCAAGCTTGAAACGCATTAAGCAGACATCAGCAGTGTTACATGACACAAATGCTGACAGCATCCTCCTAATCAGATGGCCATATTACCTACCACCCCGCTACACCTAACATATCGCTATCAAGGAAAGATCCTGTGCATATTAATCCATTAAATACAGAACATGTACATCTATCATATTCCTCATGAAGTATATCACATGTAGCTGTACGCGCAATGATAACTGTGCCACTGCACACCACAGCGGTGCGACTGAACTAATTAAAACACAGTGCGCCATCCAGAAAGCACAATAACGATCCCCCCACAGCTCTATTACCAGGAAGACTATAGATAATAAGTAATAATAGGAAAATAAAGACAGGAAAACTAAAGCAGCTCTTTACCACTCAGCGCTCTTCCATCTCAGCACCACTAACACTGAAATCCGTTTCCCATTAAAGGGCTCACAAAGGCACTGACAGCCTTAACTGGGGGAGAAGAAAAAGCTCGGTCAGCTCTACGGACAGCTGGGAGTCCAGAGTGCTGAATGGGTCTGTCTGTGAATTAATAAAACAAGGAAATGGAGGAACGGTAGGCAGCCACACATAACCTGGAGCCGGTGGTGCCTCTTGTTCCATTTCAAGAGGGAGATCCCAGTCCAGGTGGCCTCTTCATAGCATAAAAGTAAGCTGCAACTATTTCATAGCAGCTCAAAGTGCAGTGAATCAACAACACATCGGGTTTTGTATTCTTTGCTTACATACCAGATTTCTGAACTGAAAATTAATTTCATAATAAATATACCTAGTATTTTTAAACGCTTTTTAGCCAACCACAAGGCATTTCAGTTAAACTGCACATTTCTTAACTGTATGTCCTCAACAATCTCTACGTCTCCGAGTCAACCAGGATGTCACAGCAAGACACTGGGTGACTCCTGTCTCAGTGACGAAGGACCCTAGTTCAAGCGAAGCCTCACAGCAACCTCAGCATAAGGGGACCAAGAAAGTAGCGACACGAGGCCAGATTCCAGCCATCAGGTGCTACAGAAGATTATCCCAGCTCATGCTGACATTCGCTCCCACAACGGGGAATGTCTGGTGTTCCCCAGACCCCCCCCCCATGCCTGCAAATCTGTGTGCTGTCAGCCACTATCTTATCACTCTACAGGCTGCTGACTTCATCAAGCAAATTAACACCACCCACGGCTGTCTTAACCATAGCTTTCATAGTAAGGCTGGTTAGAACCCTGCCCTCTGTCCCACCCAAAACAAAAAAGGCTAACTTAACACCAATGGGCTGCTCTGCATAAGCGTGTACAGAAATGGAAAAGCAGAGGTGAACTGCATGGTACTGAAGAACAGGCTGAAGCTGCTGGAGGACGTACAGTGAGCCTCGCTGGAGGAGACTTTCCCCCAGAAACAGGCTGAAGCTGCTGGAGGACGTGCAGCGAGCCTCACTGCAGGAGACTTTCCCCCCACTTTGACTAAGCTGAAGCTGGAGTGAATGCAATACTGATAAAGTCATCCTAGCTCCTCTGAGAATAAGAGGAGTCAAAACAAAAAGGAGTAATGAAAGTGGAGCATAATGTTAAAAGTATGAAAATACAACGTATCACAAACAAACTGACCCAAAGAGCATAAAGCTTCTAGGGTATTGCCAGTACCAAAGAAGGTAGATATTACAAGCTGGGCAGAAAGCCTGACCTATTCAATAAAGTACAAATACAGTGATGAGCCCAAAGCCAGACCATCAACAATTGATATCAATGGGGGAGAAAGAAACCCTTGGTACCTGGGATGCTATCTTCGGGTCTTCAAGAACAAAACCCAGCAAAAACTGACTGTGTTTGGGACATTGTTCCAGCCATGATGCGTCTTAAACACCTTAAATTACCTAAGATAGAGAACAGTCCAGATCTGTGACTGGGAAGAAGTGGTGTACTTCGTATCATAATACTACCGACACAGCAAACCATATTAGTAACGAGTCTGGGAAAATACACCAGTCTGCTTTGTAACGAGTCTGGGAAAATACACCAGTCTGCTTTGGTTTTCTTAGCGACTTTGGCACTGTCATAGGATGCCGCCTTTCAAACTAGTATCAAATTTCTTTCCTGGTTACCTGTAAGTGAAGTGATGATGATTTAGAAACTTCTAAAAGCAGCAGGAGTTCAGCTGTGAAGTGGTAGGCCACATGTATGGCAATCCCCAAACATGCAGACTCACTAATGGTGTTATGGCTTCATGGCAGCTAATCCCATCAGCAAATTTATCTAATGGAAAGCCTTTCCATGAAGAGCAGAGGCTATTATACCCGTAAAGGGAGGACCAGCTTCCTATTTATACCCTTGATTTTAGAATAAAATGGTACACAAGCAGGTGTCCACATACTTCTGGCCATATAGTGTGTGTTAGGGACTGTATTGTCATTGCAGTGGTTTTTTTGTCATTATGATTTTTCTCATTTGGTTTAGAATGAATTACGCTGTGTCACGTTTCCCAGTTTGAGATGAAAGAGGCATATTCGTGCATAATTATATGAAATTTGAAGCACTGTTATAGCTCTATGTTAAAATTAGTATGCACTGGGCTGAATGATACTTAAATGTGTTGTGCTTTGCGCTGCGTAGTTGTGTATAATAACTCCAACAGTGATCGCAGTTACATATATGAACGTACACTGAGTGGCCAGAAATGCAAACAGCCCAATCCTCCAAACAGTGAAACATATAACATAGAGACAAGATCAAAACTTACTGTTGGGCAAGGCTTTACAACAGCTAAGACGAGTCATTTACGCAATTTTGGTGCCGGATGTTCATATACATCAGAATTTAGGGTTTACAGAGAAGAATGTTATCAAGAAACAACAGCCTGTTCAAAAGAGAGGAGAACAGCCAGACTCATTAAAGCTAATGTGAAGGCAAAAAGAAATCCAACAACAAGGATGCATTTAAAGGGGCAAAGAAAGCCCAACAAACTCCAAAATGAACTCTAAATGCCAACTGTGAGCATGAAAGTTGTCATGTCTTCCTTGGTTTTATTACAGTTAGCACTCCTCCTGTGGCTTAGGTTTTTATGGGGTCAAGGGCATACTATTTCCAAAGTGCCTCCCCCTGTGTGAATCTCCTTATCTAACTGCGGTGAGTTCTCTAACTTGGAACTCGCTACAAGAAATAGTCAGTCTATCCTTCACACAAACATACACCACTGGATGGAGAAGAAATTTATGTGAACCAAAACAGTCTTCCGTTATATTCATGCTTTCATTTTTATTTCTAATTTTACTGAATTTGTTGTGTTCTATGTCAAACACCAACCAAAGTATAACATATATATATATAACAATATATATCTTAGAACTGATCAAAATGTCAGCTACTCACATAACCTTGGTGAATAATAATGCTTTCTGCAGGTGTCACCTTTTAAAGACCCAAATGCTTTTGATTTTTAATCATTTTAATTAAATCTTTAATTAGCTTTCACTAAGTTCCGTTCAAAATTTCTGAACGCAAAATATACAAATTCATATGCATATACAGTAGATTAAAAATGTCATCATTAAAGAGAAATGCCTCTTACAATCAGAACATCTCAGATCTGAAGTGGAATACTGTGTCAGGGAGGAGTTCAGGCTCAACACAAATTTGTGTCCCAATAACTTTAACACATAAGGCTAGTCTCCTTTGTTTGCCCTCAGCCACAATTTAGAGTTGATGCTGTTTAAGTTTTTATAAAAAGCAGGTAAAAAGAAAACTAGACAAAACAAGACAGACAAACGGACATAAATCAGACAGCAATGATTCCCTCATTTACGGCACAGGAACACAACTGAAACAGCAGCTAGATGACTTTTAGTAGGATTTCTACATTCAGCTTCATTTCTTGTTTCCATGACAACGAGAAAGAAGAAAAAAGCATAACCTTGTTCAAAATTTAATAAGTGTTAGCCATAAAGACTGAACTGGCAACAAATGCCAAATGAAAGCCACACACAAACAAGTCAATTCTGATGGAAATACCTTGACGTCTAAGTCTGAAAAAGTCTTGCACCTTGTTAGTAACATGCCACAATAAAAAAGTATCCTATTTTAGACAAAATAATTTGCATAGTGTTACAATGAACAACTCTACACAGTCTTCACAAATTAATCTAGCTACAAAATTTTTCTATTCATATTTAAAGATACTGTATTGTGCTGATTATTCTTAAATTCTTATTCATTTTAGATGCCTGAGCAGGAAGAGGTGCAAAAGACCACAGAACTTGATGTTATTATCATATGATTCGATCCCTTACTAGTCGTGCACTGCACTGGAAATTGCATTTTTAAGTTTCAGATTGTCTTTGTTTCAAACATACTGGCATAACATGGGCGTAGTGATGAATTCTTGTGTCTAACTCTCCGCACCTCAGTCTCAACTAATGAAGTTGTAGAAGCTCATAAAGCTCCACTCAATAACTCCTTTCCTGTGTGAGAAGGGTGGACCGCATGGTTTTTAGCAGCTTGACAAGGCCTCATATTCTGGTCAGGTTTTCCAGTTGGTGCCTCAAACAAATCTAATTCAGCTGAAGTTGGTTAAACATCAGTGGAGGAAATAAAGACAAAATCTACGACAGTGAGCTGCTACTGAATATAATGGTCCTCAGGGTAAACCCAACTAGAAGCGTTCACAGGACTGACACGAAATCTGAAAGACGCTGATTGACACCAATCTTTAGAGTACTCTAAATGCAACCAACAAAATATTCCCTGACCATCTGAAACAAAAACGTGAGCAAATTAACCGAAAAGCTGTTCAAGAAAAGGCAAACGCGCCACTAAGTTCAGTCAGTCTCCTTCCATGAAATTTTCAATACTGTGCTGATATCGGCTTAAATCTTCATGAAGCGTATCTGACCCACTGAAGACTGGTGCTGTCCACTTCGAATGAGCATAGAACTAACATGCAAGCAGGAAAACACGACGTATAGAAGCAAGTAATTCAGCAGAGAGAAACAGACGAATTATATATTATGGTATGGTTAATAAAGACTTCATTAGTGCTGGGAAAAAAGAGAACTAACATACACACAAATAAAAGCCATGTCTAAACAAACATTGATTGTATAACAGATCTGTTTCCAGAAGCTGCAAGACATAAAACACAGGATTTTAGATCAATTTCATAACCTCTGGCTACCATGAGCGCAGGTCTATCCTGAACCTGTCCCCAATGTTGAGTTAGAAGGCCTGGATGTAAGATACGTGTCGTGGTGTTCGCAATAAGGCCAGTCTTAACAAGGGCTCGTTACTATGACTATTAACGTTCTGGCTTGACACTGAGATAATGGTGAAAAAAGCTTTCCATTGCTCCACACACCCACTCACAGTACACGGTACAAACACACTAGACGCACACTCTAACCATTACCAAAGGATAAAAGAACCAAAAAGTAACAGTAATGAAAAACATTAAAGTGCATTATGCATCCCATAAAGTATGCTGGGACCGACATCCCAAAAGCACGCAGCAACTCCCCACGTATGCCACAATCTGCTGATCTTTAGCTATTAGGATGAAGAACTTTTTCACACAGTCTGACTCTTAGCACAACGGTGCTGCATGTGTGGGTAGCAAACATCCCAATCATTGATCAAGTACAGTAATTAATGTGTGGGCTCATTCCAGGACGTGTGAGGCTCACAGCTGCATCTGCCTGCCAGCTGAGGCCGAAATCCCACAGCCTTTTCCTCTGTGAAGTGATGGCTACAGAAAAGTACATTTTTTAATGAAATATGTAATGAAATATATTCAGCTTCCACTCAAAAGTCAAAGTATATGTGAGAATCGGATTCTTTACCAAAGTAACCAATAACAGCCTCCGTATGTGCAAATTTCCATGGACAGATTCGGTGTTTCAATATTTAATGACAGTAAGGTGGTGTTAATGTCGAAATGAACAGAGGGTGTTCTTAGATAGGTCTACCCTACATCACTAATCAGATAATGTGTCACTCATATGCATTCCATGACCGTATCTGGTTTTATTTTTAACAAAACAAAATAACTGAGAAAATATGTTAATAATAAAGGTGAGATTTGTGATTTCTGAATAGCAAGAATGAGCCTTTAGGCGATCTGCTCATAAAAACTCCACCATTCTGTAGCCAAGAATCTTGCGTTATATTCTCTATATTTCTCCCGCACCTTGCGTGCGTTTTGCTGTGCCGCTTCAGTGTTATCATGGTCCCTATTTAGTGGAACGCAAACATCATGTATCAGCACTGTCGATTAGGGATGTGAAGCCACTCTCGGAACAATTAAACCAAAAGTGACAGCAGCAAAAATGCAGGCAAACTCATCCACCTTGGTCAACTCTACTCCCTGCATCCTCACCATTCCGCTGTCCTCCCTCTCATGCACACACATGTATTCTGTCTTTGTCCTACTAATCTTGATTCCTCTCCTCTGTAGAGCATACCTCCATCTCTCCAGGGTCTCCTCAACCTGCTCCCTGCTCTAACTACAGATCACAGTCCACGGGGGCTCCTGTCTGAGCTCATCTGTCAGCCTGTCCATCACCATTGCAAATAAGAAAGGGCTGAGAGCCTTGACGTAATCCCACCTCTACCTTGAACACATCCATCACTCCTACCGCAGACCTCACCACTGTCACACTGCCCTCGTACATATCCTATACCACTCTTACATACTTCTCTACCACTCCAGACATACAATACCATAACTCCTCTCTAGGCACCCCGTCATATGCTTTCTCCAAGTCGAAAAAGACACAATGCAACTCCTTCTGACCTTCTCTATACTTCTCCATCAACACCCTCAAAGCAAACATCGCATCTGTAGTGCTCTTTCCCGGCATGAAACCATACTGCTGCTCACTAATCATCACCTCTCTTCTTAACCTAGCTTCTTGCACGCATCATATATCAACCTTCCTTCTCTCCATCATATCAGCTAGCTCTCTCCCTCTACCAGTCATACACTTGATTAATTATAAGTATTAAATGCCAGTTAAGTACCTATATAGAATTGTGGGTATATTCGTTTCGTAAAATGCAAATGCATTTCTGTAATTGTTTATTGATAAAATGTTAAGGAGTGCAAATCAATCATTTAAAGCAACATACCAATATAAAAAATAAATATGGCTTGTCATCACAGGTATTTAAAGATTATAACATAATTAATGCAATAATACACTGTACGGCCATCCACCTCCGAGGTACAAGTGCAGAGCACTCAGCTACCATGCTACCCATCTTATACCATATGTACATAGTATATTATTATGCGCAGAGAAACGACCTAAACATTAGGGGCTGAGCAGTAACAAAGCAGACATACTGAGTTGCTACTTAATTGTGCTGTACCTGGTATAGATGCCATCCAGGACACTGACCGTGGCCTCTTGTGCCGGGACAAAGGATCCTAACTGGGCCATGATTGTGATGAGGGCCACCTGCCTGATATAAGAGCTCTTTCCTCCCATATTTGGTCCAGTGATGATCATGACCCGCCGGCCACTTCCCTGTGCAAAAGACACAGATGGATGGCCTTGAATCCAGATAACGTATCCTGATAAAATGAAATTTCAATACGTCAGTATTTCGATTATACATACAAACATGCACAAACCTAGTGTCCACTTTTTTACAAGTGCACATGAAGGCAAACAGCCTGCTCCTCCAAACAGTGAATGATGTGCCTATAGCTGAATATATACAGTAAGAAGACAGGGTCAAGAGGTTCCCTTACTGTTCAGCTACATCTTAGAATGACTACGACTTGTGAAATGTGCGATTTTAAAAGTGGCATAATTACTGGCACCAGATGTGCATCTCAGAAACAGCCCAAAGGCTGGAAGTTTCACATCCAATCAACGGCAGTTCTGTTGCCAAAAACACCGTGTTAATGAGAGAGGTCAAAGGAAAACGGCCAGACTCATTAAAGCTAACAGGATGACCACAAGTACAAAAATAACAGCTCAGTATACGAGCAGTGTGCAGAAAGGAATCTCTGAATTCACAACTCATCTACAATTTAAATGCTTATAGATAATACAGTAAAGTGGGTTCTAACTGATACTATGTAGGGGCACCTAATATAGGGGACACTGGGTGTAGAAATGTGGCCAAATATCTCAGCACCCTTCCATACAAACAAATACAGACACTCCCCTAGTATACAAATTTTATGAAGACGACCGCAGAAATAAAACAATAACTTTATGGAAAAAAAAGTCAAAATCGAAAAGAAAAAAAAAAAAAACAAAACGTTCCCAGTGGTGCATTGTATGCCATACGACATGCTGAGCCAGTGCACTGCAGTGGCTAAATGTGGAGAAGCGGTTATCTAAAAGCTCAGGAGTATAAGGAACAGAAGCACTATAACCCTCATCAGTATAAGGAGGAAATGAGAATTTAATTTTCCAGCCATACCCTTGGATAAATTTATATATACTACCACAGACAGATCCATCGATCAACCATCCAGCAGAGTCACAGTAGCCCTGGAGAGAAATCCTAGGACGAAAAGCTTGGAGAATGACACACAATGCTTTACTGTGATTCTACATATCGAAAGTGACAGTCATTTTTCACCCTCAAACTTGCATTATTCATTGGTGGCTGGAAAATCAGATAAGAATCTGTGCACATTTAAAAATTAAGGATCTGCAATCATTTAGAGATTTAATAAGAAATTACAAACTTTTAAGTCAATTAAACCATAACATACCCAGATCTGATTGGTTTGTTTATGGAACAGATTTCTAAATTGTGATACATACCTTTTGTGGGTTTGTGTGTACAACATGGGAGAATATTTATGAAGAAAATATTTCTATTCAATTCTATGATGAAGACTAACATAAATTACTGTAAGTCACTGTAATGAAATTACTGGCCGCCAACCTTTGGTGAGCTTTATAGAATACTTAATCGAAGAGCAATAACAATGAAAGTGTATTCATAAAAGGCATAGATCTTTTTTTATCTCTCATACAGGCAGGAGATAGGGGGCTTACAACAGACCTAAGAAAGCTTCTGTGAAGACTGAAGCACATTCGACTGAACGCTACGTCATGACGCAACACCCTGATTCCTGACTGTATATGAGCAGTGTGGCCAAAGACCCCTCATCGGGCACATTTCTTCAGGCTGCTATAGACAGCCAATTTTATATGCAGTTCAAAGTGTATTGCTTATAACAGTGGTTTGCAGTCATGAAAATAAATGGCTAAAAAAAAAAGCAGCTGCCTTGGCTTACATATAAGCATCAATTTAAAATTGTAATCATACTTTTGTCTACAGATTAAATATAACTGAGGAGATCTTGTAATTCAACTTATCTTTCCTCCCTTACTTTAAGTTTCACCAAGATCATCACATAAAATAATAAAACTCCAATAAGTCTGTAAATATATAAAGTCACCATTATATCATTCACTACTTTCACATCCATTCTGTTACACCCCAACCCTAGACTGTTCACCTGTAAATATATAGTCACCATTATATCATTCACTACTCTC
>JAACJT020000034.1:18806674-18832306 GCA_009936485.2 Gymnarchus niloticus
ACATCCATTCTGTTACACCCCAACCCTAGACTGTTCACCTGTAAATATATAAAGTCACCATTATATCATTCACTACTCTCACATCCATTCTGTTACACCCCAACCCTAGACTGTTCACCTGTAAATATATAAAGTCACCATTATATCATTCACTACTGCAGTCTACCCCAGGTAGGATAGGTGACAAGGCTGGGATACATCCTAGGAGGAATGTGAGTCACAACACTCAGCAGTAAAACCTTCCTGGTGTGTCTTTGCATGAACTCACTTGTAGATGGGTGTCATTGGACACATACTGGTCCTGCTCTCCCATCAGCATGTCAATAACAGGGTGCCTCCCCTCGTTGATTACAATCTGCTTCTCCTCTTCAACAACTAACGGCCTACAGCAAATGAGAACGTGTTCAAACTAAAGGATGAGCGGAAAACAGCAGTCAAAGAGCGAAGTTCCACAAAAACTCACCAACTCAAACAAGACCATGAACATGCAATACAGAACATTCTGAACGTGCAGCCACCTTTATGACAATAGGTTAAAGACATAAAGATGGAAAAACATATTTGAAGTATAAATGTAAAATATGAAGTACTGTGATAATGAATAATGTGACTGAGTGTTAACCTGACATTTGCAAGTTTCCAACTGAAAGTTATTAGTGAAATATGACAAATTTCACCCTCAAGTGAATATCTGTTAAATCGATACGTAGCAAAAAGCCTATAAAGAAGCATAAAAATAAAATGTAAACATGAGCAAGAAAAACATCTGGGTTAGAAAAAGGTGTTTCGTGACAGTGGAGTGCAGGTATTTGGAAGCAAGAGCCTTGGAAGAACCAATGTCAACCAAACGTAATCTACACAAATAGAAAAACAAAATATCTTTTACCACTAAAAATTCTTTTTTTTCCTTTCATAATTTTTTGGATTTTTAGAAGGCAGTAGAGGTTACCAAGGGTGGGATGTTGGCATAAACGTCAGCCAATGGGTCAAATCAACTCCTCCACAACAAATGCCTGGTTACATAATTAGCTGGATTCTGCTACTGCTTAAAAGACAGGCCTAGGAGTCCAGAGATGAACCTTGGTTCCTAAGGGCATTTCATGCTGTCTATTTAATTCATTTTATCACAAATGTCCCTCATTTGTCCCTCATTCAAGGCGTATGTGACCCAGGGATTTACTCAATGATAAACAAGTACACCTGTTACCTGAGTGTAACTGGCTCGAAAATTCATTCTTATGAGGCAAATGATCATTTATTCTTGGTCCATCGACAAAATGCCAGTTATTCTCCACAAAACATCTTTAAAACAAAAAAATATACGTTTCAGCTTGATAAACAATGTAAATAGTTTAGTTGTAAAATAGAACAGAAATTTTCAATGCACCCAGCACTGGTTTGGCAGGTATCAGCCCAAATCATTTGGGGAGTTATTAGCACATTAAATACATCATTTTACAAAACATTAAAAACATTTTTGCATTGGTTATTACATTACAAACCAAAAAATTTCAACTGAGCCGTGTTTTATCTTCTTTAGCAGAATGAGGTGTGAGCCATCATCATATTAACTGCCATATTAATCATGTGTTTTGAGGCTTCTTACATGCTTGCAATAACACACTCCACTGTCACAAAACCAACCGAAAGATCTTGTAGCTTCAAGCTGAAGCAGATATCATTCCAACATCGCCTGGAAGCTAATTACGAAATGGCATGACCAAAATCTCCCAACAAACTTACCATTCAGTCAAAAAACAATAAAAGGCCACATTAACCACCTTACCTGCAGTAATTGCCCTGTTTAGCAACATCAGCCAATGAGAAGAAGCAGTCCACCGTTGCCAGGTGATGAACAGCTTTCTTCATGATGTGATAGTGTTCTCCAAACTGACTGTCAGCAGAGAAAAATAACTACATTTAAAAATTTAACTAATTTATTTCCAAAAACTACACACAGATTTGGTAAATATGGAATGACTAAATTACGTTCAGGACTGTTTTTTTTTTTTTTTTAAGTCAGTTCAAGAGATGACTAAAAAATAAACATTATTAAATTACAAATATCCACCTTCTGAATGTCATGGTTTTTCCAAGGGGTTTGTGGAATACCTACTAAAGGAAGCTGATCCACTCACGGCCGCAGTCAACGACCAGCTGCTCCCGCAGCCGCAGTAGGTGCCAGTGTCTCTCGGCGATATAAGGTGTATGGAAGCGAGCCACAGCCTTCGTGCTACGGAGGACAGGCAACGTGACAGAAGAGAAAATCACAAAGTAACAGGAATGCTTGCCTTTCTCAAGGTCTTGATATCTTTAGATTGATTATAATGATCTCCCAATACTGATGGCCTTGAAGGGAACTTTGAGAGAATATCAAAGGCGAATGCCATTAAGAACTATAAAATACTTCATTGCATTGTTAAATATAAATACAGTCATTAGTAAAGAATGTATGAAATCTAATACTTATAAATAGTCCCTGCCAATCCATTTGGGCAATAAATTATGAAGCATCTAATTGGAGGCTAAAGACTGACATGTTCCTGTGATATGCAAACCAACTGCAGTATATAGAATGGACATCCTAACAGGAGACTAAGCTGTAAAGGATACCGAGATTTTTCTTTTAACTTTGAAGAATGAAAATAAGAAAAGCCACATAAAAGTATTTTACTGACAAAAGACTGCAAACTTATAAATATAAATTAAATATAGCAAATATAAGGAAGTTATATTCTTGTTGCACTCGTGTTTTCCTCTACACTGTAATTTCCATTACCTTTAACAATCATGGTTTAACTCAAATCTGATATAAAGTTCCTACGGTTCTAGTAAAAAAAAAAGAAAAAAAAAGTAAATAACGGACATGAAAACAGACCTGAACTAAGGTCCATAATGAATTGTTCTCAGATGTACAAACCTGCTGATTTTCACCCAATCCTGTGGAACTGCAGATACCAGAGAGTTTTTCACCTCAATGAGAAACTGTAGGAAGACAGGTCAGCAAGTGTCACCTCAACTCCAACAAACCCCTCTGCCAGTCATGCACTTTCCTTGTAAAACACATCCTTGGGAAGTTTGTGGTACTAAGAAATAACATTTCCGTCTTACTCATTTTTTCAAAGTGGCACACTGCCATTTAACAACAAAATGAGTTGAAACACTTTGCATTTTACTCATTAGTGTGTCGACAACTTGAACACAACATGATGCCTTCGTCTGCTTTTATTGCCCGGGCATTAATGTATTTACCATACATCTACGGTCTACACAAAACAGAGCAGTGCTATTAAATGAAGCGGAAGAGAAGGGGGGGCAGGTGTGTTTTGATTAAAACACACCACAAGTATCTGTAATAAAACAGTATAACCCAGATCACCAGAGATCTGTGACTCAGCCACCTGCTGCAAAGCGACCATCTGCATTTTAGTGCGTATGTCAGAGGCCGTTTCTCGCCAAACACTGAAACTTCACAGTTGCCAGACTGCACATCATTTGTGGTAAGCAAGGTCACTGACTAAATATCAAACAAATCAATTAAATCATATAAAACAAATCATAATTCAGTCTACATTACAATCCTTCATTTGCTATCTAAAAATATGGAAAAATAATTGTATAGAACAATTTAAAACAAACAGATAAAACACAAACCTATTCACATTATCCCCTCCCCAATTACTCGAAACTTGCACCAGTTCAGCAAGGTTGTTTTATAGTTATTCAGCCATTCCAGGGGGACTCACCTGGGGCCCATTCCAGCAATCGGGCTTAATAAATCCAATAGTCAAACCTGAATTCTGACTGAAGAAATTCAGGAAAGTTCGGGGAATTGACAAATCCTGAAATCAGCTTTCAAGATGAGTTTTCCCCAATCAGAATTCAGGTTTAACGACAGGATTTGTTAAACCCACTTTCTGAAACCGGCCCCAGCTCGTTTTTAAACATCAATCTATTACACGGTGCTAAGACCATATAATTCAGACTGCATTTTCGGGGTCTTACCTCTTGACCAGACACTGTCACATACTCCAGGGAAGGCTTCTTCAGGATCAGCCGGACCTCACTCCTGTGTTCCAGTATCTCAGACAGAACTGCCTGGATCTCTTGCTTCCTCTCCCGTATAACAGGGAAGTCAGTCAGGTCAGAAAAAAGCTGGGTCTTATCACCTGCCCTGTAGACCGTTCACATATATAAAAACCTGTGCATACATGTGATGTAATGCAATCCACACATCCATGCATCTGAAATTGAAAGCTTTGAATGGAAAGCTTTAATTACATCTTTCAAAAACATACTTTACTTTTTTCCTTCATCTCTTTCTGTTTAAAGATATTTTCTGTCTGTATGCAAATTGAGACTGAAGGGAAATATTTTTCATTGAAAGTAAAATGGAGGATAGCCATAAAAATTTTCTGGGAAACCATTCAATTCAGCTTTTCATTTATGCAGCTGTCCTTACTTGCAGCTCAAAGCAGACAGTCCATTAAAAACAATTTTGCCAGGTTAAAAAAAAAAAAAAAAAAAAAACACTTGTCTAAGCTGGACAGGCGAAAACAAAAAACATAAAATGAGTTTAAGTTTATGTTCTTTGCAATAAATACTCTCTCCTAAAGATATAATTATTCTCATTTTGGTAACGTTTGTAAGCCTTGTATTTGCAAATACACATCATATATTCAATTACATGCACAAAACGTATGAAAATGAATGTTTAAGCATTCATGCACAACATACTACATATCACATCGTACACATCATGCCCACACTGCATGTTACGAGCAACAAATTTTTTATCACAAGCATTCACTTTGTGCATGCACAAATAAATGGATTTTTAAAAAGAAACCCACAGATGAAAAGTAAATAGCATGAATAATTTGACAACACGAGTAATTTAAGCACGTATTTAAGCCTAACACTAAATGAATTAAATGAGTACCACTTCTCAAGGGACAGTCATGACCAACAATGCAACAAGGAGGCAATCAACAAAGTTGTCTGATTTTAATTCTCAGAAGCAGTCATACTGTAGGGCCGGCAATATGACATTGCTGCTTTTTGGCCCACTGCATGCTTGTTTTTAGACTATTTAAACTACGTTCCAAATAATTACAAATGTTCATACAGCCTTCCCCACGCACGCACGCACACACAAAAAATAAATTAAATAAATAAATAAATAAATGAATAAAAATAAAATTCGCCCTTTCTGTTGTAATTCTGAACTTGGCTTACTTGGCTGCTTTCTCGTTAAGCACATTTAAGAAGTCCTGAGCAGGAGCAAGCAGCTGAGGTACAGGGAGGAGGAGGTCCTTCAGCATGGTACTGCTCAACTGGGATTGGAGAGCTGGAAGAAGAGCCTGGAGCTCCGCCCCCAGGCGTGACAGAGTGCTTGTAATGAAGTAGAACTCCTGAGTAGAACACTAAAAAAGACACAAAATAAAGCAAAACAAATGGGATGTGACACCTCAACATGCCAACAATGGAGAAAAATGATAATCTTTTACAGAGCAAGATGTCATCAAAACTTTGCAGCATAAACTTAGCGACACCATTAAAGACATCAAATTAAATCTCAAAGATTTGTTTCATGCCTTTAACAGCAACTAATGGAAAGTCTTTCATTGTATCAACAAATCATCTGATGGTCTGACAGAATTAATCATTAGTCCACAAACATACAGAAAATTGCAGTTACCAGTAATTAAGGCAGTGGACAAATTACAAACATAGCTGTCCTGCAAAGTAAAAAGCAATTTAATAAACCAACAAATAAACAAACATCTTTCTTAAACTGACTGGATCCCCCCCTTACATTATCCTCTCAGAAAATACACGACATTTATCATAAATATTCCTTTTGGATTAAGCATGCAAGGCACTGTTTTTCTAATGATCACTGTGTTGATGACCGTATTTTCCAGGCAGCTTTATAAAGCCATTAAGTATAATTTATTTACACAGCAAATAAATCTTTCACATATTAACTTTCAAGTCAGTTTACAATTTAAACACCTGCCTAACTTTTACTGCCTTCACTAGGAAGGCAATTTTTGTGTTTTTAAATCCAGTTTCTCACTGGTTGATAAAATGTGCTGAAGCATGACTAAGCAGGAAATATTACTTGATGACCACTGGCACCACAGGATTCTTCTATGTGGACTGTCATTCAGTTAAACTACTCTTTAAAATGGCAAGCAAATCAATGTCATGGTCTACTACTGCTTAAATTTTGCCGGGAAATTTAGCAAATACACCGTACAAGCTGGGAATACTGTGAACTGCACAATATGTCTAAACAGACCACAAAATAACAATATATTTAGCTAAGCTTTAAAATCATCTATATCACGGGACTTTTTAAAAATAAGTGTTCAGGTAAAATGTTCCTGTTGTCTACCTCCATGCTGACACACCTTTTGCCAAGCCAGTCTACACCATCCTAAGCACCTAAACAGTGAACCTTACAGAATAACGTTAAAGGCTCCTTCAGACGTTCCCCTGACTGGTGGAAATACCTTCTTGTGGTAGATGCTGCAGATGCCTCTCTCAAGGTCAGGCAGCCTCCTCAGCAGGGCCTGAACAGAGAGGAGTGCACTGGATTCCGAAGACAGGATCTCAGACACAGCGTCCTGACGTTCCCGGATTTCCCTGAGTTAAGAATCAGAGCTTTAGAAGGACAAAAAGCCTTTGTCACATGTTTTACAAGCTTACTGCTACATCTCATGGGATGATCTTGTGCTATATTTTGGCAGGGTACATAAAATGCATTTGAAAATGTATCATCTTTCTGTAATTACTCAGCCTCTGTGAAGTTATTTTATCAGGCACGGTTTTGTGTGCCATAAAAACACTAATGTTGCACAACTGTCTCAGTAGACTGTGCCTAGTCTAATTTAAAAGAAATCAACTGCAGAACACTTCATGTTCTTTCATGTTCTTTCCTAAACAGATCCATATTTCATGGCATCACTGGACAATTCCAAACTAATCAAGTAGTCAAATAAGGTCATAAAGAGTTTGATCATTCGACAGAGATGTTCTTACTCTGTCTGCATTATTACAATTATGGGATGCCTTACAATTCAGCTTCTTGACTAAGAGACACCTGCTAAGTCCAGTTGTAGTAATCAGATGTTTCAGTTAGGCCTACCTGAGACAGGCTAGCAGAGAGAACCCTGCAGCAGGAGCTCACGTTCACTCAGACTTACGTAACGGATTTCAGTGGCTGTGTCACCCATTTCTTTAGCAGTCTCTTCCCAAATGGGGTCTGCGTGTGATCCAACACCCATAAAAGGCTCCCCTTGACTCTACAGTTAGTCTATACAGTTAGGAAAAAGAGCAACACATGCAGAAGTTCTTGCCAAACACACACGTGAAAACCTAACAAAACCGCACTTTAACAATGGCAGAAAATTTTCAGAGAAAACCGATAGCATCTACCAGAGCACACCTTTATCACTTTCTATACACCGCAGAAAGAACAACATGCACAAGACATTTTAACCCACTGGTCATGAAGCACCTCCAATGAGAAGAGGCGCGCTCGCTCTCACACAGACTCGTGACAGAAGCGTGGATTAAGCACATCATGTGTGCCTGCCTACTCTGCAATATGAAAGCCACCTCCCCATTCTGCATTACCTGGTTGCACAGAATCTCCAGGTTCCTCATGGTGGCGCCACTAAGTATCATACAATCAGCTGCACATGACAGCCGCTGGAACGAGCTGCAACGTGACACAGAGTGTGTAGCGTGTGAGCCACAGTGGAAAGCGATGGTACACTCAGATGTCTCGCATTATCTTAACAATAGTGTGTGGGCCCATCACACCATCATTTTGTCGCATTTCCAAAACTAATAACATGATTGAAGTACTGGCATTTTCAAAAGTTTTCAGGCACAGACCATTCCGCAAGTTCTCACATGAAGTCATTTCTGTATTCATTTAACTCATCATAACTCCAGTAATCATTCTGCTCTGGAATGTCCTGAGATTGTGCAAAAAAAGCGTGCAGCTCCAAAACTTTACCTTTTGCAAGGTAAATCCGACCTTTGAGATAAAGTAGAACAATAAACCTTAACACATGCCTTTCACACACAGTTTACACAGAAATGTAGTTCTTAATGCAGCTAAAATATTTAACATTTTGTTCATTAACAAATTCAGGTAGATGCTATCAGACTTCTGACTCTGCTTGCTTTTCAAGCCCCATGCAATGCCTTTTCAATAATACATTTTCAAAACATCCACCTTCATCATTTGTTTGGCACTACAATACCTTCTTCCTGCAATCTAGTCAATCAAAATGAGTACTTTTCAATATATCCTAGTGTTCTAGCATAAATACAGTACAATAAACCAAAGTGGCTGCTTGAAGACTGGATCCTTCTTATAAACACCAAGGTCACTATGAGGCACAACATGGTTAGGAACCTAAATTTTAAGACTGCTTTTTCCTGGTTCCTTCATTTTTTACAAGAAAGGAGAGGAGCTGCCCCTGAACAGCATGCACTTACATGGGTGGCAACAATACCTCTCTAGCAAAAAGCCCATCGAGGCCTCACCTTGTTAAGGCGTGCGTATGTGCGCACACACCTAGCTAGTGAATGGATAGCTGGCAAAGCCGGTACTGGGCTTCCAGCAATATAAACTGTATGGCCAAAATTATGACGACACCTGATTGTGATACCCACAAGTGCTTGTTAAACATCTATCTCTAAGACCATGGGCATTAACGTAGCGGCGGTTTGCTGTCACAGCCTCCACTCTTCTGGGAAGGCCGTCCACTAGATTTCGGAGTGTGGCTGTTGGAACAGACCGCAAGATAGTGAAGCGTGATTTGAGGGATTTGTATCCCTCCAATGAATGGATTTCCGCTGCTCCAGAATCCAACAGCCGTGTGCTTTACACCACGCCACCCAACGCTTGCCGTCGTACATGGTTATCTTAGGCTTGTGTGCAGCTGCTCAGCCAACGAAACCCATTTCATGAAGCTCCCAGCAAACTGTTTACACGCTGATGTTGCTTCCAGAGGCAGTCTGGAATTCAGTAGTGAGTGATGCAGCTGAGGGCAGACGATTTTTATGAGCTACACACGTCAGCACTCAGCAGTCCTGCTCTGTGAGATGGCATGGCCTACCGCTTTCTGACTGAGCTGTTGTTGATCCTAGATGCTTCCACTCCGCAGTAACGGCACTTACAGTTGACTATGGCAGCTCTAGCAGAGCAGGAATTTGACAATCTGACTTGTTGCAAAGGTGACACCCTAAGACATTTCCAGATTGAAAGTCACTGAGCTCTTCAGTAAGACCCATTCTACTGACAATGTTTGTCCATGGAGATTGCAAGGCCGTATTCTTCCTTTTATGCACGTTAGCTATGGGTGTGGCTGAAACAGCTGAACTCAACGGCTGGAAGGAATGTCCACATTCTTCTAGCCATATAATGTACCCACCACACAGAAAAACGATTACCAACAGATATTCATTTGGGTTTTGCCTGTCTGCAACTAGGTTGTTCTGGCATCTAAGATCTAATTAAATCTGTACCCAGTGGGCAGAACAACACCTTCCCTTTCACTCAAAAAACCAAGCTATCCAATTAGTGTGTAAAATCATTTCTTTAATGCCCTTGTGTGCCTGTGCTGTTCTGAGTAAACCACACAATAAAATGCCATGCTGCATAATCAATGATGCATTATACCTGGTGCAGAGCAGTATTCTCTCCAGGTTAAACTCAGTCAGGTACCGGATCACTGGGCCAAGGCAAGAGATCACTGGAGATTCCATGCTGATTACAGTGGAGAGAGACTGGGATTCTGCATAACAAATGAACAGGCAAACACAATGAATTAGATAAATATATGGCATATGAGTACAGAACTAAGGAGGTATGTACAACTGGGAATGATTCAGAAAACGCACCAATTTTGGAAGCACGGGAAGGATGCAAGACAATTCATAGATAAAAGAAAGAAATTAGAACTCACAACATAAAAGGTTGATTACACCGGGGGGAGGAAAAAGGCACTCTTTCATTCATGGGTACTCAGGTAGCCTTGAGTCAGCTTTTCAGCTAGTAAGTCTACGACAGTGTCAGTCACACGCCCCGTCCCGCGTCAATAAGAACAACGGTTTCTGCTACTTCCTACTCACTCGGCTGTACAAAGGCCAGTACCTGATTATGTCATCGCACCTTATGAGACATGGGCAGCTAAGAAAGGTCTCAAGGCCAAGTGGATACAAAAAAATGAAAGTTTCTTTTAAAATAGTGCAAAAAGGAAAATTCAAAAATGAATAAGGTTTAACGCCACAGAAAAATATGAGCTATGACTATTCAGCTGGAGGTTTTCAAAAACACCCATACAAGGAGAAAGAGAACAATCTTTATTACCTAATGACGTCCTACATACCTCAGAAAAACACTCTGAGTTATCAAAAAGGGAACTAGCATCTGCAGTTTAATGATTTTGCACACTTGCAATGAATAATGCAATGGTAACTTAATATTCTAAAAACATTTCTATAGCGTCTCTAAATTGCCCATTACGTGTGTGTTTGTGCGTACTTATTACTACTTTGTGAGGACACAACGTCCCCTGGAAGAATAAAAACCTGTTACTTCTTACTCAGTTTCATAAAAATCTGTGAATGCAATCAAAAATTTAAATAGCCAAATATCTTGTATTTTTTTGGGTTATTTATGGTTACGCTTACGGTTGGGTAAGAGTTAGGGATGTCATAGTTAGGATTAGGGTTAAGCCAACAGAAATGAATGGAAGGTCCCCACAGTGTTATAAAGACGGAACTGTGCATGTCTGTGTACATACAGTACATCAGTCTTGTGCCTGATGTCACCTGGCATAGCCTCCAGGACACACATGGGTCCCGACCACTTTCCTTGATAGTATTCCTCATGTTGACAAAATGCTCAGCCAAAGTGCTGTTTCCAAACGGAAAAATACTGTACATATTATTTTTCGTTACTTGGCAAAAGAGCAAACACAGAAATGACGCCTAATTATTATTTAGGAGCCTCAGAAAATATGTGAGAAATGTTTAGGTAAAAAATAAAATCAGACCGATATTACACTTAAGTTGACTGAACTCTGGCATGTCCCAGTAGACAAAGTTCTTTGTGGAACAGGATCAGGCGCTCTACCCTGCTCTGGCAGGCTCTAGATAAATCACTTACTTTCTTAATATTCCTCTGCTTCCTTTGGCTTATGTTACAAACCAAGTTAAGTACATTTTTTTAAAGTGAAAGCAGAAATATAATGGTGATAACAGTCATTTATGGAGTCAAACATCTAAAGGTTTCCCAAAGTTCATGACTTTAGTTTTCACATTAATATGCAAAGTTATTAGCATTATGATGCAAACCTGTCTGCTGTTATAAAAACACAGGAATGAATTACCACTTTACCACCCAGATTCAACCATAATCACTGGCTGACCTGTACCCCAAGGAAAATATACTTTGTTATATTTCAAAGTGTCTTTATTTAACACTTATCAGTAATGAAGAAAGTATCTGGCCCACCTTTTATTTCTCTTATATAGTTTTTGACAAGACAAACCTGAATAAAAATCTGTGACCATCTGCATGGCACTGGGGAACTCAAACTGGGAGCAGTCTCGCTTTTCAATGCGAATTCGATCATCAGTCTGCACGCTGGAATAGAAAATAATGAGAATTTTTTAAATCATTGTTTTGCATACAATGTCATTTTTATCCACAGATAAACTTGCATCCCATCCAGTGTGTACCCCAGCCTTGAGCCCTATGCTACCTAAGATAGGCTCCAGGCCATCTCACGACACTGACCAGGATAAGCAGTTAGAAGGTGAATGGATAGACTCAGGTACTTGAGATGATCAGCTGTTAAAAAAAATTGTCAAGGAATGACCTACTGTATATCGACACTTTAAGAGCACACAAACAGTTTTGAAAACATTTTTTTCTATTGCATGTGATGTTGCTGAAGGGTACAGAAAATTCGGCAAAGTAGCAGTCAGCCAGCAGAACTCATTCACTGCTCCTGTGAAATTACATAAACACGCCGTGAGGCAGTAGGAGGCTGAACAGCACCAATAGCCAGGGTTCAGAGGATATTCCTCTGCCATCCCTACAGAAGCCTCTGATAAGCCCAGCTAACTCCGATTATGCTAATCACCTCGTTAAGGTTTAAATGGTGTCAACAAGTGAATTTGGGACAGCGAAGGGAGGAGGACACACGCTCCATGGGACGAGTGTGTTCATGAGCTGGATAAGGAGCTGTGCTGTCTGCCGTGCAACTTCAAATCTACGACGTTTTATGGTCCACTTTGGTCTTATTTTGACCTTACCTTTCTTGAAGCAGCCACATTTTGTGTTCTAATTTTTCAGTAATAAGCTTTCCTGTTGGTCTGAACCCTGTGGCCAAGTGCTTCTATCCAACCTTGAATCACGGCAAGGCCCACAAGCAGACTTTAGATACAGAATACCTCAGATTTCCTACAGCAATCATTGCGTTATTTCTCAAATGAAAATCTTCTGAAGTATAGTTATGATGCTATATTCTAGAATGACTGTACTGAATTTCAATTGCCTCCATGAAAAGGAGAGTTCGGTTTGATAACAGTATTTCTGAGCACGTCATACATATACTATCATAATACCATCTAAATAACAGCTAACCTTTTCAGGGCCATTCCATCACATTCACCTGATTCAATCCTATTCATTGTTTTCATTCACTGAGACTGACTGCTATTTCCAAGAAATGCAATGGCTTTCATTTCTTTTCCTAATCCTTCCAAGACTGTACCAGATGCTACAATTCTAGATCAAGCTTTAGATTTAAAGCTAAAGATGACAGAAGAGCAAACAGCAAATCTTTTCCTTATGGCAAATGCTCTTTTGAAATGACATATCTGCAGTTAGACAGACACTAGTTATTGTACTGATAACTGAATCCATCTGTTATACAAAGTATTCCTGTATTCATTACAGGATTGCAGCGGGGGCTAAAGCCTAACCCAGGCAGCATAGGAAACAAAGCAGAGTGAAGCTTGTGATGCCGCAGAAAAATATAAAATAACTGTCCATGAAAAAGCCTTCATTTAGAGGGCACGTAGGCTACAGCACAGTCAACCAGTCTGTGAATGGGATGCTGAGTCGATCTCAGTCTTTAAATCCCAACTGAAGACCCGCCGCTTCAATCTAGATTACATATACAGGACCTTATTACATAACACATTGTAATAAAGGCCGCTGGTGCTCTTGTACATGCCTGTGTGGTCCTCTGTGGTTACCAGCAAGGCATAAACATCTGTTCTGAACATCAGTGCTTTCTTTTCCTCCCTTTTTGTTTGGATGGTGCCCAGTGTGGGAATCATGTAAGCAGCACACAATGCTAGTTGCAAGGATCCACGTACAAAATCATGGCCTACAATAAAGATGAGTTTACAGAGATCAGCATGGAGAATTGGCTCGTAGATGGACTTGTCCACAATCTACCCCTTGCATGTATAATGATCTAGATCACAGTTTTAAAAAATTTGTGTTGACTTTACAGTAAGTTTGTGTACAAGAGTACATTTTCCATGTATTTTAAACAGAAAAAAATAATTATTTATTATTGTAAAAACCCTATACAGGGTGTGAACTTGAAAGAACAAAACTCAGCAGCATTCTCCACTACTTATCCAGGTCCGGGTTGTAGAGGCAGCAGTCTAAGCAGAAATGCGCAAACCTCAATCGCCCCAGCCACCACCTCCACCTGGAAGATACCAAGGTGTACCTAAGCTAGCTGAGAGATGTTATCTTTCCAGCATGTCCTGGGTCTGCCCCAGGGTCTCCTAACAGCTGAACATGCCCAAAACACCTCCCCTGGGAGGCATCCAGGAGACATCCTAGATACATGCCTGAATCACCACAACTGGCTCCATTTGATGCAGAGAAACAGTAGCTCTTCTTTGAGTCTCTCTCTAAAGTCTAAGCCCAGACACCGTACAAAGAAAGCTCAATTTCCACTGCTTGTATCCGTGATCTCGTTCTTTTGGTCACTACCCCAAAGCTCGTGACAATAGGTGAGGGTAGGATCGTACATTTACCAATAAACTGACAGCTTCTCCTTTTGGCTCAGTTCCCTCTTCACCATAAGAGACCAACAGAATCCACATGAGCGCCAAGTCAGCATTGATTCACCTGCCGATCCCAAACTTGATTCATCCCTCACTTGGTCAACAAGGCCACAAAATACTTAAACTCTTCCACTTGAGGCAGAAACTCATCTCCAATCTGGAAAAGGCAATCCACCATTTTCCAGCTGAAAATCAAGGCCTCAGACTAGGAGGAGCTGATCCTCATTCCAGCTGCTTCACACATGGCTGCAAACTACCAGAGTGTAAGCCGGAGATCACAGTTCGATGACACCAATAGAACCACATAATCTGCCAATACCAAAGATGTGATCCTGAGGCCACCAAAATGTGTACCCTCCACCCTTGGCTGCACCTAAAAACTCATGAACAGAACAGGTGACAGAGGGCTGCTCTGGCAGAGTCCAACACCCACCGGGAAATTAAAGCAAGCTCTCGTTCTGGTTGTACAGGGACAGAATGGCCCGTAGCAGCAGCCCCAGTACCCCATTCTCCCAGAGCACACCCTTCAGGACACCATGAGGGACACGATTGTATGTATTTTCCAAACAAACTCCCATGAACCCCCTAGTATGCTTGTTAGTGTAAAGAGCTGGGGTAGTGCTCCACAACCTGGATAACCACCATATTGCTCCTCCTGTATCTGAGGATTGACAAACAGATGGACCCTCCTTTACAGTGCACTGAGATAGACCTTTCCAGGGAGGCTGAGGAGTGTAATCCCCATAAAGAGTGTAAATACACCCTTGTGTCCTTCAATAAAAATGGGGACCACCACCCCCATCTACCAATCCAGAGGCACTGTCCCCGACCTCCCTGCAATGTTGGAGAGACATGTGAGTCAAAATGGCCCAACAACATCCAGAGCTTTCAGGAACTCAGGTCTCATCCACCCCTGGAGCCTGCCAAAGAAGAGTTTCTTTTGACTACCTCGGTGACCTCAGCCCCAGTGATAGGAGAGTCCTTCTCCACGTCCCTAAACTCGGCTTCCTCAAAGGAGAAGCGTGTCTGGGGATTCAGGAAGTCCTCAAAGCATTCCTTCCACCACATGACTATATTCTCAGGTGGGGTCAACAGCACACCATCCCTGCTGTATAAAGGGATGAGCAAAGCTTCCCTCTATTGAGTCGCCTGATGGTTTGCCAGAATCCCTTTGAAGCTAACAGAAAGTCCATTTTACATGGCTTCACTAAACTCCTCCCTCACCAGACTTGCTGCTTCCACAACTGCCAAAGCCACACTTGGCTTGGTCTGCCAGTACCTGTCAGCTGCCTCCAGAGTCCCACACGCTATCCAAGCTCGGCGGGACTCCTTCTTCAGTCTGACAGCCCATAACCACTGGTATCCACCACTGGTTTCAGGGGTTGCCCCCATGACAGTCACCAGCAACCTTTGCGGAAAAGATTGGACACCCCTGCTCTAAGCTGATGTTAATAATTTACATAGTTACAGTCCACATTTAAGCTCATTGTTGATATGCATGACTAAACAGAATAGTTTAAAAAAAAAAAAAACACGTTTGCAAAATGCATCCCTCAGTAAATACACTAATGATCAATACACTAACAATAATACACTACCTTACTACTTCCTAATTAGGGTGTCGCATTCTGAAATGCAGAAATTCTTATGCTTCCCTAAACAAAAAAAACATAGTATGGCCATTTAAAACCTACAGTACGTCCAAATATCTGTGACCACTAGTAGAAAAACTGAAAATACTTATATGTTTCTCATGTATCTTCTCTCATTTAATACAAAATTATTCATTACAAATCATCAGCAGTTTAATCTTTGAAAAAAATGTACACAAATTTTAGAATTTCCCCTTTTGGCTTTAACGACGGCATGCATTCAAGCCGGCATGGATTCCACAAGTCTGTGCAGACCCTGATGTCACCCCACCAGGTTTGTGGTAAGTCTGGGATGATTATTCTGCTGCAGTACAAATCCTTTTCCAGAAATATCCAAACCAGAGAGTACAGCATGTCTTTAAAGAGTGGACTGGTTCTTTTCCTTTGTCAGAGTGTCATTTGGTGCAGGTGTCAAACTCCAGAGTAGACAAACACCACCAGACTTGAATATTCCCACTACTGAGGCTCAGTGTTGTTTCAGTTCACAGTAGTAACACACTCTCTTCTGTATTTCTCCTTACATAAACCTTCTGTTACCGGTATAAAGCTCAAACAAATTCATCAGTAAAATGAACTTATTTCCAGTGATCTACTGTGAAATGCTGATATATATTAGTCCATTGTAAAACTTCGTTTATTAAACAATAAAGTTGTTATATAATCCTGTTTATTTCCAAGATTAATTGGGGAAAAAAAAAAAGATTTTCTATTTAATCTGAGAATTTTGAACAGCATCATATTTTTGCAACAGTTACATTAAGCTCAAAACTGACCATTTATACGTTTCCTTACCATAAAAAAAACACACAAACACATTTTGCTAAATAACTGCACTTGAGCTCAATGACTCAGGAATGCATCAAAAAAAATAAATTTAAGTTCATGGTAACACAGGCACATTCTCTACACAATAACATTGTTCAAACACCCAATGCATTGACAGTAAAAAAAAAAAAAAAAAAAAAAATTAAAAAACTAAAAAATTAAGAAAACTAATTAAAAACAAAATGACAAAGATATGTGAATTACCACTAAAAGAAATCATTTACGGTTATTTCTGATTAATTTTCCTTCTGTTCTCAGTTAATTCATTCCAGTCCATCTGCAGACAACCACCCAACTCAACAACACAAGTTTCTGGGTCCATTAGCAGCCTGAAACGATGGGGCATATCTGCTCCTGCCACAAGGCTCCATATCTTACCCTCTCCACGCCTGACTGCAGCGCATGCACTCTGACAAATTGGCACATTTTTACAGATACTGTGTCAGCACTTCTCACGGCAGTGACCTATTTTCTCAGCCAGGTGGTCGTATTTGTTATATCAGCAGGGTGCCGATCGGGAGACTGGGCTCGTCATGCACCAGAGTAGAGGGCAGCAATAAATCCTGTCACATTCACCCTATTTCACTTATAATACACCCGATTTTGACCAGGAAACAGTCACTCATGGGAAGTCGTCTTTTACACCGGTAATTCTCTACTAACGCCCTTGCGGGCGATAATCCGCTAAATGATTGTTGGCAATGGAACCTGACATAATACCTGACCAGCTACAACACTGTCCACTCATCGATGTTGGTTCTTCAGTTTTGATCCTGTGACTTTTACATCCCCAGTTAAAATAATTCCAGTAACACATCCATTTGCCTGTACCCCAGGACTTACGCACACTGGCTCCGTTAAAAGCCTGCCTCTTTACTCCCCTATTGACAATTATAACATGATATTAAACAGCCTCGATCCCATTACTGATTCTTAGGTCCCTTTCATATCTTTCATAGCCCTGGATAAAGCAGTGAAGAGTCCCCTCATTACCTTCGCTCTGTATAATCACCCGATTTTTTGACTGTGTGTGTATGATATGCATGCTGCTGCGACGCTCCAACTCTAAAAAGCACACTGTAAAATTGTACGTGTGCGCAGAAACAAACACACACAGACAGACACACACACAAAATTACCACATCGTGCCTTGTACGACCCAGCTGTCAGTCCCAAGACACTTTCCATTCGTTGGCAACGGAAGCTTTTCCAGAATATAAGAGTAAGCAATAAACTGCCTACTACTGACCAGAATCGAATAAACTTCATCCACCCACTATGCACATCCTACCTCACATTAAAGACCTAGCACCGAATTTACTGTCTACAACAAAATGTACATTGTCTTTCACCCTTTATCAAATTCACCACAGTCAGTTAACATGACTTAAGAAGGGTAAGAGAGATGATACAGTCATGCAGAAATGACCCAAAACTACATTAAGACAAAAGTACTAACCATGGGGTGTCACAGTAGTTCACTGGGTAGCCCTATTGCCACACACCCCCATGGATGCGGGTCACAATACCAGCCGCATTCTCTACGTCTTCCCTGTGTTGTTCGGGTTTCTACTGCGTTTGCTCCCACAGTCAAAAGGGATGCTATTAGGATAAATGACACCTCTGAATGGTGCCTGTTTGTGAGGGCGTGTACCCTATGATGGGTGTACCCCTGCCTTGGATCGGCTCCAGCGACCCTCCTCAGGATAAGCAGTCAGAAAATGGATGGTGGAAAGGATGGTTTCATTCAAAAATGAAAATGAAAAGAATTTATGGAAAAAAACTACCATCACTATTTTTTGAAGATACAGTTTCTTCTGTTTAGCCCATGGCTAATCATCAAAACACAAAATTGAACTGCAAATTAAACATCCACTGCCAAACAAAACATAGAGCTGTAAGCTTAATTTAATTAAAGCAACTTCCAAACTCTCCGGAGACCAACAGCTGGGAAGGGCTTGGCAGCACATTTACACTCTCAGAACAAGCCTCTAGAGATTCAGACACTTCTCCAAGACAACTGATCTCTTAACTGTCTGCTCAATGCAGTTTAGCAGGAGCTCTTTAAAAGTATTTGACCACCTAGTGTGGGAATACTAAAGAGCAGTCTTTATACCATACGTGTTTTCAAAATTACTACCAAAAGGCACTGAGACTGTCTAGGTACACAGCATCGTTAAATTAAGTGAAAGGCACTACGAGAACAAGCTGAGATGATAATGTCTTCCATTAGTACAGCCTCTATGACTGTCATTCCCCATCTCGGCTCTTCACTCCTTTTCTTTTAAAACCTCTCTGAATGCTAAACGGTTTTCCTCCTTAATCACAAAGGGACTTCCTTTTCATCTCACGCTTGTTTCCTCCTAACAGAGCAACGCAATTACCAGACATTCACCGTTCAGACAAAATTGAAATTCATGGAAATCGTATCCAAGACAGAAAGCAGAAATGTGGCACAAGCAACACATTTCCCCGTTTGATGCATTTCAGTCTTAGAAGCGTCTGTGCTGTTTTCCTGCGACTCCAGCAGGGGCGTTCATTAAAAGCCACGTGACTCTACGGATGTCTCTCATCCGTAGGTCCTTGAGTCCCCATTCCTCAGGAACGCGGAGCGCAGCGGCCTTTTGTCAGTGTGAATGCTCCAGAAGGCGCGGCATGGTCTCGCGCATGCTGAAAGAAATGCACCTCAGGCTAGGCATTCAGATAGCCCCCGCTCAGCAAACACGGAACGAAAACATGTCACTCTGACAATCTTCTCCTCTTGTGCTAGTATGGAACTGCGCTTTTAGTAAGACAAAGTGCTGCATTTCAGATTTTCTGGGTGTGCTCAGCTTCGACTAAAAGAAGCACTAGCACATTTCATGATGTCTCTAAGGCCTGACTATACGAATGATAATCCCTACAGTTGTGATTTATTTTTCAGAATGTTTTTTCTAAAGCATTCTACTCAAGCATCAAAGCAACTTAAAGACTCACCAAAAAGAAAAAAAATATATTAATTGCCACAGACCAATTTATCTTGGATTACAAAATAAGTCCGGAATTAGAATCAGAATGAAATGGTCTCATGTCCTTCACTGTTAGGTGCGAGTTTACTTGCCAAAGGGTATCTGGTGACGTTCCTAGGAGCTAAAGAACACTGCAGGTGGGGGTAAAAGCATCCTCATCGGTTATTACTATGATTTAGCTCCATAAATTTGTTACGTTTCGGGGAATATTATGGAGAAGGCACTCTATGAGTGGCACAAAAAAAAAAAAAAAGAGAAGCAATTAAAATGAATTACACGAGTAACACCAAAACACCCATTTTACACAATCATTTAAAAAAAGGATTCTTCTGATCTGTAGGTGTTGATTTCCAGTACTAGAGGGCTACAGTTTATAGAAGATTTCCCATAACATTCAAATTGATTTCTTGTCAAATCAAATCTATTCATATTCTGACATCAGGCTTTAATAAATACAACAGCTTTTAAAAAATACTGGCTGAGGAAAGCAACAAATACTATTAAAAAAATAAAGGCAGGCAATAACTACAGCAGTAGCGTTTTTAAATGAACGTCCCATTGACAGCTACTGACATCTAGTGGTAGGCAGTTGACAAAATTCACACAAATTTCTGTACGAATCATTAAAATCAGGCAAAAAGCAGTAGATTTGTTAAGTAATACTGTACTGAACATCTGCTTCAGAGATTTCAATGTGTTTACACTGAACGAGCTTTTCATTTACATCCCCCCCCATGTAGCCTACACTTTCACTGGGGGAAATCTGAAAACAATTACGGATATAAAATACAAAAGGACTGGTTTAGTAAACAATTTCTATGTTGAACACGGAATAAATTGCAAAACTTTATGTAATAAAACTGGTCCGTCGGCAAGGTGAATTCATTGCCAGAATTGCCTTTGTAACAAATAGTTTTGCAGCTCTTCACTTGCTAAGTTCATTTGTTAAAGTTGTTAGGTACAGTTACACACTGCATCTCAGATGGAATCATGAAGTTACCTCTGAAAATAGTATTTATATATTCAATGAAACCAAATCAAACGGGTTAATTCTTGAGAACAAATCATTTAATTTTAATAAACTCTAAGGCTGTGACTCTACTGATAAATTTTAACCGACTGCACATTTTTCAGATTGTTTAATCGCAATAACCAAAACTTATACATACATTTGCAAAACACAGAATTAACACAAAGACCTGCATATTCATACTTAATGCCCCCTACCCCATACCAGGACCTTAAAAATTTTGTTTTTGTGATTATCATAGCAATCACTGGGATATACAGCATTGTCCTATTTGTACAATAACAAAAAAAATTTTCTTCAAATGGAAGGCGCCATATTTTATTTGGAAATATCTATATACACACACCACTAGTCCAGATTACCGTTACAATTCTCTAGGGAGAACTGACTATCAATCATCACCTTAGATCTACTTGCAATCTATCATCAAAATTGATATTACACTATGATTTATTGAAACATTTTAATAACACCCAAAACAAGGAAACATGAAATCTTATAATAAATTTGCTGCAAGGTCTAATGAAAAAGCGACCAAGTTTCCAATTTCATTAAAATTACATAAAATCTGGTATGTTCACCACTAAATACATTACCCCACACTGTAATCTTTATTACAGCATCAAATGCTTAGATTGGTCGATTTCGTAGATAAGCTGAAATTTTGACCTTAAATAAACCCCCCCACTTAGAAAAATGTAACCCTCCTAAGGGCATTAAATAGGGAATATACAGTATAAATCAAATTATATTGTTTAATGACATTTAAAAGATATTTTCCAAATTTCCATCAAAAATTGATGATATCTCTGTAGTAGAACCTGGATGTTTCACATTCGGGTGACACATCAAAGATGAGTTACTTTTGTCATAATTCAATTCGGTTTTGCAAAACATGAATACCCCCCCCCCCCCCCAAAAGAGCCACCTCCAACTTTTAAAGTAGAATCTTCCTTCAAAAAGTTGCTTTTTCCTTCTCTACAATTTGAGTAAGAATATATGGCAAACCACCGTAACAGAGGAGAAACTTAAATAGCTGGGGGGGTGGGGTAGGGTTGGGTTGGGGGACCTGATCTTGACTCAAATGCTTTTCTTTAATTCAGTAATCATCTATCCAGCCATACATTTTCAAAACAACTTGATCCAATGCAGGGTCACAGGGATGCCAAGAGCCTATTCCAGGCCGCTTTAGGCACAAGGTGGGGAACACCCTGGATGGGCTGCCAGTCGACATTCATTTAATAATACACATTAATCACAGAAATTAATGTGTTTATTTTCCCGGCCCCACTGTTTTATATGAAATGTGCTGCAAATTCCACTCAGAAATAATTATTAAATACTACGAAAATTAAGCTTATTCTGACATAGTTAGATACAATACTGTAGAATAAACATGCACAACGAACAGAGAGCACCGTTTTCCCTCAAAGGTGTCCTGAGACATCAGAACTGACATCTCTTTAGAACTGTATTATCATTCCGAGTCTGGTAAATGTTTTTTTCAAAATGTATTTTTCCGATGTTATTGTCAATACTGTCAACAGCATATTAGCTTGGCTTTTCAAAATGTCTTTTTTTTATCATCCCACTAGAAATAAAAGACAGCGCCACTAAACACATTTCCTGGATGTAATCCTAATTTTCACATGAACCATGGTGGAGGGAAGAAAAAAAGACTGCTAGAAATTTATGAAACTGTCAACAAAATGGAAACAGAATGCTACACTCACTAGAAATGTTTTTTTTTTTTAAACGTGTTTTCACTATACTCTTACTGGATGAAACAGATCAAAATCACCTGACAATGTTGGTGTATCAAATTCCACAATTCTATTAGAGGTCTCCCTTGAATATTGCTATGTAACAGAATATATAGATAGGAAATGGTTTCACAAATTACTTTTGTGCTTAGAAAAATGCAAACTTACAAACTTTCAAACTCAAGACTGACTTAGGCTCACCAGGCCGATGCTATTCCTCGCAGCAGGCGCTCCGTCTCTTCAGAAACATCAGAAGGCACCAGGACCTCCACAGGCTGGATTCGCAGCACACGGGTTTCCAGTTCTGAACGTGAGGGCCCATCCTGGAAGCAGTCCAGTACCACATCTCCTGTACAGGGCTGGACTGCCTGGACAAAATGCGAGGCCATGAGTACATTTTCATTTTCTGTTCCTTCCAGCCCATCATTATCAGAGGAAAATGTTCAACAGATTACACATTTCAACATGCAATCAACTTTCTGGAATTATAATTGCAAGCAGTTATGTTCGGAATTGCCAATTTGTGATTTGCTTAATAAGCATTAGTATGACCAATGTTAGCTTGCTTCAGTACTGACTACACAAATACAAATTTCATTTAAAAAAAAAAAAAACACACATATTTTACCCTTCTTCACGTAGCCAGAAAGTGAGAAAAATGAAATGGCACACGCCTGGGTAAGTTTCTTTCCCCCTAGGAAATCTGGTGTGTCCGATACTAAGAAAGTTTCCTGTATTGATATACATAATCACGTAACGTTTATGCATGCAGAAATTACATAAACATATACAGAAAAGGGAAACACACGTGCACTAAGCAAGCATGCCAAAGAAGGTACATCTTAAATTAAATGCAACAGAGAAACGGCCTTTGCTGCATTTGAAGAAGTTCTTACCACAACTGCCAGGGTCATTTCCTTGGTCTGGCCATTGCAGCTCTCACTCACACACATCAGGTAGCTGTTAGGGGTATCCACCACCACGTCCTCAGCTTCCTCCAGATCTCCTGGTTTCCACAGTGGGTTCATATCTGTGTGCCTGTCAAGGGCTGCACTACACGCAGTAACACTGCCTGGAGGGGTTTACTGAGACCTCCATAACTAACACTTAATAACAGAAATAATTACCTCATACTTCAGACAAAGCTTTTCTCAGTAAAAATGGCTCTTCCCAGCAACTAATTTCCATATGACCAATAACTATGAAATTAAAAAAATGACTAATTAGAGAATTACAACTGGTAAGAGATTTAAAACTGGTTTAGTGATTTATCTGAAAGCGTTTAGCTCACATCGACTTGTCCCTCTGTACGCCGATTAAAAACGAACAAACTTGAGGATACCCTCCCCGACGAGAGTGGATTTGGTGTACAGGGCGCTGAGCTGTCGCGTGAACAGAGAACTCCTGTTAGCTCCAGAGGCTTTCAGTGCGGTGGTCTCTGTCTGCTTTACTACGCCCACCTGTGGGTGGAACACAAGGATGGTTACATTTTGGCAAACCCAAAACCAATGAGACAATTAGGTCCAGAAGGTGTTAAAATGAATGACTGGGACCGACGGTTTCTCTGTTCCAAATGATGTATTCTATCAAATCTTTACGAACAAGAAAATTACATGCAGTCAGATTCATAAATATGTGGACATCGACAAAGTTATTGCTATTTTAGTTGTCCACCAAAGCATCCTGGAGTGTGAAGTAATTAATGAATATGAGCTTAAAGTGAGGACTTTCACCATTCATTTGAGGGTGCTTAGCTACATCCAAGTCAGTTGGACAGTGTAGGAATTAAAGCACTTTTTATTACAGCTGTCAAAGTTGTTAAGAACACATTAACGTCATTAATTTTATTGATAAAATTAACCGTGCATTAATATTTATAGTCCTACTTTTTATACATGTCCCCCTTCAAATGACCAAATGCAATCAATCAATTAGCTGCACAGATGTTCCAGAGCCAGGCGTTTTATTCCCTCATCATTTAATTTACAAGCAAGCAGACAACGGCTGTAGAACTGACTTCACCGTGTGGCATTTGCATTTGGAATCATGTTCTGTTAACTCTCGATATGAACTTCAGAGAGCTGTCACTGCCACAGACACAAGCCATCATTAAGCTGAAAAATTAAAACAAACCCATCAGAGAGAGGCAAAAGCAGTAGGTGTGGCCAAATCAACCATTTGGTACATTCTCAAAAGCAAGAACATACTGGTGAACTCAGGAACACCAACACCCAGCGCAACACAGATAACAATTGTGGTAGATGACAAGAATTCTTTCCCTTGTGAGGAAAACCCTTTCACCACAGCTGGCCAAACCAAGAACACTATTCAGAAGGCAGGCATATCTGTGACAAAGTCAACCATCAAGGTGAGATTTTACCAGAGCAAATACAAACGCTCTGGTAAGCTTCAAAAACAGGAAAACCAGATTAGAGTTTGCCAAAAAACATCTAAAAATGTATGGTTTTGGAAAAACATTCCAGATGAAACACAAATCAACTTGTACCAGCATGATGGCAAGAGTATGGAGAAGGTGAGGAACGGCTCATGACCCAACACACACCACCTAATTTTCAAGCACGGCGGAGGCAGTGTTATAATGCAAACATGTACAGCTGTCAACTGAACTGGTTCCTTTGCATTTATTGATCATGTGCCTGATGTCAAAAGCAGCAGGATGAAGTCAGACATGCTTAGAGTGATTTCATCTCCTCGGATTCTGTCAAATGCTGCAAAACTCCCTGGACGGCGCTTCACAGTGCAGAAGGACAATAACCCAAAGCAGACTGGGACCAAAGCCTATTTAAAAGCAAGAAAGTTGAATGTTCTTGCAATGGTGAAGTCAGTCACCTAATCCCAATCCAAATAAACATGCATTTCACTTATTGAAGGCAAAACTAAATGCAAAACACCTCAAGAACAGAAGACTACTGCACTAAAGACCTGACAGAGGGATCTACAGAGAAGAAACCCAGAGCTTCCAGATTTCAGGCTGTCGTTGGCTGCAAAGAATTTGCAACCAAGCATTAAAAATGACAATTTAGTTTATGACTACCTTAGTATGTCCAATTACTTTTGAGTCCCTAAAATTGGGGGACTATGTATGAAAACGGTTCTAATTCATACATGGTAGACAGCATATTAAAAAAGCAGAGACATCACCCTGACAACCAAGGTCCGTATTGTTAAAGCTATGGTTTTCCCAGTAGTAATGTATGGCT
>JAACJT020000034.1:18832406-18846674 GCA_009936485.2 Gymnarchus niloticus
GGAGGACAGGGCGGCCTGGCGTGCTGTGGTCCATGGAGTCGCGAAGAGTCGGACACGACTGGGTGACTAAACAACAAGATAAACAATACAGTGGCTTGAGTAAAAGAAAAAATTGATTCCAGTTATTGTATATCTGTTTCCCCATTTAAAAAGTGTGTGTGTGGTATGTAGGGTGTTCTACATAATGCCATAGCTGCTTTATTGAAGTAATTATCTTGGTGTTTTGGTAGGCAGGTGCTAATTATCCTCTAAAGAATGACGGAGTCAAGGTCATGCCTTCATTGGCAGCTGAAGTTACTGCAGTTGTACTGAATTGTCTGAGTTGATCTGAAGTAGAACTGTCATTTTCCAGGAATGCTATGGAATTTTGGTGTATCTGGAAATCACAGAGAATGGCAATCTTTTATGGGCATTTTTGAATGCCCAAAAAGCAATATGAAAAATACGATTCAGGTTAAAAAAGATGAGTTATTATACATTGACTTGTTCCTTGTTTTTCCTATTTCTGCAAATTTTTGTTGTCAAGTAATCCTAACAGCACAACATTCCTTCAGTGCACCTGTTAGGTTCAAAATTCCTTCTGTCTTCATTTTAAATTATGATTCTGTCCAGTAATGGGACGTGTGTAACTAATTCAGCTAATACCAGCAGTCTTGGTTCAATCACCTTTGTCAGTTAGAACATAACAGTACATTCAGGTTGTCCTTGTAAATTTTCTGCATTTGGAAGTGAATTTGGGACAATTTCGAACAAAATCATTGAAATATGACTTTCTTATATACCAAGACTTTGGTTGCGTTCTCCATATTCGTACTCTGCAGCAGCAAGGGTTGCCCATTAAAATGACTTTTTGAAAAGAGTAATTAATTATCGCTATAAAAAACCACGTGGGCTATTGGAAATTTTTGTTTTGACTGGACAGGTAATTGTGAGCCAGAACAAACCAATGGGGCATGACAGTATAAAAATATTATTACCTAGAATTCAATGCCCTTGCTTTAGTCAGTAAAAAGATTTTATATTGTAATTGTGTGAAAAAGGAATAGGCTATATAATTCCATAGCCTTAATAATGCTTCTTCTGCTGCATTAAAGGATCATTTCTGTTGGGGTGACAGTTGGCAGAGGGCAAATTACTGTCTTGCCTGAATACTCTTTTGACAAAGTGCTGTTTTGGAAGAAGGATATTTTAGTTTTCTAGAACCCAGGCAGTGTTACACACACAGCATCAGAAAGCACATCGCTCCTGCCTCTGTCAGTGAAGGCTGTCACAGAGCTGTTTAAATGAATAAATTTTAAAAGTGACATAAGCATCTGGATTTAACTGACCTCTAAGTGTCATTTGAAATGCATTTCCAGATAAAGGAAAAGAGAACCAGACAGGGTAAAAATACTGCAAGATTATTTAAAATTGGCATATTGAGTGACCAAAAAAAAAAAAAAAAGATATCTGAATTACTGATAGTTAGATGCACTTTTAAAATCTAATTGTTTTCTTTTATCAGTCTTCTGCCCATGTCAAAACTCCTCTGATGGCTGAAATGAGCTCTTTGCAAGCTATTCATGTGTAGTCATATCATGGTGTTATGGTGTTCACTTTAACAAGATGAAATGAAAACTCAGCATATAAAAAATGGAGCAACACTCAAAAGATGATCACAGAATAGAAAACATCATATTGTGTATTGAGCTGTTTAAAGAGTCTCTTATTGGTTTCATCAATCTAGAGCAAAAAATAGCATCATTCCATACTCATTTAGATACATTTGGTTTTGACAGAAAATGATAACATCAAGTTTTTATGGCTATATAGTTTCTCCTGGAAAGTTGAAGGCAAGTGATTCTTAGGTTTTAAAATTTGTACCCTTTTTTATGTCTCATGTTTTGTCTTAATGCATTCCTCAGATGATGCCTGTGTCTGCAGACAGTGACACCGTTACAGCAAAATTCAATTCAATTTGATTAAAAACAGCTTGTTGCTTGTTTGACCTCATGAGGGTGGAATACATCCCAAGTTCGTTCCCTCCAGATGATGCTGTGCCTCTGCTGTTTCAGACCGAGTAGGGAGACCTGGTTACATCTGAGTCCTGTTCAGCTAAGCTAATTACCTTACTAAGAATTCTAGTGAGGTGCATATTGGGTCATCACAGGTGCATGCATGTGTGAGTGTGAGTGTGAGTGAGAGTGAGAGAGAGAGAGAGAGAGAGAGAGAGAGCAAGCATGTGTGCATTTGTATGCATGTGTGTTGTATGAATTATGCTACACTATTTGGACAAAAGCATTGAGACACCTGTCTTTGCAATATCTCATTCCAAAACCAAGGGTATAAATAACAAGTTGGTTCTCCTTTGCCTCCACTCTTGACCCATTCTGCCACCAGGATTTGTTGCTGGGTATTGCATAGTTCTGTGTTTAATTATACACCCGTCTCAGCAATGAGTATGGCTTAATTACCCAAGTCCAAAAGTATGTGAACCCCCCCATTAACTGGTGTCCCAATACTTTTGTCCATATAGTGTACTTCTATGTTACAGTAAATGAAGGATCTCTGTTTTGCATTTCTAATGGCAGTTTACGGAGATCGGTTCTTTATCACAGTTTCAGCCGCACTGACCAGATATTTTGTGTGCTATGGGTTTTTGTCACATATTTTTCCCGGAGCTACTAATTTGCCGTGCAACAAAACCTGAGTATGGACTTAGAGTTGCCAAGGAGCTGGCAGAGGAGATGAGGCATGATCAACTAGCTGAAGCAATGAAGCCTATCAATGTGGATCTGTACAGTAATTTGTTTTGCAGCATGTACTGTGTCCATTTGAGCTTTTGCAGAAACCGCACCTCAGTTACAGAAGTGCTGTGACAATACAATGATGGTAGAATTGACTCGGGTTTCGGACATTTATTGCAGTTTCCATAAATCCCTTTTATATTAACTGTACACTTTCACATATGCACACTGTAGCATCAAAACACCATTTAAATAGTGTATCACAAATTCAGTGGAATGCTTGACGTATTCAATTTTACGGCAACGATATTTCTGAAAGGTTTTAAGGGCATCCCTATGGAGAAGCTTGCCGACTGTTTTTAAGTCTACTGTATTTATGAATGTTTCGGACCTTCAGGCATCCGCAAGGTGAAATAGTAACCCCATCTTCCTTTACCTATTTTACGTTTGTGGTGGCTTGACTTCTGACCAAGATTCAGCTGACTTCTATGTACTGTCACTTCTGAGAAGGCTTTACAGTACGATTGTTGTCTTACAAATCATTAACCACATTTTCTTATCGTTCTCTTTCAGTTAAAAAAGCCAAGCTGCATGGTCCCCCAGGTAAGAATTATTGGGTTATATTTCTGAATAGTTTTGTCATAGTAGAGGATTGTATTTTTAAAAACGGTCACTCTGATTCGAAGCATTTATCGTTTTGCTCACGATGAATAAATATAAATCAATCAAATAAATCTGAGAAATGAGTAACCTGCTTGACTGAGGTGAGCCATAAGCTGTGTATTAATGTTCGCCGGACGAACCCTAAGAGTCAGTGACAGCTGTTATTGCCTTTACTTTTCAGTGAATTCAAATTTAACACGTAACCTCTAAAGTTTAAACTCATCTTTAAAATCAAATCAATGCTGAAAGTGAGTCACAACCCATTTGTTCATTTATGCTTGTAAATGCCATATATTCCTTTCATTGTATGGGGAAGTCAGTTAATCCTGTGAAGGGTTTGGCAAACGTTTTCTGTTGCTGGAGGAAATCCTAAAGAAGGAAAGACATTGTTGGGCCACAGCTACTAAAAATGTAAATTTGAGTTGACTTAAAATGCGCTGGCAGCTGGTGAATAAAATTTGGGTGGGGGCGCAGTTTTTATAGGGGGACGAACTGAAGCAGCCCTTCATAGGTCAGGAGAAAAGAAAAGAAAAAAAACACACACAAACTGTAACGTCGCCCACACACTGCCCAGTAACACTACTTAAACATAATTTCTCAGTTACTTTCTGGTTAAATTGAGTCATTTCCGTCACCAGTGTCTTTCCTATTGGCAGCATGGCAGATGCATTCAGCCTCTCCTGAGACATGGTGTTCCTGAGAGAGGGTTTAATCCTTTACAAAGTTGAGAAGCACCTCTCTGCTTCTGACGTGCTCATTGGTGTGGTTATTAGGGTATTCGGGAGAATGACAGTCTCTTAAAAGACTTCTTTGAGATTATTCTCCGTAAACAACTGGAATAGGTCCACTGCACCATGACCAGCTTTGAACTCTTCCTTGCTGTAGATGAGACCGAGCTCTGTCTTCAGCTTGCTTCTCTTCAGCATTGGCTAGGCCTTCACAGTGTTGTTCTGTGCATCTTCAGGACGTGCCTCGTTGTACTGTTCAAACCCTTTCCCCTTGCAGCAAAGTGCCACTCACAAGGTGGTTTGTGAAAGAGAAGTGTTCCCTGGCGTGTCCCAGTATGGTATCGCTTCTTTTCCTTTGGCCAACAGTAGCCCGCTTTCCACCAGCCCCCTGTTGGCCGACAGTACTGGTGGTGGTCGTCGTTAGCCCAGGCCTTGACCGACCTGGTATGGAAATCTGTGTGGTTGTCCGCATGTTAGATTTGGCAAAATACTTTACACCGGATGCCCTTCCTGACGTAACCCTCCCCATTTATCCGGGCTTGGAACTGGCACTAAGGCTTACAGACTGGCTTACAGGATCCAAAGCAGCAGGGGTAAAATGATTCCTGAAGTCTAAGTGAGAAAAGTAAATGGAAAATAAAAAACCTGGAATTTTATTGTCCGTGACAGTGTTGAATGAAAATTGAGGATACATTTTTGTTGACAAGCGAAATTCCAATGACAGTGAAGTGTTGATAACGAGAAGATTGCTGATATTAAAGAATATAATCTTTTTAAAAATAAATCTAACAAAATGCTGAAAAGAAAATTACTGTAGAAAAGTAAATAACTAGATTAAAATAACAAAAAGCCTCTTAGATGAAAATATAATATTAACAAAATTAATAATTTGGACAAATGGACACTATATTTCTTCCAAAGCAGTCAACTGCATTAAAACAATGTCTCAGCCAGTCAGTTGAACTTTCTATTGGACAGTTAGTGTTGAGCTCTGTAGTTAACTACAGGGATATTTTAGAAAGCGGGTTTATTATATCCTGAGGTTAAACATGAATTCTAATTGGGGAAAAAAGTGAAAGCTCGCCTTCAGGATCTGAGTCTCGGCAAATTCTGAAGGTGGGCTTTCAGTTAGATAAATGCAATAAAAAAATGACAGCGCTGATATTTGAGGATCATATTATTTATCGTTATGGGTTTCTACGAGTAATTAATGTTAGTCTTGTAACAAACTAACTTTGTGGCAGATTTCCAGTGAGTGACTTGCATTTCTTGAATCAACATATGAGAAATGGGCAAACTATGTGTAGTATGTTGATGCTTCAGCTACAGTTCTGTGACATTTAATACAGAATGTCTCTTCCTGGATTCAAGGAAATGAATCACAGACTCCTGCTTTTCATATGCAGTGCTTTTAAAGCCACTTTGGCAGTTACCAACCGTGAATTTGCATTTTTTTTATATGTGTACCTTGATTGTCCTCCAGAACATGTTAAATTCAATTCAATTCAATTTTATTTATATTGTGCTTTTAACAAAGAGTATTGTCACAAAATACTTTACATAGTCCTGGGCCCAAAAGTGACAAGGAAAAACTCCCTCAGAAGATAGAAACCTTAGGAGGAACCAGACTCAAGGGGGAGGCCCATCCTCCTCTGGCCAGCACCAGGAGACAGCTGATTGGGTTTGAAGAGCAGGTTCGGTGGCTCAGATGACGGCAAACCAGTTAGGGTAGACAAGTGATGGCAAGGCAGGGCACGTAGGCCTGCAGACAAATAGTGAGACCTCTTGAGCCCAGACCTCTGAAAGGAAAATCCCAGAAAGGGGGATGAGGGGAGAGAAAAAAGTGCATGAGGAGAGCAGCAATTAAGATGGCAGAATAATTGCAATAAAACAGCAAGAGCTCTGGCATAACTATATGTAACGGCATAACTATGAGGGAGAGGCTAGTGGGGACACAGGCATGAGGAATCCCTAAACGCCAGCATCCCAACAACACACAGCAATATGCAAAGCAGGAGTGACAGTATTGACAAACAGTTTATCCAAAGTCAATGGCACTCATCCCAACCCATCTCTATACCTTAGATAATAGCCTAGCTGGGGAGTGAGTAACTACCTAACTACCTCTGTAAGCTAGACTAAACAGGTGTGTTTTAAGCCTCGACTTAAAGATAGAGTGTGAGCCAGTGTCCCGCGAGGCTGCTGGAAGACTATTCCACCGATGGTGATCTCTGTAAGAGAATTCTCTGTAGCCTAAAGTAGCTTTTTTTTTTTTTTTAACTCTTGGAACTAATAAATAACCTGCCCTCTGAAAGCAAAGCAAATGTGGGGATCGTATGGAACCAAAAGGTCAGACAGATATTCTGGAGCCAAGCCATGCAAGGATTTATAGGTTAGCAATAGTTTTTTAAAGTCAACACGGGACTGAACAGGAAGCCAGTGTCAAGATGACAATGCAGGACTAATATGATCAAACTTCCTAGTTCCAGTTAGAACTTTGGCTGCAGCATTTTGCACCAGCTGGAGTCTGTGAAACTCCCCAGAATTGCATCCAGAAAACAGAACGTTACAATAATTCAGTCTGAAACTGATCAAGGTACGAGTGAGTTTTTCATGGAAGGACAGCATCTTCTGAACCTTGGCGATATTCCTCAGATGGAGGGAAGCTGTTCTAGTAATGCTCCTTATGTGAGAATCAAAGAATGGGTATGGCTCCATTAGGACATAATATTTCTAAACATAGTGTTCGGTTTTCAGTGAGCATCCATTACATTTTATACCAATAAGCTATTCTTGAACCACACTGCGACCAAGCAGAATTACTTCTGTTATATCTTGATTTAGAAGTAAAAAAAATTGCTGGCTATCCAGCTCCTAATATGTCATTTTGGACAGTTGTGAGAACTCACCAGGTTTCCTTGATGTGTATAGTTGTGTATCATTAACATAACAATGGAAATCAATATCATACAGATGGCAATCTGTAGTGAAATAGACATTTTTCTATTTTGAAGATTAGCTTGAAACTGGGAGCGGAAAAATGGTGATCTAAATAGTCTCAACATCCAGTTGGTTAAGCACATTATAAATCCTTCCTAAGCTAAGGCAATGCAAAGTAGTTCAAATTCATTACAAATTGCAGTCAAGAAGTCACACTTTAAAAGCACAGAAATATAAATTCCCTTTCTGTCACTTGAGAGGACAGGTACAGGGCCACAGAATGAGGACAGCCTGTTCTTTCACCCCAGACCTTTTAACAGCATAAAATTACAGATAAAAAAATGCTTTCAGAGGTAGGAAGAAAGCATGACAATTCTCCAGTGTAACTTGAACTGCAGCATTTCGCGATGCACCTGCTGAAATAGAAAACTGGAATCATGGGGCAGAATGAAACAAAAAAGGAGACCAGTGCACTCATGCCAGTCTGTCAGAATGAGGTTACTCACACTAACAGCATACACAGAAACCCTCAGGAGATGGATGCATCTCATTAGTCTGTATTTATCAATGGGAACATGTGCTACTTTGTGCTTTGCACTGAACTTGGCAGCTGATTATGGTGGCAGGCCCCCTTTTCAAGCTGAAATAGGATTTGGTCAGAATGCCATTAAAGGGCCTATGCAATAGATCTCTGTTGCTAATATGCAAGTGGTAGAAGCACATTCTTTCCAATGGACCGGTCTTCCTCTCAACTGTGTACACAAACACAGACCAGATGCATTTTTGCTTAACCACCTGAAAAGCTCCAATTACAGAATGGCGAATGTCATGTAAAATTCCATTTATCTGACAATTTGAGGACAGAGAGGTGCTCCCAGCCTCCAGCCCCCCGCATATATCAGGAATATTATGCAATCAAAAAACATTAAGTTACCGCTTGTAGTTCTAGGTGTTCCTTTGTCAGAAATGCTGCATTGATTTTTCTTTTTATTTGGTTTTTGTGTTTGGTTTTTTTCCAGCCTATTTTATGTGCTTGGTGAATATAGCAGGCGGCCACGTGAATATAGCTTGAGAGAAAAAAAGATATGGAGGTCACTCAAAGTATTAAGACCTTAGGCGTTCTGTGATAGAATGGGAACCTGTCTCTGTTCACACTCTGACACCCAAATGGATGGCAAGCTTTGGTTTTTGAATTGCGAGGCGGCATTTGTTAATTTTACAGGAGCAGTTTCCAGGTCAAAACCTGGATGACTCACTGACTAGTCTACAGTAGTTAAACTTGATGTTTTAGGGTCCTTATGCTAGTCCATATCAAAATGATTTAATATTAGACCGGAAAATTGTAACCAGAAAACCTTCAATTGTTTGTGATATTACAGAAATGAAAATGTGGTTTAAACTGTCTTTTGAAATCGATATATTGACCTAAACTTAATAAGCCCATAATTTGGCCTAGTTTACAGAGAATGTAAAGTAGTTTATTAGAACAGCAGACGGCTTTCCCCCTTTTAGCGATTCTGTGGCCCCACGTTTAATATCCCATGTGTCTTGAGTAGTTTGAGGGTGTAAGTTTTTAAATGGATTCAAATACTGGTATGTTATTATGGTAGAGAAGCAGATGATGTCTTATTGAACAGAAACTTTTTGACCTTCACAAAATCTGATAGCTGTGTATCAGATTTTTGCAGCACAGCAAACAAACATTCATTCAGCTTTTGATTGCAAGATAGCACATTCACTGTAGGCCACTGTATCACAACTTAACTGTACTTTGATTAAGAAATGATTATATGAAGGTGTGTAAATACATTAATTTACAAGTCTTACATTGAATTTAATGTCTAAAACATAATAAAGGAGTTATTAGGATTTGTTCGGTCCTCGGTAACTTGATTATGTTGGTGTTTACCCACATTTAACTTTTGAGCACTCCATAATAGTATAACAGGCTTGCCTCCTGGGTGCAACACCCAACTCGGCTCTGTGTGTGGAATTTGTTGCTTCTTCCTCTGTTGCATAGGTTTCCTCTAGGTACTCTGGTTTCATGCTACAGCTTGGCAAATAAAAGACACCAGTTAGCCTGTAGCATATGACTGTCTATGTGTGCGTGCCCTGTGATAGCCGGGCACACTGTCCAGTGTGTATCGCTGATATATGACTTACACTGCCTGTGGTAGGGACCCAGCTTAGAATAAGCAGTTAGATGGTATAGGAACACATCAGTAGAAGCCAACTTTTGACCTGTACAATACTCACATGTTGATTTATGTTACAAGGTAGAGATGACTGACTTTTGATGACATATTTCAGTAATTTTACTGAAATGAACCAACAGCAGTGATATATTTATGCATGAACCACGGTATGGTTACGTTAATCATGCTACAAATGCGATGGCACTGTTGCCTCACATCTCCAGGCCATGAATTCCTCTTCTGGTGCTCCTTAGGATAGACTCCAGCCCCCACTTCAACCCTGACCAAGTTAAATGGTTACTTAATGATGGATGGAGGTAACTGATGAAAAATCCCAAATTCTTGAGGGTTTTTTCTTGGAGGATAGCAAGGATGTGTTTATCTGACCAGGGAGCATAGCAAAGAATGATGAATGAGTAGGCTTATAATGCATTCAATCAAAATGCATATAAATACACTCTAGAGTTGAATCCAACCTCCCTTCTGTTTCTTAAATAATGATTTGGAGATTTTAAACGATGTGTCTATTACCAGGTGAACTGGCAGGATGGTGTTAAATGTATTTGTGATGTTAATGAGAGGAGTGGACTGAGATTTAGTTTAGTTATTAGAGTTATGCTGCTTTCTTTTACATTTTAATTTTTTCAACTTTGCTTGAAGAGGGACTGCAGGTGGTTTTTTTAGTGATTCTTGACATGTGGCCAGTGGTTCCCCTCATTTCGGTCTCAGTCTTCACACTTATTACGGTAGACTTCAGGAAATGCTAACAAGGTGCTAAGGAAGCAAAGTGTTTGGTAATGTGGAAGTTTTTAGGAAGGCAAATTAATTAAAAAAACACACTCCTTATGTGTTTTATTTCACATTATTTATTCATAACACACTTATTTCACGATACATACGAGTCCCATTATAGTATCACATCTCTGACATTTTAAATCTTTTTGCCAGCTACTATATCCCCTGAGTAAGGATCATCAGCTAAGCTACTTTCAAACAGCCAAGTCATTTGAGCGATGTAAAAACCATAGTTTCTGTTTTTGACATTAATTTGCATTTTAGAAGCTTTTGGAGTCTTCCCTTACAGCTTTCCATTATCATCAGCATTTTTCCAGCGACATCTGGACTGAATATCAGAATGTCTGATGTGCGTGTACTTGGTACTCAATCCGAAGAAAACAATTTTTGCCAATGACAGTACTAGTTAAAAAAATGCAGCGTACATTAAATTAAGTAACAATGTTGAAACACAATGGACCATCATGCCATATTAGTACATATTTTGGCTATGTGAACTGACATTATCATAGTGTACAGTGAATTATGGTGGAAAAATGTTTTTAACCCCGATTGATCCAATGACTGAAAATGGGCTGTTGAAAGGAAAGAAAAGGTGATCATCATGCCGATACATGTCTGTACTTATTTCTATGCACATGTATGCAAGTATTCCAGTTTACATGCATGCAACCATACATACATGTAAGTAATTATTTTGTCTGGTAGCCTGCTTAAATGGCCAGGGTGAGTTTGAGTTAAAGTTGGAATTCCATTAAAATCATTAAAGTTAAAATGGTGCATGGCATGCTATTGAAGCTTCCACAACTGAAACAATTTAGGTTCAAATCAAGTTATTCAGCCTTCTGCAGTAGTCTTGAGCGACTTTATTTTGGACTGGGATATTTTATATCGTAGTTCAAATTATGTTGATTTTAAGTGTATTTATTCCATATATAAGCAAAACGTACAGTTGGCTATACAAACTCGGGGGAAAGGTGTCAGCTAAATGATCACTGTATTGTGAGTGAATGCTGCCTTAAAATCAACCTTTTGAACAGTGACTAGAAGAACAGGCGTTGTAGAATAGCTTGCTGTGGCCTTTATTGCCTTCTTATCATTGCTGTGAAATTCAGTCCTTTCTTATGTAAAATGGTCACTCTGAGCAGTCTTGAAGGCTCCTCGTGCAACTGATGTTCCTGTGTCAAGAAGTCCAAGAGGTTTTGTTGTCAGAGGAGTTGGTGACCTTTCAAAACGTACTCGGAACAACTGGTTTCTTTTTAGGGACACACACGCGCACACACGATTTCACACCCAAAAGGGCGACTTGGCGATGCCAGTTAGTCTAACTGTATGTAAATACAGTATTTGAAACATACAGTATTTTCCACTTCATAAGGTGAATAGAGGATTGCTTGTCAGGTAGCTGTGTGTGTGTCACTCCTAACCACATGAGTAACGTTTTCTCAATATCTGTTAATTAGCCATTTCTAAAATTTGAACTGCCCCGGACACTTTTGGAAGAATGCAACATGCATCTAGCAGGATGCTTGTTAAAAGTACAAAGAGACGTGGATCCCTGAGCAGCTGACTGTGAATCTATATAAACGTATTTCACAGCCCTGGAGTACTACGAACTCTAACGCTTCTGTTTTCAAACATGTCATTGTAACAGTAAGACTATTCTAGTTTTCCCTAATCATCTGTTGTCTGTTCATATGAATATAACCAAGGGTATCATTTCTGAAACTTTGTGTATATTCCACCGAGAAACATTCGTACACCAAATGCAAAAAATCAAAGTACTGCAAAAAAAAAAAATAAATAAATCAGTGAAACCTGGCTCATGTGCGTGTTTTTTGGTTTTCCCTTTGTAAACCACAGTCATCCTGTAAAATGTGTATGTGAATGAGCCTAGCAGCCTGCATGCCAATTTGTTGCCCATGAAGAAACATAAATGGTCCAAGGAGATCAGCTTCATGTGCAATAATGTGGAAATCAAACTTCTCTAAAAAAATCAGAAGAGGGACTTTGAATAGTGCAAAGTGGAGGTGCAACAAAATCTTATATTAGATGGACTCGGCACAGGAATCAAACAAAAACGTGTTGAATGGCAAGACATCGCTGCTCCAGTAAGTTCCACCAGCTAAAAAGAATAAGAAGAAGTGCTCCTGATGAAGAAAATCATGTATTTATATACACACAGCAGTGCTAGATCGCTGAGCCGTTGTCAGGGTACCTACATGTTGATTTCAAAGAGGTTTTGTTTTCCCGGGAACTGTTCTTCTTAGACAAGCAGCCAGGACACTAATCCTAGACACATCTCAGTCTTTTCGGATGCATGTACAAGTATGGCTGCTTGAGATTTTCTTTAATTTTGTCACAATAGACATCCTACATATTGTTTGCAGAAGTTTAAAACATCTCCTCTTGTCCATTATCAGCTTGCAAGCTGATTCTCAAGTGACTAGAATATTTTACCAGGTCACGATGTTGATCGGCAATGCACAATTGCTTGCCGTATTGTTAAACTAATAAATATTAACTGGCATATTAATGAACTATTTTAGACTTATTATTTTCAATGGGACATTTAGCTGTTTTACTTGCATTTCCCTGCTTTACAATAGGAGTCTGTTTTTCCCATTTACCCAAAAATGTTGCTTACACGAGCCCTAGGGCGGTCTTAAGCATACACAAGTACTCATGTAATGTTTTCTTTTATAAGTCCCAAATTTTGCATGAAAAGTTTCTTACGCACATTTCCGCCATTTTATGTGCATATGCAAGCTTCATAAATGAGACCTCAAGACAGAAGTACAGACAGAATCGTGTCGTGGGAATTTTGAGTACATCACTATACAGTATTGTACAAACACATCTGATATTACTCATAAAGAAAAGAATTTGACAAAAAGAGTAGTTTTGTAGTGCATGCTGATTTAATTTTCTGTTGTGCAAAAAAGGAGGTCTAGGCACACAATACTCAGTTGATCTTAATTTTATTTTAATTTTATTTAGCTTTTAAATTCTTTACACGTTGTTTCTAAAGAGAACTGGCAATTCTGCCACAGAAAATGTAGTGCTCCAGTTGTCATTCGTAAGTCTTATCCGCAATGCTTATAGCCATTTGCCAGTTAAAACTCAATTCTATTTTCTGGTTGTTTCAGTGCTTAGTTAATAATGAAGGTGTTCTGGCTCTTGAGTGTCAAACTGTCTTGATCTACTTATCCCCTCTGCCATTTTGTAAAGAAAGTAATTTGCAGAATAATGACTCATTGTTGATAGAGTGTCAGGAATTTACTGCAGTTTGAAAGAAAGGTGGGTGGAAGTTATATTGGGAGTATTAAAAAGTCAACTTTGCAATCAAGACAGCTTCCCTTATTAAGTTAAAAGCTGCCTACAAGGTGAGAGGCCTTATGGAGAAAGGTTGACTCAATTTTGAGACTTAACCCTTTATGTCTGGAGGTTGCCAGAGTGGTCAGAATAAATGTAATTTTCAAACAGGGAACTGTGATTCCAGTAAGGCTCCGTTTTGTACTCAATTTTAAGTTTGAGTATAGAAACCATTAGCTACGTTTCTGCTACTATTAGGTCTCTGCTTCACTTCAGTTTTATTTTTATGGCAGTGTCCAGCACAATTATGTTTCAGGCAAGGAAACTATGTAACACACAGATGGACCCGAGTGTGGACCACAAATCTTTAATCAGGAGGCAACAGCATCGTCAGCCAAGCAGCGTCGAAAGCTAGAATCTGAGATTTCCAAATCACAGGGGTAATCCAAACTTGTACTCTTAGGCACACGTGAAGGTCAGAATCCAAAAAGACAGGCAAAGTGTCAATAACCAGATCCGAGTTGTTAAGCGAAATCGAGAGTTAAGAGAGCAGGCAGAAGTCATACACAGATTATACTGATCAATAGTACAAATGCTCAGCACGGTGGGAAAATATGCAATACCTCACAACTAGTCTCTGAGTTGCAAGACACTTATAGTCCCTGTTATTGGGCAGGTGTTCAGTACTCAGGGGAGGTGGATCGATGGCAAGCTGGGCATGCCCGGCTTGCTGTGGGCGTGACACAATGGCAATATTATGTATCTAAAGCCTTATAAATCTTGGCAAATAGAGGGAGAAGAAGTGGAAGTAGTGTTTGATTTTATTTTTCTGGGTTCAAAAATCACTGCAGACGGAGACTGCAGCCATGAAATTAAAAGACGCTTGCTCCTTGGAAGGAAAGCTAT
>JAACJT020000034.1:18848705-18899491 GCA_009936485.2 Gymnarchus niloticus
GTGTAACCCTGTCCAGGGTGTCCCTCGCCTTGTGCCCTAGGCTGTCTGGATGGATAAATGAATGGGGTGATTGTGTAACCCTGTCCAGGGTGTCCCTCGCCTTGTGCCCTAGGCTGTCTGGATGGATAAATGAATGGGGTGATTGTGTAACCCTGTCCAGGGTGTCCCTCGCCTTGTGCCCTAGGCTGTCTGGATGGATAAATGAATGGGGTGATTGTGTACTTTTTCAAGTAGGGTAAGTTAGGGTGTAAAGGTAACTTTAACCATCAGTAAATGAAATGATCATTTAAAAACTGTATTTTGTATTTACTCAGGTTGTTTTGTCTTGTAATTTTGCTTGAAAATATGAAACAGTTTAGACAAATGTGCAAAATTGAAGAAATTAGGAATACCTTTTCTGTATTTTTTAAGCAAACTGTATTTAGGAAGCCGTTACTGTACACTAATTAACAACAACATTCAAAGTACAAAGTTTTTCCTTGCCACTGTCACCTCTGGCTTACTCTCTGGGGACTGTGGGCCCGGGACTACGTAAAGCGCTTTGTGACCGCGCTCCGTGTTAAAAGCGCTATATAAATAAAACTGAATTGAATTGAATTGAAAAAGTGCAAACCAAATATATGCTCTGCTCTTAATGTTTTTCAGATCAGTTCAACGCCTACGTGACACTGAAGGTACAGAATGTCAAAAGTACAACAGTCACAGTCCGTGGCAATCAGCCATCCTGGGAACAGGACTTCATGTTGTAAGTAAAATTCTTTCACTATTTCTGCTGCTTTAGATAGGGATTATAGATACACACATAAAATAAGATGCTAATTATCACTCTGATTATTTGTATCATGTTTTTTTACGAGAGATAATGGTTGTATGTGTTTGTCTTTGAATACAGTATGTACATGTATAGTTAGATAGATGTAATCCTGAATTAGTCATCCAGCAGCGATCTACTCTTGATTCACTCAACTCATACACCCTAAATGAGGAGTTGTGTTCTAGAATATCCTGTTTTACAAAAAAGACCAGCTGATTGTCCATATCTCTGCAGTCGAGTATCATCGCTTCAATGATTAAATTTGATCTTTTTGATTTTGCTCATTTTGAACAAGTTTTGAACGTCTGTATTGTTTGCCTGAAGAAGAATGGCGTCACCAATTTGTGTAGCGATGTCCCAAGACTTTCGCTCGTCTTTTTGGACTCTAGGTAATGAATTTGGCATCGCATGTTATAGTCAGAAGTGCAGACTAAGAACTCTTTAACAACTCATGTAAGCACTCTAGTCTGGTCATCAGAATTAGAAGAAACAGACTGATGTATTCTAGTTTCTTTGCATTTTAATATAATCAGTAGTGCTGGTGCCTTGAAGCTTCATCCAGCTGAACTGAGCCATGCTGACACAATGTAGTTCGAGAAAAGGTTCATTTCTGGATGCTTCACTTAAATACTGTGCCACCTGCCGGGCAGATTCTAGAACAGGCAAAAACGTTACAAGCCAAGTTTTCTCAATGGTGTGACATATTGAGTAATAACTTGCCATTGTTAAAAATATCAATAAAGGAAAAATATATATATATTTTTTAAAGGTAATGTGTAGAATCTGTATGCATATCAGTCCATCTCAGACTCTGCAAATGCACAAAGTTACTATAGATGTTAGTAATCACAAATTGTTAAAATTTTCCATTTCTGTCAGAGGTCTTATTTACAGACAAATCACGCATCATAATTTGAGCCACTTCCAAACCGGTCATGTGGTACGGATAAGCACCGAGGCTTCACAGGTCATTGAATACATCACAGGTAGACACATGATGCAGGATCACTGCACTCTTCTTTGGGGTCTTATGTGATATCACTAGTAATCAGTGTTTAGAATGTGTGCCATCTGTTCTACTGCCAGAACTCACAATTTATCCCTCTGAAATTCCTCACTTTCATATTGGAATGAACACTGCCACTATTAAATGGAAACTCACTCTGCTGTCTGACATCACAAGCATGTAGCATTACAACAACGAACAGTGGGTATAGAAAAGAATCCCCCCCCCCCCCCCCTTCAAAATATTCACATTTTGTTGCTGTGCAGCTTGAAATGAAGAGACACACAACAAATTATTTTCCAGTTGTATTTACTCAATGCAACTTATAACACGATAGCAACAGTTCAGAAAAAAAAATCCAGAATTGCTGAGATGGATAAAGGATCACCCTCCCTGTGTCAGTACTTTGTGGAACCACCTTTTGCTTGCTTGTTTGTATGATGATCTGGGTAAGCCCACACACTCGTGAATTTTGATCGACATTAATCTTCTCATGATCAGAAACACTGTTGGAAATCATTGGCGAAGGGGGAGGGAGGGTTATTAGAAGTCAGCTACAGTGCTGTCTTGTAGTCTCTTCATAACAAAGTTTGAAAAAATATTCTCTGCTGTGCTCAGTGAATATAGATAAGCCTACTGCAGTGTTTCTCTCTTTTGTTTTTCGGATGACCACATAATTAGGTTTTGCCGAGCTACTTGAGTTCTGATTTTTTTGATGTTCCCTCTCTAAAGATTTTATCTGTGCTTTTGTGATGATAAAAAGAAAGGATAAATTCATAAAGACTTAAGTAAATCATGGGTGTCTAATAATTGTATTCATCACTCAAAATGTAGCTGATTATTTAAGCAGTATTTAAAGATTCTGTATCTTTATACCAATAAAAACATATTAAAAAATAAATCTGAATTAGGGTTAGTGTCATGCCTTCACTAGTGTCACACCTGCTTGTGAGCACCAAGCACCTCCGTGTCCTGTTGCCTTCATCTCCGACGCTGGACCCAGCTCCCAGTTCTGTTATGACAGAATGACAGAACAAGTCACTATGGGTCCGGCAGAGATGGCCCAGCTGATACAGGGACTTCAGGTGACCATAACCAACTAGGCCCACACCATCCAGGTCCAGGCACAGGCGATCCAGTCACTCTGCCAATCTCTTACCTAGGTCACTGAGGCTGCAACACCCACTGGTTCGCGATCCGGAGAGGTACGATGCCGATCCAGCCCGACATTTTTATTAGTCAGTGCACCTTATGTTTCAAGGCACAGCCCGGGGCCTTCCCCACAAACTGGGCCAAGATTGCATACATGATCTCGTTACTAACAGGTCGGCCTCCGGCCTAGGCAATGGTCGTATGGCCCAAACAGCCCGCGCTGTGCTCATCGGCGACCAGTTTCCTGGCCGAGTTTAAATGGGCTTTTGATCACACGGTGAGTGGCTGGGAGGGCTCCTCTTGTCTCCTTCACGTCTGTCAAGGCTCCCGGCCTGTGACTGACTATTCGGTTAGACTCCAGACTCTCGCCGCGGAGACTGGCTGGAACCAAGAGGCTTTGATCGTGCACTTCCACCACGGTCTGAACGAGGGGATAAAGGACGTCCCCCGGGATCTAGGAGACGACATGGAGGAATTCATTATGGTGGCCATCAGGGTAGATAATCAGCTATGAAAATGTCAACTCCTAGTGAGTACTCGCTACTTTACCTTCCCGGTGAGATCTCCGCCCACCGCAGCCATCTCCAGCACCTCTGATTCTGCCAGTCTCCCTCTCTCCGAGCCGATGCAACTGCGGCGCACAGCACAGGAGCGGGAACGCCAGGTACACAGGAGGCTGTGCCTGTATTGAGGCCAGGCAGGGCACTACCAGCTGAGTTGCCCGGTTCGACCGGGAAATGCCAGGTCCCGTCGGGTCTCCGGGGAGCCTTGACAGGAGCAATACGAGAGATCCCCGGCTCAGAGTACTGCCTGATCTTGCCTGCCTGAGTGAGTTGGTCTGGGGGGTAGGTGAATCTCGGGGCGTTTATCGATTCTGGCGCTGCAGAAAACTTCCTGGATCAGGCCTTAGCCAGGACTCGGAATATACTGGCACAGCTAGCAGAGCCAATCCACGTTCGCGCCCTGGATGGCAGATCACTTGGGGAGGGTCGAGTGGAATATCAAACAGCTTCCTTACGGCTCGACCGAGGGGGGCATCCCGAAGAGCTCCAATTCTCCCTCGGAGAGACACTGCACAGTCCTCTCATCCTGGGGCACCTGTGGTGAAGGCTGCATGATCCACGGATCTCCTGGAGGACCGGAAGTCTACTCGACTGGAGTGCCAGCTGCCAGGCTGGTTGCCCGCATTCACGGGGCCCCTCTAGGGGGGTTGAGGGAGATGACACAGAGATGATTGATTTGTTGGGGCTTCCTAAGGAGTATCATGATTTGAAGGACTGCTTCAGTAAGCATAAGGCCACCTTGCTTCCTCCACATCGTGAATATGACTGCCCCATTGATGTCCTTCCATATACCACTCCGCCTCGGAATGAACTGTACTCATTGTCACGACCCGAGCAGGCGGCCCTCGAAGACTACCATGTTGAGGCCCTACAATCCGTGCAGATTCGTCCATCTTCCTCCCCGGCCCTCTCCAGTCTATACGAGCATGACCCGCTGATTAACATGCCTTGACCCATCCTGCCCTTGGACTGGGTTGTAGCCCTGCTGAAATGGGACATTGAATCCACCGCCATCCGAACCCTATGCTCTGAACCCGGACCCTCTACCACGCCCCCCCGGCAAACTCTACGTCCCCCCTCTTGGATCTGACTGGAGGTCCTCCAGTGAGGGCACACCTTGGTCCTGGCGGGCTCCATGGGAGCCCGAGCTATCGGTTGTTTCCTACAGTGTCATTTCTGGTGGCCCGAACCGTCCTCCGATGTCCAGCGTTTCGTGGCAGCCTGCCCGACCTGTGCCTGGAACCACCCAGAGAACGCCCCTCCAGCAGGTGAGCTTCTCCTCTTACCTGTTCCCTGACAACCCTGGGCTCAGTCTGGGGGGCACATGGTGGTGGACCACTCCTCCAAGTTGTCCCATTTTGTTCCCCTGCCAGGTCTGCCCTCCATCGCTGAGATTGCTGAAATCCTTTTACAGCACGTTGTCTTGTTGCATGGACGGACATAGGGTCTGATACAGGACACCGGTTTGTCTCCTGAATCTGGCGGGCCTTTTGTGCCCTGCTACTATCTTCAGTCAGCCTTTCCTCTGGCTTCCACCCCCAGACCAACAGTCAGGTGGAGCGTGCCAACCAAAGGGTGGAGCAGTACATCCAGTGTTTTTTGTCCTACGATACAATACAGTACAGTACAGTACAGTACCTACTCTGGGCGGAGCTGGCCCATAATTCACACGTCACCTGTACTACTGGGATGTCGTCACCATTCGGATGCATGTATGGGTTCATTCCTCCTCTGTTTGCTGCAAAAGAACCGCCCACTGACACCCCTTCTGCCCGGATTGCCATGCAGAGATGCTGCCAGGCCTGATCGTCGCTACGCTTGTCAGACTAGTTGCCCCCGGAGGCTGGCTTTGCTATTCCACCCAGGGGATCGGGTTTGCCAGGCCACTCCAAGCTGCCCACGCACCACCCGGGCCCCTACTGCATCACCCACCGGGCGAAGCCAGTCACCTCGCACCTGGCTCTCCCCTTTCGCTCCATGTTAACCCTAACCTTCTACGTGTCCCACCTTCGACCTGCCAGATCCAGCTATCCCTCCTCCCCAACTGGTCGACGGCGATCCAGTCTATACCGTCGACCACACTGTGGACAGCTGCTGCCGGGGATAAGGATTCCAGTACCTCATGGATTGGGAGGGCTACAGTGCCGAGGACTGCTCGTGGACGCCCACCCATCACACCCTGACCCATCCCTCATCGCCGAATTCCACCAGGCCCATCCTGATTGTCTTCGCACATCTGGAATATGCTTGTAGGGGAGGGGGTACTGTTACACCTCCACCTCACCTCCTCCAGGGGGAGCCCCCTCTTGCCGCTGCCATCCTTTATATATACCCCAGATCGGGCAGCCTATTCCTGTTCTGTCACTGAACCGCTCTCCGTGTGCTCCCTCGTGTCTAGGTCCTGCCACTTGACCCTGCCTCCCTGTCCTAGACCTCTGCCCCATGGATGCCCCCGTGTTCCTCCCCGCTCTGGCCAGTACCTTGCCCTCAGCATCTGACCCCTGTTGTATTACTTGTTGACACAGTAAAGTCTGCTTGTGAGCATCCAGTCCCGTTGCCTTCATCGCCGCGCTCGGACCCATCTGCCGATTTCGTTGTGACAGTTAGACGACTTGTAATTTGTTCGGAAAGGGACAAATGAACCAAATTAACAGCTTTAAGTCTTTAAAAGATGCGACATCTGTGTCACTATTCCCTAACAGCTCAGCTCAGTCAAGTACGTATGTTTAATTAAGTCAGCATACACTTGGGGCACACAGGACCTAGGTTGGCTCCGGCTATTTGTTTTCAAGGTTTTCTCTGCATCACAGTCGAAATGGAAGTCACAGGCAGCTTGGTACTTTAGCCTCTAGTTTTGTGTTGCCTAAGTCCTTATGTCTGTTGCCTTCATATGTGTTTGATCAGCAATATGGCCTTTTACGGAAACGCAGATTTTGCATGATTAGAAGCTGATGTTTACGAAACTGGCTTTAAGTAAAATTCTGTTTTTAATTGCGAAGATCACAGTATCTGGCTTTACGTGAAATGCTTAATTCTGATGGCATCGTGGTATTTTGATGCTTGTCTTTTGCATGGTCAACAATAATGTTTTAATGAACCGCCGTGCCTGGACATGTGCATTTTACACCTCGCTTGCCTAAACTAGCTACGATTGTACATAGGCCTTTCATATTTTATGAATTTGTTGTTTGTGAAATTGTTTTAAAGTTTTCACTATAAAAGTTGTCTCTAAATCCTTTTTCTTATGGGTTTTTATGACAACATCAGACTATAAAGTATGACACGGGGAGTTGCTGTGTTCTGGTTGATCTTTTACTTTAAGCGGTGTTTTAGTAAACCTAACAGGCCCAAACTCATCGTGATTGCATATCACGTCTATAATAAGCCCTGACATGCCATGATTGTGAAATTGCTTTAAATGAAGATCTGATTTACATATGTAAAGAATAAAATAAATCTCTTTACATGAAATGCTTTTAATATATCTTTTAGTTTTTTACTTTTAATCGAGTTTCAGAAAGGTCATCACTCATTTTTACTGAATCTTAATAGCATGAGCCTCGCATTAAGGCATGAACACAGAGGAAAAAAAATACATAACTGACATAGCTGAACATGATACTAGACCACACAGGTCACAGACATGCCCGGACGTGATAGCAACGTGGCTGGACATGTTGGAGACATGCCCAGACATGAAACCATGCAGGTGGAGTATGACTGGTAAAGGGAGAGAGCTAGCTGATATGATGGAGAGAAGGAAGGTTGATAAGTACCAGTAACGACAGGTGAAGAATAATTAAACAGATTACACTCCACACAAACGACAGGCGCCATGGTATGCTACTTATGTTTGTACAGGAGAATTCTGGACTTATGGTATGTGGTCAAACTTAAACTTGGCGCAGGACAAACTCTCGGTAGCAGAAACACGGTAGCTTCAAAAATGTCGGCAATCCGGGTCAACGTTCACCACCAGGTAGTCCTACAGATGGCTTCTCTTTCTATGAAGTGGATGGTTGTTTCATTTTAAGAAGAGGGAGGAACACGACACAGAGTGACATACAAGAGTGGAGGAAGATGCACACAGGTGGAATATATCCTGTGTAGGAGGGTCAGTCTGAAGGAGACTGGAGACTATAAAGTATGTTTATGAATGAAATTACATGTACTCAAATATGGGACAAATCGCATCTTGTATTGGACACAGCATTTTACCCTTCAATGTGGGACGATCCCGTATTATACACGATGTGTGTAACCCTAATACCAGTGCACAATGTGTGGCAACTTTTCTTTTAGACTAAAAATATCTATGGAAACTTCCAGATCTATGCCCACCAGCCAAAGCAGAATCACTTTGATGCTAGTAGAGTGAGGAGAACAGTGTGGTTGCTAAAGAAACCCTATTACTTAGTTTGGGGGGGAAGCTTTTAAGAACTGAAGCATTAAATTGAAGTCTAATATGGCATACTTTCCCAAGAAATCATAAAGCCCAGAATAATTATTTGAATTAGCTTACATTTCCCAGTTGACTGTTAAAAATAAAGGCTCAAAGTTTCGGTATAAGTTAGTAATAAAAGGAAAAAAATACGTGTTTTTCAACACCCCAATTTTTCCCCTCCTTCATCGCTCAAAAGAAACAAGGAAGTGGAGATGATGTGCATGATTGCCTTCACTTACCCACTGCCTCTCAAACTTTAATAATGTGTTTTTATATTGAAAAAGTGAATTCACTTCTGCATGGGGAAGGCGTTTTGCAAAAATGAAGCCTAGTAGAGAAATTCCGAAATCAAGTGAAGTCCCTTTTGGGTGTGTACAGTTGTTCATAATGCTCTTTGAATTTCATACTTGAATGTACAGCTAGTACTGCTGACTCCTGTGTGATCTAATCTACGTGTGAATATCCCTCCTGACTTGGAGACCTCTGGTGAAGTCAGAATTACTTGATCAGTATTCAGTTTGGTCAGTCATTTGGTTTGACAGAAGTTTGCATTTATTTTAACTTCGAGATGGTACACCATACCGCTGTTACTTTCTGTGGATCTTAGATTCCATTTACATTATTAGAGAAAAGTCCATTTTCCACCTTTTACTTTCAGCTGAAGTCCTCATTGACATTCCTCCTTTAGGTGAGTTTTTGAGTATTGAAGGCATGAAGAAAATCCATTTTTTCTGTCTTTTTTTGAAAGGGTTTATATTCTAGTGTGCTATCAACAAAATAGTTTTCCCAAACCGGGCTCCACACTGATGTGCCGGGGGGTTCGTGGGATTTTTTTTATTTTTTAATAGATTCTGTTTAATATATCTCGCTTTGACTTTAAATTTGACGTTATGGAGAATCACGGTAACTAGAGTGGCCATAGAACGTCATATATGGTGAATTTAGTTGATGTAATTGTGGTGTGTACGTGTGTATTTGGTAGGTGAGGGTCTTCAAGATGAACGATTCCAATAAAAGGGGTCCTTGCAAAGGACAAGTTTGGGAACCTCTGAATTACGGTATTTAAAATATTGTTATGAGTTTGTCATCTTACAAAGTTTCATTTACCTTGGCTTAAATAATCTGTATTTTTTCAAAAGAATATTTAGTTCAGTGTTTTTTGCTGACTGAACAATATGAGTGCATCAATATGTATATGCAGATGAGAATTAATTTAAGAAGGTGTGCTTATGATGCATTTAAAATCTTCTATAGCTATGTCGTTGTGATGGGAATAAACAAAACTCAGTCATTTCTGGTTTTATTTATAGATTACGCCGTTCAGTGACTGCCATACAGATCATGCAGTGCACACAGGTTAATTGAAACAAAGCTAATTAATGTCAGTCTTGAAGAGACCCTGCTGTTGTTTCAGCACACCCTGTTATTGTATGGAGGGCTTCTTTAATTAAGGAGCAGCTGCTGTACCGCAGTTTCACAATGGAAATACTTTTCGAAATGCCGGTAAACCCTGGGAATTTCCAGGGTTTGTTAGCCTTTTTGTTTCCCTTTACTTGTCAACAATACCACAGCATCCAGATCTTTCTACTGATATTTTTCCAGGCTATCCGAGTTCTGGCAGTTCTGTTTGTGTGCAAAATCTTACTTTTTCAGTCCATAAGGCTGTTTCTAACATTCATGCTACAGTATATGGTTCCTGGTTCCAAAGGCAACAAATAAAAATCTGAAGACTTTGGGGGAAAAAAAGAAAAAAAACTAACAGCATAATCCAGATGGTTGTTCACTGCGGTCAAACGTAGTAACCAAACTTATACTGTATGTAACTATAGGCAAGCCAATGGCTTGTGGAAAAATAAAATCTTACTCCATTTTTAATCTCAAATATTCTTATAGCAAAAAAACATCTGACACCTTGTTTGAATTTGGCCCTTTTTTGGCACTTCAACTGCAAAAATGAATAGTAAACTTCTAATAGTGTGGGGGGATTTCATACGCACGTGACAACCTCTTGAAGACTGGACTGCGTTGCCAATATAGTAAATGCATGGACCTGTTTCTACATTTAAGCAATTAAAATATAAACAAAAATGCTCTTTTGACAAAGCCGCACCATTTACGTTTTGGGCAGGGCACACACTTCCCTCTCTGTCCAGTATGGAGTCTGACGCTAGCAGGTGCTGCAACAGCGCAGTACAATGATTCTTAAGGCCGTACTTCAAAAGTCTGAACATCCACATGGTCGAACTGGCAAACTTATATGTAGAATAAGTAACATTATTGATATGGTCTGCTAAAAAGGTAACACCACACCAAGGGAACAAGCCAATACCCCGGGCAGACCTTCCAGTAACATGTCCTTACTTGAGAATTGGGCCGTTTCCCACGTGTGGCTCTTCCAACCCAGAAACATTAAGTTGCAGAAACATAAGCGGGGTCTTCAGAACAGATAAATGACAACAACTGGCATAGTCCTTTGGGTGGATAGCGTATTTTTTTTCGAAGGGAGATACTCCCAAAGAGTAATTTGTATGGGCAAGCATATATACATTAGACCCAGGGGAAGGGCATCTACGGGACAGACCAGTCTGTTCCATCAACTTCACCAATTTGCCCTTTAAAGTCTGATTTGCCCTTTCAGCTAGGCCTCCACTGGGGTGATGGTAAGCACACTAATGCCGTAGTTCCACTCCAAGCCAGTGTGACACATGGGCTACCAGCTAATTCATGAAATGAGAGTCATTACCACTTGTCAATTTCGCCAGCACCCCTCATCTAGAAATTACTTCTCTCAACAAACCCTTTGCTGTCCTCAAAGCTTCTGCCTTCTTGCAGTGGTAGGCTTTCACTCACATTGAAAAAACATTAATTGCCATCAGACAATATTTATAGTGTTTACACGGAGTCAGTTCTATATGGTCCATCATTAAATGACGGAATAGTCCATCACGCTAAGGAATCTGCACGAGATTCACAGCTATGCCTTTTCCCACATTATGTTTAACACAAATCACGCATCTTTAACATTGATCTGCCACCAGTGGGCTAATCTTAGGAGCGTACCAACACTTATTGATTACTTCTGTCATCTGAGTCTTCCTGATAAAATCTAAACTATGTTCACTTTTTACAATACAATGAAAGGCGGTCTTGGGAATAGCTGGCCTTCCATCCATGCTCTTCCATAGACCGTCCTCATTTCACCAGCACCTGGCACGCCGCTACTTACTTAGCTCCTGCAGATCAACTCCCTGCTTTAACAAAGAAACGTCATTAGCAATGAGGGGCAAGGGAGCAAAAGCAAATCCTGGTAACACAGTCAACATAGGGGAGACGGAATAGAGAGCAGTGCTCTCTGCTGCTTTATCTGCCATCGTATTGCCCAGCACGTCGTGTCCTGGGCTGCTGTGTTGACTTGACATTCACAAATAGTGAGCTTCCTGGGTAACCGAATGCCTTCCAACAGATTTTTTACCAATTATTTATATTGCATTGACATCACACTGCGGATGAGGAAACGCTTCTGCTTCCATAAAGAGCCATGACTGTGATACATCCAAAATGGGTACCTAGAGTCAGTGTAAATTGTAACCTTGCGGCCTTCAGATAGATGACAGACTCTAGTTCATGCAAACAACTCTGCAGCTCGAGCTGACACATTAGGTGCGAGTCGAGACGACTCAAGGACAGTTTGCCTATCCACCACAGCATATAAGCTGGATGGGCTTCCATCGGCTAACCACAGAGCACACCCATCCACATACAGTGTCACATGACTGTCTGTCAGTGGGGCTTCCTCCATGTCTGTGCAGGGTTTCGTCACCATCTGGGCCACGAGGTTCTCCTTCCTCCTCTGTGGAGAGTGAAGTGTCCAGTTTGAGTGGTGCACCTGTGAAGAATGACATTCGACACTGTAAACAACACATTATGATAATGGGTCGGTTGGGCAGCAGTTAAGTGAGACGCTCTGGCTTGGTTTAGTAAGGCATATATAGCATCTGGGACGTGTACTTCTAGGGGACGCATTGCAACCAAATCTGCACAAGACACATTTGCCTCATTGCCCACTGACACAGCTCTAAGACAGCGTGGGAGAGCTGCCGCCACTGACTCGAATTTCTTTGACAGTAGGCAACTGGTCTGTACTTCTCGCCATGTTTCTGCACCAATACCGCTGACATTGAGAAATGGCACAAATGGAATTTGGTAATTTGGTTTACCCAGTGAGGCATCTCCCATCAGTGTACGCTTAAGATCAGCAAAGGCTTTGTCAGCTTCGTCTGTCCGGTCCACTTCATCTGTCAAATGTAGCCCCTTCTTAAGCATAATGTCCTGAATAGGTTTTTGCCTGTTCTACAAAGTCCTAAATCCACAGTCTGCAACAGCCTACAATTCCCATAAAGGATAAGAGCTGCTGTTTTGTTTTGGGTTTTGGGATGTTTTCAATGCCTTCTACTTTTTCTGGATCCACTGTTCTACCTTCCTTTGATAACACATGCCCTAAATAGGTAGCTGTTTATTAGCTAAAAAATGTTGCAAGTCTTCGGTGTCCTGTTGACATGCCTCTTTAGTCAGAGAGCACAACAGTAAATGGTCTACGTATCGCACTAATTTACTCCCCCCTTTTGGTGTAAAAGACTCCAAATTCTTTGCGACCTCCTGGGAGTAGACTGAGGGAGAATCAGTGTACCGCTGGAGCATGACAGTCCAAGTGCAGTGCTTACCCTTTAATGTAAAGGCAAACCGATACTGAGAGTCAGGATGAACTGGATGAACAGGGATAGAGAAGGCACTGAATAGGTCAATCAGAAAACCACACAGAGGTGTGAGGGATCGAGCAAAAGGATAGTAGCACTGTTAGAAGCAAAGAGCACCCTCAGGTCTTAAACAAAATGCCACACACCATTTGCCTTCATAACTGGGAGGGTGGGAGAATTGCATGGGGAGTATGCTATCTCTTTAATTGCCCCAAACTGCACTAAACTTATTCAGCGTGTTTGATTGTTCTGTATGAGCTCTTAGGTATGATCTGGAGAGGATGGGCAGTGGCAATCATGCCAAAGTCATTTTTACTCTTTGCTCATAAAGCATTAGGAGCATCCCATAACAGGGGGCTATCCACTTGGTCAGCAGGGGAGGGATCAGAGTCTTTGAGCTTGTAGAGGTGCCTGGTAAATGTAAAACAGATGTGAAGTGGGATGCACTTCGTAGAGCCTGACGAGGACCCCCAGGCCCATCTGAGAGCTTTTCAGTCAGGCTCTATAAGTGAGTGATCCAAAGACCTAAACGTTCCCAGCCGTCGTGCCTAGGGAAACGTGGGATGTTGATCCTGTGACACAGAAGTGATAGGCTGACTTCATCACCCAACACTGATGAGGACCAGAAGAGAGATGTGAGCTTGAGAGATTCACCTGCGCCGGATTGGTCCAGGATTGATGTCACAAAAGTCACAGCCATGAACCAGTCATGCAGTGCGATGGAGATGAGGAGGAGAACAGCAGTCCCCAGGAATAAATGTTGTTATGGAGGGGACACAGACGTTAGCCGCCATGTCACCTGCTATATAATAAGAGGGCACCGACGCAGAATGCAAGCCTCATCCACCAGGTGTAATAACTATATGGCAGGAAAATTTAGAAAGAATATCTCGACCTAGTAAGTTAACTGGACAGGTGTCACTAAGGAGGAAAGAATGGGGGAACCTATGGTGTCCATAATGTACCTCTGCAGGCTGTGATAGGGGAAAGCACTGTGGTGAGTCACCACTCCCAACACATTTTCGCTGATGGGTAGAGAAAAAAACACAGTCCCAGTGTCCACTAGGAAAGGGATAACAGACCCGTTTACACAGAGGGATACAAACAGATCTTCAAGGTATGAGAGGTGAGAAGGGGCATAAGGTTCAACTGGTCTTCTGTCTCTGTGTTCCCTTATTGTAGGAAAGGGTGACCTCCTCACGTAGGGTTCCCTCTGGGTCGGACACAGAGCAGTCGTGTCTTGAGAATCCTGCCATTGTTCAGTCTGGAAAGGTTGTTCCCTTGTGGCGACTGGGGATGAGCGAGCCCAATGTCCAGGTTGTCCGCACTTGAAGCAGAGATCAATACATTTAGTCTTTCTACTGGCTGTTCTGGCATTACAGAATCAGAATATCTTTATTGTCATTGTAACGAGTACAACGAAATTAAGTACCCCATTCCACACCCCAGACCTCTTCTCAGAGGTCTGCCCCTCCCTCTGACAGCAGGGCCTTGACGTTTGACCTGCTGTAACTGAACATTCATGAGCTTCATCTGTGACTTTTCGACCTTGTCCTCTTGTCTTTCATGAGGATTGCAAGTTGCTGCATTTCAGCTGACAGTTTAACACTCCATTGAGGGGCAGAGGTAAGCAAAGCCTTGCTCATCTTAAGTCACAGGTCCCAGGCAAAAACGGAATGCATGGCTTTTTCCCACTCTTCCTGACTGGAGATGCTAGAGTGGTCCTGCATAATATGCCGGAGATGGCCTGTGTAGTCAGTCACCGTCTCCTTTGACTCTTGTTGAGTCCTGAGAACTTTTTGCCAATCCACTTGGTGAGGGAACACGTTTTTCAGTGAGTCTTGTAAGGCCTAGAATTGGTCACCCCGTTCCTGCGTCCCACACTGGGTCAACAGAGTCCAGTTCCCCTGGACAGTGGGCCACTGGTGAACAAAGGTGATATCTGAACACCGCAGTCCATTCCTGGCCACTGGGCTGGTACATTGAATCCAACCGGACCAAGGCTTCACACAGGGCACCACCGCCCTGTTGGGATGGGTCAGGTAAGGACTGTGCCAAAGCTTGTAACTCCTGGGCACCCCGGTTCCTTTGGACCAGGACAGTGTCAAGCTGCCCATTCAGTCCTTGTTGTGGGTTGGGCATCTCCACCAAAGACATCTGAATGTGGGCGGCAAGAGGGGACTGGGAGTACTGCTTAACATGACCACCAACATGTGGTTTTGGATGCAGCTTCACGTGTTCTCCCACAGTAGGATCATGTGGCCCCCCTTCTGCTCCCTCTGTTCCCTTTCTCCCTGCAGCTGCAGGGTCCCCTCACCCCCCTCATCTGGTCCTTCTGTGTTCTCTTTGCCATGATGATCATCTAGCAGGATTCTAGTAAGGATAGCAGCCACGTAAGGGGGGGACAAGAGCAGGGTCTGAAGGTGTAGGACGGAGGGCGAGAGTTGTAGACGATGCAGACACACTATCATTATTTTGCCGTTTTATGTTCACTTCTACCTCGTCAACTTTATTCAACAACATCAGTAATGCTATCGTTATGCCTTCCATCCCAACTTGTTTGCGACGCTCATGCTCCCGTTCCTGTTTTTCCACTCTGTGTGATGCCTCCCGCTCCCAGGCTATAAACAATTCCCAATATGTTCTCCGTCCCTTGCTAGGACATTCACTCTTCTCCACCCTTGCTTCTATTTTAGCTTCAACAGTCTGCAACAGTCTGATGTTCCACGTTCCCGCTAATGGAAACAGGCCCTCAGTTATTTTATGCTACAAAGCTACTTGATGCGGAACTCCTTTCTCGCAATGGTATTTCATCATATGACAGAAGGGCCCCATCTGGCCTTTTTCTACCTTAGACTGTGTTTTTCCATGGTTAGTGAGACAGTACCTAGTGAAATGAGCCAGCAAATTCCCTCATTGCTTTTTTTACAGAAAGCAAGCAAATTTCTTTGTTGCTATTTTATTGCAAAAACTTAGGAAGGCAAACTGTGTTTCTTTTTTTTCTTGCAAAAACAGTACAATTTAACTATGCAGGTCTCAGAAGAAACTACAGCACACACACATCCTGCAGTTTCCCTCACACAATCAGTGTCAGTGAGTCTAGTCGTTCACCATCTCTCCAGACGTAAAAATAAGGCTGGGTATACGACAAGTAATTTTCCTTCCACGGTAATGAAGCAATTTTAACGGTGTGATCTAGCCACAGGGTCCACTCCCCTAAATTAATGGGGTTACACCTTATTTTCTGTTAGAGGATTACAATTCCTCTGGACTTCCTGGTAACCATGTAATCTACAAACTCCCACAGAGATTCCAGCAAACACTTTGGTGAAACTCATGCAAATAAATCAAGTGGACACGTTAAACACGAATCAACAGCACTACGTAATCATCCAGCTCACACTGCCAGTCCATATGCTGGTCCACCTTTCACAAGTCCATACTGCATCATATCCCATTACAACTTCAATCCAAGTTCATTTTGAAAAGTTCAGGTTATAATAATGACCACTAATACCAGTTTTCTGGCAAAAATCGGTTTATGTTTTATCAGTGTAATAACACATCTCTGATTTAAAATTTCCAGTTTATTCATATACTGGATTTCCAGGCTATATCAGCCATTCACCGAGATTCATCTGCTTTTTGAGGATCCAGTCCTCGGCCCGCTTCCCTGCGTCTTATCCTCTCGACTCAGAATGAAGAGGCGGGGTCTCTCACGAGCACCTCCGGAGGTCCCAGACCTCACCTTACAGGTGGTAGGGGGCACCTCAGCCCCCTTCAGCTGAGCGGGAGACTGTACGCAATTAAGACTTTGATTCTCTGATCTGGGCCTTCAGCCCTGCTAAGCTCTCAAGGCCTCTCAGTCTGACCACAAGATGAACTTACCATGAACCGCTCTGTTTCATCGAGCAAACAATAATATAATTATAGGGCAAGCAGTAAATTTACTTCAGTTGCTTGAAACAGAAGCAATTTTTCTTCCACAGTATCTAACAGTAATTGTTTCACTTTCATTCCTAAATGTACACAAAGCAACTAAATAATTAAAGCTTGAACATGCAAATGAGGCCTTTTCCTGTTATGATATTTTGATAAACGTTTTGTTTTTGCTTTATTAGTTCAATGGCAGGTTAATCACTGTGCTCATTGCTATTTAAATTTTGAATTTTTGAATGTATATTTAACTGCTTATTTAATCCATTTTTGTGTCTCTGTGCTATATTAACGTAGTGGTTCTTGAACTGTGATTCACTATAATGTACAAGGAGTCACAATATTAATGTATGAAGCACAGCACTGAAGCTGCAGTTTAATTTTGAGCACCTTTAATGATGCGTCCCTCTGTTTTATGTTGCAGTGAGATCAGTCGCTTGGAGCTGGGCCTCATTGTTGAGTTGTGGAATAGGGGGCTGATCTGGGATACCATGCTGGGAACTGCTTGGATCCCTCTCAACAGCATCCGCCAGTCAGATGAGGTGAAACGTCATGCACTAAATACCCACAGCCACACACACACACGCACACACATTAAAAGATGCACCAAATCCAAGTCACTGACATTTAAGTGTTAAACATCTAAGATTGTTGTCAACAGTTTTGTTTTGAAATTAACCAAATTCATACCAGCAAGGTGTTCTCAAGAACCGCAGAACTGTCAGTGTGATGGCATTAGATTAACTATTAAATCCTGATTTTTGCCTCTCAACGCATTATGACTTCAGCAAGGTAGAACTGTTTGAGGGTCTTAACTATCCACAGAGTAATGTTGTCAGGAGCTTGAACTCCTCGTAGGGCTTGCCTTAGAGAAGAGAACACGTCCGTGAGAAGAAGCCAGATAAAGAATGATCTAATAACCCACCAGCCAATGAAAGGTACTGTAAGGAAACCTGCGTAGGCTTCTCAGAATAGGGTTACAGGGAGTCACCCCTGGAGCCAGGCCTGGGGGAGGTTTTTGCCAGTGAACACCTGGTGGCTGGGTCACCCATGTAACCTGGTCAGGCTAATACCCAAAATATGGGTATTTACACCTGCAAAGTGAAAGTTGGGAGTCAGCTGCAGTGCCATTTGTGTGGCATTCGTGAGTGTGAAGGACCCAGATAGATCACCCTTGGTAATCAAAACTGGCATCGTGAACATGAACCAAACATGAACCTCTTTGGTAGGGCAGTAGCCTGAGCTGGTGCAGGGATTGGAATGATATTAGCTAGATATCAGCGATCTTACCTCCACAGATACTATGGACTCTGGAACTCAACCTCTCATTTGAGGGTGATGTTCCTCCCACTTTTGCGTTCTCCATATTGAAAGGTCGGACTCAGCTCCAGAGATACTCAAAAGTTGTAGGCTGTGGGCTGTAGTTGGAGCTCATCCCAATGGACAAGAGTGTTGCCTCAAAGTGACTGTGAGTTGCAGAGAGGAAGATTCTGACTATTGTTTATGTGTATTGACTGAACTGCACTTCTGAGTATGAAGCCTTCTTTGAGAAGGTGACAGAAGTGCCTACAGACCCTGTGGTCCTACTGGGAGGGTACAACACACACGTGGGAAATGTTGGAGATGGCTGTAGGGCTGTGAATAAGAAGAATGCACCCATTAACTGCACTGAACCCTAGTAATGAACTGTTTTGGGCTTCTGTGCAAGTCATGGACTCACCATGAAAAACACTAAGTTCAAACACAAGGATGCTCCTAAGTGTAAATGGTACCAGTGAACCCTGGGGCGACGGTTCGTGGGTGATTTTATAGTAGCGTCTTCTGACTGTGTGTTTTGAGAGGTTAATGCCTGTTGGCTTTAGCCAATAAGCATGGCCACATGGCTGGTTAATAGGAGTGCTAGCGATGCAAGAAAATGACACGAGTAAATTCCTAGCTGTCAGGGTGATTTTACTAGCCACCATTAATAATATATGCACAGTACGGTAGCCTCTCTATACTGTAGTTTTGTTTCTCTCGTCTGATTCAGTTTGCCAATAATGTTCACTAGCTAGCTAGTTTGTCTGAAGCTAACATTAGGTAAGTTGGATGTTTATCAGCTGGCTTGCAAGTTAAGAATCGGTCCTTCTATTATTGTTGAGAGGAGGGGAGAAAGATGAAACTCTGACTTTACTGTGCATCAAAGTAGCCTACGATTAACCCAATTGGGGAAAAGATTTCTAATAATTTGTGATTAAATGATTTACAATAATGGCTTCTCAAGCAGACAGTTTGTTTAAATATGAACAATCGAGTATTCCAGCATCTTGTTGTAGTCTGTGCAGTACCCTCTTACATTCTCCATTGACACAACGACAAGACAGAAGTAGTCTTGATTTCTGACCCATATCACCACTAGTTAAATTAGACAAAAGTTTCACTAAAAACTTTTTTAGTTCCAACACTTTCAAAACAGATTTTTTTTGTTGTCAAATGTTCATGACACACATTTTTGTGATCTGCACACAGCACACTAGTATTTGAGAGTGCAAACATGACGCACATCGCATAAGAGGCTTGTTCCGATTAATGCAAGTCTGTGCAGACCGATCTCCAGCTTAGAACACTATTGTTCAACAAGACCGTGGTTTATAAAATAATAAGTCAGAGGCTACAATACATACCTGCATTATGTTATGTCTGGAGTGGCCACTGCTCATGAGTGAACTTTTTCAGCTGTATTCATATTTTTATGATGATATTTTAATTGTTATATTGTTAAGTATTTTTATATGTATTGATTTATCATTTTAATTTTTTCATTTCTTACATAATTATTTGAGTAGTTTTGTGGAATTCTTAGCTGAGATGAAAATGTGTTTTATAATTTCTAATTCATATAAAAGGTATTTTTCCTTTCTTGAGTGTTTTTCTTGTTAAATAAATGTTCCAAGGTTAAGCAGTCCTGTTTCTTCTAATTATTTTTTGATAATAAGAAAGAAAGAAAAAAATAATTAGGCAAATAATCAGTCATCAGCCGCGGGACTCTCTAAATTGGCATCAGCTGCTCAAAAACCCAAATCAGTGAGTCACTACACTTTGGTTTTGAAAGGATCACAGTTGTCATGCAATCATCAACAATTTGGATGAAGTTTCTGTGCAAACTAAATTCATTTCACACCTCCAGAAAAACAATCTTCTATGCATGGTCAATTAATGTTAAGACAGAATGGACTATGTTTTTTGCCTCAATCGCTGTAGTGGTTACTTGGAGCTGTGGCAAGAATGCATTTGGTGCAAATCACGCTGGTGAATAATTGTTCTGAGGGAAGCTGTCAACCAGAATGAGGCCCTTAGGACAATGCTTGCACATGGGGGTTTCCTGAGCCAGCTGAAAGGTACCACCATGCCCGAAAGGCTCAAACAAAGGCAGTGCAGAAGTAAAAGCTCTGGAAGATGTTTGGAGACACACCGCAATTATCTGGTGATCACAAAGAAGTTTTGGAAAACTGTCTTATGCTTCAGGCTAATGGGAAGTGGGATTTTCCTCAGGCTCTCTTCAGCTGGGTAGGGAATTGCTGACAAACTCAGGAGGTATTGAAGAGCAGGGAAAGGAACATTTTGAGGAAATCCTCAACAATGTTGATGTACCTTTAAACCAGGAGACAGTGTTGAAAGCTACTGGTAGATTAGCACCTATCACTGCAGTTGAAATTGGCAGAGGTCCCAGGGCAGACCCAGAATGCTGTGGTGGGACTATATCCCCAAGGTAACTTGGGAATGTCCTGTGTTTTTCATTTATGGATTTTTGTTGTTAGTGTATGTAAATTTTGCTTTTTTTCTCCTTTAAATTTTCTTCTTCCTTGCCAAAAGCTAAAGACAAATGTGATTATCTGTCTGCAAAGCATAAAGTGGAATTCCAAAGAGGATATCCAATATGACAGCTTTGTCTTGTGGTCTTTTCACTGCTGTATGTTCATTACCAGAGTCTGATCCAGAATCAGGAGCGTCGTCTACTCCAGGCTGGTGTAGAAAAACAAAAAAATTCCAGCCATATTATCACATTGATTTTCCAAATGCAGCTGTCAGTTTTGCAAAAAAACTGGTAGTGAACTAGAAATAAGGAATGGCCAGGGTGGTCTTTTCAGTGACACTATTGCCACATGTGATGATTGGCAGGTCTCCAGTATATATAGTTCAGAGCCTTCTGGACTCATATTGGGGAAACTGTCTATATTTAGTAGCCCGGGAGGATTACGGACTGAAGGAAGAGTCCTGGATACAATCAACAGACACACTTCACCAAGTGTAAAGAGAGCTAATGGACGCCGTATCACTGGACGATGTACGGTGCTTAACACGTGTTAATCCTGTTTAACAGCTTGACTGTGAGCAGTACACCTGAGTCGGGCATTCTGGTATTCAGTGGTCTCTGTGAGAATGAAATGTTTAGAGCGTTGTTATTAAAATGACAGTGACAGAGTTACGTGATAAATTATTTTTGTCAAATCTGTATTCGAATGAAATAAATTAAAAAACCCAACAGTTTACCTAAGAAATAGCTTCAGACTGTGGAAAGAAACCAGGGCCAGATTTGAATCATGATTGTTTATTAAGTGGATTCTTATCTTTGGTTTTAAGAATAAGTTGTCGTAGTGTTACTTTCTATTTTTGAGCAATTCAAATATATTGTATAGTGTAGCGAGAAAAAGGAAGGATATATCTGTTAGCTATTTACAAGGAATTGTAGTAACACATGGAAATGTTACATATTACATACTACTGTTAAGCTTAACTGCTTAAATAGTCCATTAATCAGTTCAGTAAATGCATACCACCGATGTGCTGTTCGTGGGGTCAGTGTTCACACAACTGGATTCATTACCACTGCTGACTAAAGGTTTACTCACCCATGCAGCACTAAAGGTAATCAGTTTAGAAATTCACTTATTCTAAACCATCTGTTTTTCTGTACTGTTGACCTATGCAGCCAAGTTGCACAATTATCCTACTCTACATTTACATAGCAAGCAATCATTCATTACAGCCAAGTCATGCAGCACGGTCCAAGGTGTAATTCTGCTTATTAAACTACACGCCAAGACCAGACTCAGTCCTGGACAAGCAGTCTGAATAATAGACATTAGCCAATGTACGTTACTCCATTCAGCTGACCACGAGGACGCACATCAGCAGAGATGAGATTTGCCGTTACTTTATATTTGATATGTTTTCATGTGGTTTTTACCCTATGAACATGTGCAGCTGAGATCAAAATCAAGTTGGAATTCACTCCAGTTTAGAGAAATGACACCTAGCAGTCTAACGTGTGATGTTTTATAGGTATTTTTGTAGAGTTCATGAAGTTTTTAAATTTCATCTCATTTTGGGTCTAATGGACTTTGGGAAGAATATAACAAATTCCTTTTCATTTTCAGTGAAGATTGGTTAAATTGATAAATTGATATATATATATATAATAATTAATTTATAAAGATGCGATTCTACTACTAAAAATTACAGTGAAGAAGGCTTACAGGTGAAATGTTGGCACTTAGGATGCATTTAGGCAAAATTTTCATACCCATTAATAAATCTCATCATCCCAACCCAAATGTTCCCTTGCCTTATGCCCTATTGTTCTTTGATGCCATACACACCAGGAGGCCATGGAAAATGGATGTATGGATGACAGATAAAACACATTACCACTGAAGCAGTCATGCACGATTTTACATATTTTATAATCTGCCTTCCTTACACGTCCTACCCGTATCACGCATGCTGAGCATCTTAATAGGGTTTGGAAAAATTAGCACGTCTGCCATATCGCTGTCATTAGCCTGGTGCTTTCCTACACGACCCTCTTCAATAACATTTAATTTTACACCTCGATTTACCTCTCAATTTTTGTAGGAAGGTCCAGGCGAGTGGACCTCTTTGGACTCAGTGGTACTCATGAGTGCAGACGAGATCTGTGGCACCAAAAGTCCAACAGGCCACCAAGTGCTGCTGGACACACGGTTTGAGCTTCCTTTCGGTGAGCTGTCAGCACAGCAGTTTCTTACCCATGTACATCTACATGACGTGGCCGTGGGAAACTGCGGCCTGTAACGGTTTATTATTGGCCCAGTAGCCCACTCTCAAAAGGATTTGCAGAGACAAGGGTAAAAGTCGCTGTTCTGTTTCTTATTTTTTGACACAGTGAAATTATAAAACAATATCCCGCAAAGAGAATAAAGCATCCGAAACCAGACAAGCGTAACACCCTCACTCACTGGTGAACTGGAACGTTCAAGTCATTTGTTGTTCCCTGCCTCCCTCTGCTGGCCAGGTTCAGTTGTGACAGGAGCAGCCCTCTGCTTCCTGTGCAAAGTCGACAAGCAGCAGCCCCGCTGCTTTGTAAGGCTATTTCATGCTCCGTCTAAAATTTAAAATGTAAGATTACCTTTGTAATGAAAGTGAACTGGATTATGACTTTTGAATTTTAGTGATGATTTTGAGAACCGTAAGTCTTTTACAGTACTGGGCATTTTATGTATTGACTTTCTTACGTACCCTGGCATCATAAATAATCGTAATTTATTTATATTTAAGTTAGAAATAATAATGATGTTTAGCTGAAATAATAATTCTGTTCTTCAAACTTTGCTTTCATTAAAGAATCCTCCATTTGCATCAATTACAGCCTTGAAAACCTCGCTAGCATAATTGCAAATGGGTTTTCTAATGATCAATTAACCTGATAAAACGATAAACTTACATTAGCAAAGACAACATTCCATTGGAACACAAGACTAATTATTGCTGATGACGGGCCTCTGTACACCTGTGCAGTTTGTAGATATCCCATTAAAAAAGCAGCTGTTTCCAGCTGTGATAGTCATTTTCAACATTATCAATGTCTATACTGAATTTTCTGATCAATTTGATGTTATTTTAATGGACAAAAAAATAGCTTTTCTTTCAAAAACAAGGAAATTTCTAAGTGACCTCAAGCTTCTGAACAGTAGTGTATATTGTCTTTAAATAATAATAAAAAAAATGAACATTAAACAGGTGCCTTACAGGTTATAAAGAGGGGTGTTTACTTATCTTTTTTATTTGGGCTACCTTTTAGTACCTAGTGTATTTCAGGTAGATTATTTTGCTGTACAATACATTTCTCTAAAACCATGTTATTTTTTCTCTTTCCATTTACATATTTCATTTTTAAGGGGAACTTCAAATTGAGGTGTCGCTAAGTTATTTTTACTGTTTTAAAAGAGTCGTATAAGACTCAGAGGGTTGAGAGAGTCTGCTAAGTAAATCTGAGAAGTGATGAAAAGATGTCTTGTAGATATCCCAGAAGAGGAGGCCAGGTACTGGACCAGCAAGCTGGAGAGAATAAACACTATGAAAATACATGATGAGGTAAGGATGCTATCACAGGTCAGACTGTTGTGTTGACCATCGGAAAGTCTTAACATTGAGCCATTGTACCAGTAATATTGATATTAAAGAATGATAGGCTTTATTACAAGAAAGTCTGGATATTTGTCCTCATGTGTTGCATTAACCTTTTAATGAAAGCAGAAATAAATCGAAGATTTTAAAGTAGATTATAGATAAAAAACAATTCTTTAATGTCTATTGATATCTATAAATTACATATAATTATAAATTAACAGTCTATCCAAATTTTAATGCACTGTTTGTATCCAGAGTGGCACTAAGACCTCACAACTTCAAGGTTGGGGGTTCGAATTTCAGCTCTGTGGAATTTGTATGGTCTCCCTGTATTCTTCAGACTTAATTCTAGTACTCCATGCAGTTTGGTGTACATGTGTGCTCTGTGATCAGTTTGATGGTCTGGCATCCTGTTCAGCGTGTACTCAAGTCCTGTGACATATGATACCTAGGATCTAGGCTCCTGGCATAACCTTGACCTTCACTAGGAGAAGTGCTTTGAAGAAGGATGCATATACTGTATCATGTCAAACATCTTAGTTTAACCAGTAGACAGTCTGGCTTTAATGTAAACTGGCAAGTCATTCGTTCATTGTAGTACTCAGATATGAATTACAATACTACTTGTTAGTTTTGGGGCCCATAAAACAGACTATGTTTAGTGTAAATGCCTTAGTGTGCTCTGTGAAAATTGTGAAAATGCGCATTGCAAAATGGTTATTAAATAAATTTATACATTCAAACTTTTTAGCTAAGAAATGCCAGAAAGAGTAGACTGACAACAATATTAGCATAACTTGTTAAAATTCTGCCAATTCCTCATGCTACTCCTCTTCTTGGATCCCCAGAAGCAGGTTGTTTATGTTGTTTTCATGTTTCTTCCAGTGTTTATAACTTCTCCGCATCGCTGTTTCTTTCTCTGCTTTTCCCTCTTTCTCTTCAGTATCCACTGGAAGATTGTCAAAGACAAAAGCTCCCCTCTGTTCCCTCTCAGTGCTGTAAGTGAGAATCGCATCTGTGACCTGTCGCCTTCAAATCGTCTGCGTATGTGTGGCAGGCATCACCAAAGCCGAAGGATACCAGGAACCAGACGCTTTCGTGCACAGATATTCTGCCCTTTGTCTAAGTTAAATGTCATGTTTTGGTTTGGTTTTATAACGTACAAAAACATCGTTTATTTTACGTTTTTGCATTTGATTTTTTCTTTTCTGTTTCTTCCGTTCACCACTAGGTGGCGCGATCTAGTTAATTTTTTTTTTGCCAATTTGCAGCACCGAGATATGACAAAATCAGGTTGTTTTCAGATGACCTTTCTGTATATTCCTTACGTATTTATTAATTAAATTGAATTACGTTGATTTTTTGTGTATTCAACCATATTCTTTGTTATTTAAAAACTTTGAAGAACGTAAGATTAGGTGTCATAGTAAATTAATCTTGCTATGCTGAACATTTTGTCTTCCTTATAAGCAAGTTCATCATAAAATCTTTCACTTAATGACAAAGTTTTTGTAAGTATTTGAAATATTGGCATTTTAATCCTGCCAATTTGTATCTAGCACTAGTTTTCTGAGATTGCTGCAAAATGCTATATAATGTGTTTTTCTCAGTATTGATATTTCAAGATTTTCTTTTCTTTCATTATGATAATTTACACAACATGCATCTCTTTTCTGTTCCATTCTTCCTCAGGTTTACAGTATTTATGATTTAAAGGCAATCTAGGATCAAGACTGCAGAATCCTAAAGGATTGTAACAACTGGTCCTATAAACTAATTGCAGTATTTTTCTCCTTCTGTATTCCTTTCTTTTTTTGTTAATGTTTGCTTTCCACATGAGGCAACTGGAGTTATTTCGGATGGGGTGATCAGCAGAGTATGTATTGTATTTAAACTTTCTCCATCTTTGAAGTGCTGCGTACTCTATATTCATACCAGTGAGGGTCATAGTGCTTTGATCGTGCTTGGTTTGCTAGTCTGTTTTATTTACGTGTATAATTTTGTGTTCTTTCTCATTGATCCAGTCGTGATTAATTCATGGGGGACGCTGCCAATACCCTGGAAACTTGAAAGCCATCTTATATTTACAGCTTGGCATAGCGACGTTATGTATGATTCCCTTTAAAATGAGCGAGGTTATTGTCAAAATAACAGCAGTACACAATTACTTTGTCACTTTCAAACTATTTAAATAAATATCTAACTTTATACCTCGAATATTCCTAAGTGGGAGGGAAGACTGCAAAGGTGTTAAAATAGCCCTTTTTGCTTATTTGAGGTCAATAAACAGATGGAGCAAATAGCTCGCAGCTCCAAGAGTCAGTGTGCCATATTGAAACGCTTGTCTGGAAATTAGCAGATGCGTGAGCTACAGCTTAAAACGGGACTAAACACCCACCTACTCAACAAAAGAAGTGTTATATTTTGCTTTTTTCCATTTAACTCTTTTCAGAGTTTAGTGTCGGTGCATAAATGTCGTTTCAGGGATGATTATACAGCAGCCTGAGCTTTGTAGATGCACTATGGATGAACCTAACTTGCAAGATGGCACAAGTTAATTATTCAGACAGCTTTAGAATATGGCGTGAAAGACGTCTGGCTGAAATAACTTCACGTAGGTGTTTCTGTATGTATAAATAGGTTGAATAAAACAAAAGATTTCATGGGTGTGCTTCCCTTTTTTACAGCGCTGTATTCCCACTCATTCCTGCCTTTCATGTGTGGCTCCTGCAGTCTACCTCCCTTCCATTTTATGCTCCATGCTGTTTTTGTTTGTAATTTGAATGCTTGAATGAATGCATTGCCCACCCAAACTTAGAAAGCAACTCTGTCCAAACTGAGAATGCTCCTTTGGTGGTATGAGCCCACTGGGTCTTGTGAGTAGTCAAAAATGCAACCATGCCCTGAGTTCTGTGACAAGAAGTCCTCCCACTTGAAAGGATAAATGGGAGACAGGGAGCAGGTGAGAATTTAAATGTGTAGCAGAACTAAATCGACATCTACCTAGTCTTGTGTAAAATTACCCCAAAGCACCAAATAGTATGATCTTCCATATTGGCGAGCTTCACACTCATTGCAAAATTGATGTAATGGAAATCTAGAAACTAGATATGCTGTAGTTTTATGTAAATAGAAATAAACATACAGTACACATGTATACAAACATATCAGCCTCTATGCACAAATACAACATTCTCTGTAGATGCAGTAAATAAAATTCTTGCACCTTAGAAAGAAACGTGAATCTGTGTAGGTGTGATTGTAAAATTTAAACCTGTAAAATGATGCTGAAAATCAAAACAAATTGCTAGTGTGCATGCTGTGTTTTTGTGAATGTGTCTGGTGTAAACCTTGGCATTTTTTATGTCTTCTTGTGGTATTAGATGGGATAGGGAAAAAAAAAATAGGCAACTCTTTGATCCTGAAGGGCTACACCTAGGGCTGTCAAAGTCAACACATCCATTTTAAAGTCATATCGTGTTTTTATTTCTTTGATTGCATTTAAGCAAGTCATTTTCATACCCCAAAGGGAGAATAGTATGCAAAGATTTTTGAGATCTAAAGTATTCTGGTTGTAAACAGAACACTAGAACGTTAATCCATCCAATCTGAGAATTCACCTCTTAACATTAAAACATTTACTAGGCATCTCATAAGGAAGCTGATAGAGGGGAAAAGCTAAGATACATTGTAAGTTTTTTGCTTTCTTTTGAATAAAGAGGATAAGGATATTGTTACAGCCTGGGCTGGTGTGACTTCAAGGTTGCTTTCTCAGCATACACTGGGTTGTAAATGTTTGTATTGTACACCCTTGTGCATAATTGTGGCGATTATGTTCTACATGAATGTAGTTCTCTGCTGTAGTGATTAGTTAATTAATCCGTGTTATATGGTGGAACCTCCCATGTGTAGAGTGTCCACCCTGATTTCACAGTAGGTTTTGTGGTTGCCAGCTTGCAGATATAAATGTGACTTGTTTGAAATAAAATAGCCCAGAATGGAACTTTGCAGGGTATTTGCCTCAAGATCCTGACAAAATTTATACTGCCAAATTCGAATACCCCAAGATCAGTCCTTCATTATCATATCACCGTGGAATTGTTTTATTTAACTGAAGACTAATACCTTAAAACGACTCTCTAGCCAGTTGTTAAGTGAGCTCTTAATGGTTGTAAGGCTTCTGTTTTTAGAGCTATTTGTCAAAGTTAGATTGTTTATGGACAAAAAAAGTTCACCTTCTGTTTGTGAACAAAATCTGTTGGTGGGTATAGTGGAGTGAAACAGCTATAGTCATACTTGATTTTTAGCTTTATTTTAAGACTTCTGTTTGGAATAAATACACTTCTATACTGAATATAGACTATAAAATATTTTTGGATGGTCTTGATCGGGCATATGCAATTAATCACCAAGGTGTGCAGTCAATCGCATTGAAAAAAATTACCGTTTGACAGCAAATGCAAAATCTGTAACGATTGTCATTGGACTTGGAGTTGCAAGGCCAAGAGACAAGGGAGGTGAGGATGAAGTTGCAAGAGCAAATAAGGTTTTAGTCAGGAATGACAAGAAAGGAACCGCTGGGCTCTGCCCTGAATGCAAGGACTAGTTAAGTCAATGGAGTCAAAGGAAAACAAGGTGAGAACAGGATTACAGGGACTAGGTCATGAACAGGCAAGACTAGGGAAGTAACACACAGAAGTAAAGGCACAAAGAACAAAGCACAGAAGAGGAACACGACTGGAGATGACCCTAACAAACACACGGCAGTTCCCAGAGAAGACATGCAGACTTAAATAACACAGGTGGAACACATGAGGGCAATCAGGGCGAAGACAACTGGGAAACATGATGGGCTCGGTACTCCAGGGATCTAGAGATCTGGAAACTGTTTATTTACTTTTTTAGTGATGGCATACAAAGATCTTCTAATCAGTTTTCAGAATCCTTATAGATTACTTATATGGTGAGAAAGACTACAGTAAACTGATCCTCCATTATGTCTCTCTGAATGCCTTTTATGCTGAACCACTCATTTTAGCATGTATCAGATGTTAGGACTTCTGCATTTTCAATAATATTTGTTATTGGTTAACTGAGTTACATGTGAATACTGACAGATCTGTATGCTTTGTATTTGTGCTGGATTTTATCTGGCTCACTGTGCATCACTTTGGATGAAAGTGCTAAATTAATTAGTATTAAAAAATTGTACGTATTCACTCAGTGACCACTTTTAGAGGTTCCTCTTAACTAATAGCAACTAGACCCTTCAGAACTGCATCAAGGCTAAGCAAACAGTGCAGTGAGTTTTAACAAGTTTAGCTGTCCTCTGCTAGCTCATTAACAAAATTCAATAACCCTCATTAACAAGGGATTCTCACCAACACAATTCCATTGATTTGAGGTTTTTTTGTTAATTACACCGTTCTTTGTAAGTTCTAAATGCCACAGTGCATGCAAATCCCATGTGGGTGGATGATTCTGATTCTGAGATGCTGAAACTTACTCATATGGAATCAACAATCACGGCAGGTTTAAAATAATTCAGACCAGGAATTTTAGCCAGTAGGTGAGCCTCTTAAGTGTATTCAGCTGTAGCTCGATCATTCACCCTTTTGGAGGAGCCAGCTATTTGCATCTGAAAGCAGGTATTTCTAAAATACTGGCCACTATGTGTGTGTCTGTATAAAGTACAGTGGCGTGGGCAGTAAGGCACGCAAAAGCAATGGAAGTTCACTAAACTCAAGCCCTGCAAAGCTGTTTTATTCAAGTATTAAATTTTAACAATTGAAAAAACAAGCTAATGAAAAGTCCCTTTTCAAGTAGGAAATGAGGGAAAAGTAATGAAAAGAAAAGGCAGCGGCGTGGGGAGGATAAAATCCACAAACACCATTTCGGGGGGATTTGTTTTAAGTGCCAGCTCAGCCATTGCCTCAGGAAGTTCCTTCTTCTGCTTTTTCCGCATTGGCCTGGTTGTAGGAGTTCTTTAATGCCAGTCCGGACTCCTGGACAGGTAGTGGTAATTAGGCTAATCATTACCTCCCAGGCTAATGTCCCAGCGTCCCACTGGCCGAGTGCCCTCTGGCTGTCCAAGACACTGGTCCTGAACTCTTGACACATGCCTGCTGCCCAGAGTGGTGCATAGTGCACACAGTCAATTGTCTATGGGGTGTAGTGACAAGCTCAGGCAGGTGCTAGAGGCTTCCCTGTATCTGGCAATTATAAACGAAGATGCAAAACATAGGTCGTATTAGGTTGAAAGGTAATTAGCAATATGTGACAGATATAAAATATATCTGATCATCAGCTCTTTGATAGTTTTCAAAGCCGCAAAAGGCAACTAACTAGGTTTCGTAGATGCCGAAATAATTTGAGTCCGATTGGCAACTGGAAAACAACTGAATGTGTCAAAGGGCACAGTCTCAAAAATCAATGCAACATATGATTACTCATTCTGACCAGCTGCCCTTGCCTTGATTGCCCTCATGTTTTCTGCCTGTCTCTTATCATTGAAGTCTGCATCTCTCCCCTTGTCTTTACCTTCTGTTTGTAAGTGTCAAAGCCTGTTGTGGTCTTATTCGGTGTCCTCATAAGTCTCTGTGCTTCAGCCAGTCTGCTCGGCGGCCCCCCCCCCCCCCCCCCACCCCCCCGCCGGCCCCCATCGCCCACCCAGTTATCGCACTCCTCTTTTTTTTTCCTTTTGTTTTTAAGTGTGAAAACCTGTTTTGGGTTTTTTCGGGGTCCTCAAAAGCTTTTTTCCTTCCCCCCGTCTGCCCCCCCCCCCCCCCCCCCATTTCTAGCTAGTCAGTACAGTACCCTAGTCTCTGTGTTCCATTCCTTCCCTCATTGCTGAATCATTTAATTTGTATTCTGTGAATGTATAAATATTTTTATACACGCAGAGGAATCAGTGGATGGTTAGTGAAATGAAATCTCTGTAAACACTTCAGCATTGTTTTTAAATCAGGTGGTTTTTACCCCTTCCGTGATACCATGACACCACAGACACCAATTCAGTGGACTGGAGCTTGTCGTCTCCCTCTCACAGGCCTGGATGACCACGACAGTGCCATGGATGATAGAGACAGTGACTACCGTAGTGAGACCAGCAGTCTACCCCCAAGATACTACACAACAGCCCAACCTAACTCCTCACTGCACCAATACCCCATGGACTGCAAGCTGCCAAATCAGCCTTTCTCCAGAGATTCTAGCAACCATGACAGTTATGACCTGGACTACCGTGAACCCAGGGGAACCAGGTATGCAAAGGCACACAAACACTCGCACCACACACAAATGTATATTCTGAAGTTTGGAAAACATTACAGCAGATGATACAGGTGAAGATTACAACTGGATTTTAATATTTAACAAACAGAACCACATTACAAGGGACTGTTTGGGAATGGGGCTTGAGTATAGGGCTCTAGATGGTTTTAACAAAATGGTGGCATATGAACAAAAGACAAGGATCCCCCCCGCCCCTCCCGCTCCCTCCACGTACACAGACACACATATTACAAATGTATTATATGTAAGGTTCTCCTCAGTTCTCAATTATTTAGATTGTTATACTGGCCTTTCCTCAGCAATCACATGCAGAATCAGTTAACTAAATTTGTTGTTTGATGGCTAATAATCCACAAACAGTTATTGAACTAATAGCTTTACATCTCTCATTCTGCATTCCACAAATGACAAAACATACAAAAATAATTGCTATGCAAAACAGTTAGAAACTAATACTTTATACTGGACCCCACACATACAAAACCATGGAAATTATTGATTGACTACAGCCTTCAAATATGAAATTATGTTAATGTTTTTTTTTAAAAAAACATGTATTTAAAACCTATTAGTTGCTGATTCAAGTCCCAGTCTAGCAGTACCATTCAGGGGAAAAAAAAAAAAAGAAATTATCAACATATCTCTATAGAAAATCTGCTTCTTTGTGTTAATCTGTCCATATACTCACTTTCTTGGTTGCTGATCTATTTGAGGGTCACTGTGGACTTATCTTAGATTTGTGATTATTCCATATATGATTCTGCTAACGTTTTTTTATAGTGAGTCTTATACCCACAAGTTTGTGTGTTTTTGTTGTTTTTTCAAGTTTCTATTTTGCTTGTTTTGAAATGATTATTTTTTAAATTTTATCTGGCTGTCATTTTTGTTGTCTTTTCCTTTTGAAACCTTCCATTTTAATTTTTTTTTTTTTTTTTATGGACCAGAACCTCGCACAGTAAGACGAGGGTGAAAATGAGCCCTGTAGATTCAGGTATGGGGGTGGAAGACTGGGAAAGCAAATACAAAGGATCAGATGCAAATGTGTTGGAAGATTATCTGGACCATGGGGGGCAGCAGGATGATGGTGAGAGTGTCATGAATGCTGTTTACCTTATGACCAGTGCTCCTAGTGAGATAAATGGTGGTCATTTCTATCAAACTGCGGAGAGTGACACTGTTTCTCCTAAGAAACATAAGGACACTATAGAGAGGTGGACAAGGAAGAAACATATCAGAAGTGGAGAGGGGGAGCTTATATACGAAGATGAGGGGAGCTTTTTGGATGAAACCCCACCTCCTGAAATTTCCATGATTCCCTTCATGGGGTGCCTCCACCAGCAGAAAGAAGAGAAAGTATGGCAGCTGGAGGCAAGGGTGGAGAAAAATTCTCGAATAAATGATTTGCTACTTAAGACAAAAATGTGGGCTAAAAACCTGCTTGAACACTACGCAGCATATCTGGAGGAGGAATTTTCTTGGCAGAGTGCTAGTGCTGAATCTGACTCTGACGGTTCAGAGGAACTGCTCTACTCACAATGTTCAGAAGAGGAAGTGGACGAGACAGACCCAACTTCCATTACAGATGCTACACACTCCAAAAATGAAAGCTACCCCAGCTACAGTGGCAATGCTAAAAAGTTTCCAGCCTCCTGGGATAAGAAGAACATACAAGGAAAAGATGGAACTTGGGCTCCAGAAGTTACGCTGTCTCCAGTGGAGGAACCATGCAAGGAGTATGTTCCTCCTATTGATGAGCTCCAGATCCTGGGTGAAACTGTGTCTGGGTATGTTGCGGAGAAAGAAGAAGAAATCATCAAGCATGAGTTCCTCCCTAAATATGGGAAATCTAGGAATTCTGTCCAGAGCAGGACAAAAACTGGTTTTGTCAAGGTTGATCAGAGAGATACCTATGAAGAAGCTAATGAGACACCAACAACTGCAACAAAAGAGGAGAATCAAACAGAAAATGGAATAGCAAGGATTACGAATAATGTGAGCTCTCTCTTTAATTCTCTCACAGAGAAGCTGATTACCAGTCAGCAGTCCAATACTCTGGAGATCCAATCCAAGACTCCCAGTGCATCTTCAACAGCAGTTTCAGCAGAGTCTGGTCTATCAAAGGTGTTTTCTTTTATTCCTCAGTCAACCGACTCAACTCCAGTAGCCGTGGTTCCACCAGCATCTTGGGAGCCCCAGTCAGACAAATTGTCACTGCAGGCTCTTCTGCCTTTTCAGTCATCAGAGAGTAACAAAATACAGGAGAGTGACAAAGAAAGTGGTCAAGCTGGAGCTCAAATTAAAAAAGGAAGCAGCAATAATAAAGCGCCAGAATTCAGCACATGTCAGCCTTCTTCTCTTGTGGAGACCATGTTTGGAAGACTAAACCCCTTAAAGCTTTTTGCAGATAAGCTGTCTAAAAATAATGAGGTTCAGTCCAAAGAGGGAAATAAAACTGAAGAATGTACTGCAGCCAAACCAGATGCTGTTGATCAGCTGGAAAATAATGAATATAGAGCTGAAGAAGAGCCAGAAAAGGCACATCAAGAAAATCCACCTTCTATATCAAACTCAGAGAGCAGTCTGTTCAGGGTGACCAGTGGATCACAGAATGAAACTGAAAACATTGCTGTTCCAAAGGACATTTCTCATTTCCAAAGGACAGAAAAGCTTTGGAAGGAAGGTTTAAACAGTGCAGCACAGGAAAATCAGCTTAAAACTGAAATAAAGTCAGTAAGCCAAAATGAAAGAGAGGAAACTGGCTTCTTTAGTCCTTTCACGAAAACAATCACTACCATGATGTCATCAACACTCAGGGCAAACCCCACTGAAAATACACGTGTACCCACTTCTTCAGCGTTTTCACGATTCCAAACTGAGGAGCGTAGTGGAGTAGATAAGAATGAAGAAGATGCTTTACATCTTGGCAAAAAATTAAAGGTCCTTTCCACTGAAAAAGTTTCAAACCCACAGGTACCAAAAGCAGTGGAAGCGATAATCCCTAGGTTTATTACGTTTGCTGCAGAAGACGACAGCAGTGCATCTAAAACTAAACCAACCCCAGTTTCAAGCACCACGACATTTTCTGGAGGACCTGATGCTGTTCAAATTGAATTACAAAATGAATCTACGGGAACACGGTGGCTTTCAAAGCTCTTTAAGATAACTCACGCTGAAGATGTTTGCACATCTCAGAGCCAAAAGGGGGTGGAATCACTCATCTCACATGACTTAACATGTCCAAGCAAGACCAACCATAAATTTCAACAAGTGCCGCTAGAACAAATAACCAAAGATGGACAATTTATGGAGTCAAGGGAGGAGCAGACATCGATATCACTGGGTGATGAACTAAAACTTGGCAGTGAGTCGCAACCAGATGTACAGCGACATTCAGAAAGAAAGCAACCACGACAGCCTCCTCCCCAGGGCTTACTCTCAGGATATAGTAAGTCAGGTGAACATGTCTTTATTAGTGACAAATCTCAAGAATCCATAAATCAGCCTCAACAGAGAGACATATCTCAGAGTACGAATCACAAAAATCATGTAAATTGCTCGAGTGAGAGTCCATCAGAACGTAGAGAGACACCTTCACAGTCAAGGGGGCTGCACCCTGTGCTACTCAGCTTACCATCTGAAAATACATCTGGTAACCAGATGCCTGATGTACAAAAAATGCCCTTTAGTGCTCAAAGTAATAAGACAGAAAATGACAAACAAGAATTTCAGAGGCAAAGTCAAATTCCTCTACATACAAGTATAGGATGTCCCTCTACGGAAAACGTCCTGGAGCAGAGCCAGGCATCGCTTGAGCCCGCTGGAAAATTTACTGAACATGAAGATAATGCACAAAATCTGCATGGGAAGAATTCAGAATCTCCCCAGCATTCCTGCAATCAAGCAGGAAGTCAGATTAATGGGTTTTTTAAGCCTACAGAAAATACACAATGTTCTCCACATCATCAGTGGGTAGAGGATGAGGAATATAAACAGAACACAACCCCCAACCAAGCAGAAGGGCTGATATCTAGTTTGTTCAATAAGTTAGCCTCGTCAACAAATGTATCCAAACAGCTACAGCGGCACAGTGGAACCCGGACTTATCAAAAGGAAGTTAACAAAATCAATTACCAGAAACCTAAACAACAAGGAAGTTTTCTTTCAGGGTTGTTTAGCTTAGGTTCTTCAGGTAACGTTTCTGCTAACACACCTTGGCAGCAATCTGAAACTCCTATGAATCAGCAGCAAAAAAACAGGCATAATTTGCAATGGCAAAATGCTGTTCATCCTCACCAAACACCCCCGAGCCAACCAGCTGGAGTTATGTCTGGACTGCTTGGCAAATTAACTTCTTTAGAAAATATATCTCAAAAGCCTCAGCAATCATCAGGTCTGCAAAATGAAAACCACATAGGACAAAATCAGGTTCCTTCTCTGGAGGCCTCTAGCCAGCAAGGAAGTTTTCTTTCTGAGGCATTTAATTTAACATCTTTGAATTATACATCATCCAGCAAGCTTCCTCCAGCAGAGCAGGGAAAAGGAGTTCCTAATAATCAAAATGTGAATAAGCAGCCTTTACAGAGACAAAGCCAGGTAATACCACAACAAAATGTATCTCCTGAATCGCAACAGGGAGGTTTTTTGTCAGGGCTGTTTAATAAATTAGCTGCTTCAGAGAATTTTCCCCATCGGCAACAATCAACAGAAACAGAATTCAGTCAGCACAGTCAGCAACATCCAAACAACAGAAATGCACCAAGGCAAACTGAAAGTTTGAAATCACAGAAAGCCGCATCACCGAGCCCATCAGGGGAACTGCTATCTGGACTGTTCAGGTTGGCTTCTTCCGATAATGTAACAGCCCAATCTGTTACACAACAGTCATCATCACTATCTGCAATTCAAGAAGCAAACAGGGAAAATCAAAATTCCTCACAAAAACAGGGAAGAGAGCATCATAGTCAGCAGGGAAGTGTGTTTCCTGGTTTTTTCAAACTGGTAGCCTCAGACAATGAAAGCCAGAAACAACACGAATTATCTAACAAACAGGGAGATCTCCTGACATCTAAGCCTGAACAAAAAGAAAATTCTCTGCAACAAGACCAGGAAGGATCGATTTCTGGGGTATATAATAAATTGGCGGCTTGCTCTAACGATGCAACAGTGAATAGTCAGGTTCCTACTGGTCAGAAACAAGAGCCACATACTGATAACATACTTGGACGAGGGCAGCCAGAAACTCAGGGAAACATTACTGAAAGAGACCGGCAAGTCCTTCTATCTGGAGTCTTTGGCTGGACATTGACAGGTGAAACATCTTCCTCAAAGTCAGGGGAATCCATTATACCACATGAAAACTTGGTACAGAATCTAAGCAGTTCTAAGTCGCAAGTCTTATTTTCTAGCGTTATTAAAACAGAACATAATGGTGGCAGTCCATCAGCCTTTAGTCTGGAAACTGAAACAGCTGAAGCAGTTCTTGAACAATCGATTCCAAAACAAAAGGAAAACGACCCTCAGAACACCCTCGATTCAAGCAGCAATGCAGGATTTGACTCAAGGACTTTTCATAGAAATACTGTGTATCAAGCTACAAACGTTCCCTTCATATCTGATGGTAAGGAGAATCCCCCTTCACATTTTAACAACCAGCCAAATCACTCATTGATCACTGAAAACGTAAGTTCCTTCAGCGAGGAACATCATAATCCCAGCATGTTTTCTCATCTGTCAGAGGACTGCCATGCACTGTTTGGTATACCAACTGAGTATAACAACGAAAACGTATTCCACTCTTTTGCCGACCATGGAGCAATTTCTGGTGAAATTTATGAACAACCGTTTCTTGTAGATCATCTCCAATGGCAACAGCTAAATGAAAATGCTTTGTCTGATGCCAGTGGACTGGAGCAGGCTAACTTCTTAATAGATGGGTCATTACAATTGGATACCACACAGTGGGATGACTTTGGACATTTTGATCCAGATCAGTATTACATTCCTTCACATCCCTGGAGTGCCCTAGATCAAGTCATTTCTCATAACCCAGAAGAGGACATTTTATATGATATGACTTGCAAAAAAAGGAAACCTTGGAATGGCTGTGACGGCTTGAATAGTCTTAAAAATCATAAAAACAGAGCTGAATATGTGCATGCCTTGAATCTTACCATATCAACAAGAAATGCAAAATTAAGTAGGTGTCAGTCCCTTGATGACTGTAACATGTATAATCAGCATGAATCCTCATTCAATGATGGTAGTTCTGCAAAACATGCTTCTAATGATGCATGGTTAGCCAAGGGAATTCCTGATTTAAGTGAGTTTCCAAAACAACATTTAGATAAAAGTGGCCCAGTTGATATGTCTCCCTGTGCTCTGGACTTAAGCTCCTCTGCTGAAGTCAATGGTACCCTGGATGGTGATGGGTACTTTGATGAATCTGAGTGGTTTCAGCATTGGTTGTCTCTCATGGAAGAAGGAATGTGGTGGCCAGCTGAAGCTGGTGATTGTGGGTATTTCTGGTACACCCACGAGGGGTACAAATGCTCTCTGTTAACTGATAGAGCTGGGAAGTATTTATATGGATCTTTGTCAGAAAACTCTGATGAAAAGGTCCAGGAATTATGCAGCGCCTCATGTGAGAAAATCACTCAGTGTGGTTTCAAAATTCCTCTTTATTATGAAGGTGATCCAGGACAACGTCTGAGAGGCTCACAGATTGTGAGTACTCCTATAGACCTAACACCAGCATTCAGAAAAGGTGACCAACTTATGAACTTGAACCTGAAGCACTTCTCAGAGATGTTTGAGGGGTCTGTTGTTACACAGAAAGAGCAACCTGTAGACTTCACCCTGTATAAACTCAAGAAATTGAAAATAATAGAGTCTAAGGCACTACATGTATCAGCAAATATTGAACCATACGTGGAAGCTGCTGACCTGGTAATAAAAACACAAAGAGAAAATCACAGAGGTCCTTCTAGAACACCTCAAGAAATGGAGTCACTTTCTTTGGCTTCTGCTTCCTCCTCTTACGCAACTACTAGTAACACAGCTGGTCTAATTAGACAATATTATCTCCCACAGAATCATAAGTCAGTACCAGAAATTAGATTTAGCCAGGCAAATGAAATATCAGGCTTGGAAATAAATACCTGCAATCAACAAGAGCATCAGCTAAACCAAAAACCACCACCCATTTCCTCAGATGGAGATTTTATGGTTAAGCATTCTTATGCTGAATTAAACAAGCGACATTATTTTTCAAGACCAGTGGCTACAACAGACCATGCTGCTGTTTCTAGACAGCTTACCATAGCCTTTATAACACATCCTGAAACTCCAGTGCTCTCTACAAAGACTTCTGGACCTACTCAAGATAGTCTAACCACTCAGGAAGCTGGTGAACAGACACATAAAGTACACGTTTACAAGGGGATGGTAGGTGACCAACAAGGGGCCAGTGGTCAATTATCTCAATTTCGTAATGCAAAGTCAATGAACCTCAAAGAGGATATTTCAGGATTAGATAGCATTTTTGAGCCTATAGGGCAGGAGTTATCAAATTCAATAGCAGGTTCTTCTGAAACTTCTCCTACAGTAGGATTACAAACTGTCTTTAATAACGATCCACCACATGACAAACCATTTTTTCTTCATATACACAGAGGACTGTGTCATTCTGCTACGCAATCACTACACATTGTTAAACCCAACCAGACTATGAAGACCCCAATAAACTACTCTGTGAAAGAAACCAAGACAATATCTAATACGGCTGACAAATCCCCATGTGCCGCTCCAATTTTGTTGAAGAAAGGCATGGACAAAAAGGAAACATCCCCGAGGGTGTCACCAGTCACTGTAGAGCTCTTCAGTGGTCCTGCACCTCGAGCAATAGCACTGAAGAGACTTACATATATATCTGGTATGGATGCTACCATCGCCGACCTTGAAGAAGATCACTCTAACCTTTTTGAATTAGTTGATTATTCTTGTAAAGCAACAGTGTCCCAATCTGAAGAGAACTCTCCTAAAAAATACCTTATATCATCACAGTCAGCAACTCAAAAGCAGTTAATGTCTGAATGGGAAAATAAAAGGAACACAGATTGCATAATAAAGTCATACCAGAACATTCCATTTATTCAGAATGACGGGTTTCATTGGGTCCCAAGGAAGCATTTGAAAGATTCCCAGCATAGAAGCATTCCTCTGGACTTTTCTTCAACTAATGCTGATGCAAACATGACCCAGAAAGGTACTTCAAAAACAACTGATGATTGTGATGTATTACAGAATGAACAACCATTTGACTTTTCTAAGTACAAGCTGAAGAAAGTCCGACTAAAGAAAAAAGAAGAGGATGCTAAGGCTAAAAATAATATTGTAGATCTGTCTTTAGAGAAAGAAGAAGATATATGTCCCAAATGGACTAATGGACCATTGTTTCTTCCTACCATAAAGAGTCAGCCAAATGAGCAGCCTTCCTTGTCAGTCCAACTTATACCAGTAGGTCAGTGCAGCAATTTGGATACTGAAGAAATAGTAAAATGTGCTTACAGTCAGAAAAGTACATTAAACTTCTCCAAGAAAATGAATACTCATTCTGATTCTACATCTGAGGGATTTGAGAAACTGGCTGAATTGACTGATACTGATGCAATTGCAGATTTATCCGTCATTAACAGAAGGATGGAAAAACCAAGCCATGCAACATATTTGGAGACAATCAAATCTGTTAAGAAGGCTGGCCTGTCCACCGATAATAACGACAATTTTTTACGTCTTGAATCAGTAGTCAACTTGAAATGCAAGATGGAGACACGGATGTGGGCACAGTCCTCTCCAAGTTTAGTGGTTTCACAGATACAATCAGTTAATCCAGGGCAGTTCAAAGCAGAACAAATGAAAAATGAAAATAAAAGTCAACATGCAATACATGCTGAGTCACACCAGAGAATCTCCTTTGTCAACAAATTTGTTACTAAATGCATCAGAAGGTCTACCCTAAAAGATTCACAACACAGCAGTATTCCTTTGGATTTCTCTAAAACTTCTACAACTGTTGACAAGCACAATCATAAAACCTCTTTCCAGATGATTAAAAATTCAATATTACTACAAAAAGAACAGCCTAAGGACCTTAGAAAATGTAAATTAAAGAAGGGTAGATTGGAGAAAAAATGCCAGCAGGAGAAAGCGTGTAATGGTAACAAATCAGTTATAGAGGCAGTCAATCTTACAGTGGAGAAAGAAGATGAATGTCATGAATGGACAAATCAAACAAAGCAAGAGGTTATTTCTGAGGAAGAAATGCCGTTCTTATGTTCCACAATTACAAGTATGACTAGAGGAGTCTTGGAGAACGACAGTACACAACAAAGTCAGCATGCAATTTCAGGTAAAGCAGTTCAAAGGAAACAACCTCCAGTGAGAATATCTGGCCAACCCATTCAGTCCACTGCACTAATGCAACCCAGAGACCAAACCAGCCAGGCCGACACGTTCACTGCTAAAGCTGGTAACTATTTCAAAAGTCGGGAAACATCTAGCATACCATCGCCATCTCCATCTCCAGTTCCTATGCCATTCAACAAATCAGCAGAGAAAATGGTACATCCTATTTTAGAATGTTTGATGCCATCAGTACAGCTGGAAAAAGCTCTCAAACCTTCTATAGCAGAAGAAACACCGCAGCATGTAAAGGGGTCTGTCGTTAATGCAAATGTTAGGCTTTGTGATGCTGATACTAATTTGAAAAAACAAAAATGTCACTTTTTTTCTGTGAATGATTCCGCTAATATTAAACATCTATCATCTGACCAATATGAAAATGATTCCAGTCAACATATGAGAAATGAAATTACCAGACAGTACAGTATTGGCCAGCAAGAAAATCTAACTGAAGACAATAAACATGCAGCACAAGTATTCTCTCAAACCAATCGTCTGCATACAGTTGCTTTGGGAGAATGTGAGAAAGATTTACTAGTTGATAACCCTAACCCTAACCCTATGCCTGAACAAAGAATTCAACTTGTGGCAGTCAACAGGTCTTCCAGTTCATTTGTTGCAACCACTGATTCACAGCAGAAAGTTGTTAATTGCATTACTAAATCTTGTCAGAAAACTCATTCTGTACAGAAAGATTCAAGTATACCATCTCCAGCCCCTAACTCAGCACTGGCCAAAGAGTATTTCACTAATGACACAGCTAATTCAGATTTATTTACCTTGTCCAGTCCACTAAAAATCCAGCCTGATTGTACACAATTAGGATCTACTCCAAAAATACCTTCAACTGTAAAGATACAAGACAAACTTTCACATTCAGTGATGAAACAACATAGAATTTTACAGCGTTCCTTACAAGATGCAAGTTTCCCTGGCACTGCCTATGACTCAGCTCAATCAGATACAGAAGTCTCTGGAAATAAACTGTCTAAAATCAGTAAACGTAGTCATTATTCTCCGCCTGAAATAAGGTTACCATGTGAAGACTCTTACTCTGAAGCAGCTGCTCCATTACAGCAGGAAATTGCTTCTGAAGAAACTCTGTTTAAAGGAGCTAAATCAAACATGATGAAATCAATGAAAAATGAAGATACTCCATCTGAAGACTTTGATTTACCATCTACAACAGATCCAAAAACTGACAAAACTGCCCTCATCTATGTACATCAAAGTGAGAGTAAAGCTATTTTTACTAGACGCCCTCTCAAAGTCATTAATTCTAAGGAAACTGAACCCAAGCGGTTCTCTTCTGCTGTTTCTGAACCATATAAACCCTTAGAAGCAGGTGTGGCAGCAAATAAAGCAAATGTTTCTAGTGTGATTCATTTAAATCCGACCCACAGAATAACAACGAATGAAGCTACAATTGATACATCAGTGGACTCTGAGGATTTATGCCCTTGTAAAGCAAAAGAAACAATTTTTTGCCCTATGTTCAATTCACAAAACAATATATTGTGTCCTGAAGCTACACTGCCTGAAACAACAGCACCTCTAGAGCTACTTTCAAATGAAGAAGTCACTCTACCAGCACTACAGCCTGCTGTAAATGAAACTGAGGTGGCTCCTTCAACTTCATTAAGTCATGTTGAGGACCCCCTCAGTGAAGGACTTCTGATTTCCTCAGAAACTGTTCCTCGGTCGTCTTCTGCCAATTCCTCGGCTTACAGCTTAGCTGATGACAGAACTGCATCTACTCAGGAATCTATCGCTAACGGAGATGTAACAGTGTCTCAGCTTTTTCCAGATATATGCAGACCTAACACTGAGCTAACAACCTCTGAACCAAATACACTCACAGGCCTTATTTCACATCCAACTCAAGACAGAGCATTAACAACCAAGATAACACAGAATGAAATATCTGCTCATTTAGTTAATGATCTAAGTCTTTCCACTAAAGATTGGCATACTTCAGTTAAACTTAGTTTGGCTTCAGAAGAGCCAACTAAGGTACCACCAGCAGAATTTCAGCTTCAGTCTCCTTCAGTAGAAAACATTTTCTTGGATGAAATTCTATCTGAAGCAGCTGCTGTCTCTGATGGAGTAACACTAAATAAGGCAAATGAGTCAAAAGATTTTATTCTTCACCCAACTTCAAATAAAGAAGAAATTAAAAGTGAGATGGCTTTGAACGAGCCAACAAAGGTTCCATTAAACGAAGAACGATCTGTATCTAGAAACTTTCAGACTCGGCTTTCTTCAAAAAAAGAAACGTTCCTTAGAGCAACTCCACCTGAAGCAGCTTCCCTATCTGAAGATAGCCAACAAAATAAGATTAATGAGACTATTTTAAGAGAATGTAATCATTGTCCAGCTGCATATAAAGAGGAAATTACTCCAGGAGCTTCTGTACCTAAGAAGCCCCCAGAAAAAGGTTTATTATCAATATTCAGTGTGCCACAGCTGACGCCTTCCCAGACCAGAACATCTTTTCTAGGTGGTTTTCTCCCTGCACCACAAGTGAATAAAGGAACTGCTGCAACTGGAGGGTTTTTTCCAGTATTAAGCAGACAGAGCAGCCAGCAAACTCCAAGTCAAGGAGAAGCAAGTGTGAGAAGATCTCCACCCGGAACATCATCCATGGAGTCAGTGGGCAAAGGAATATTTTCTATGTTTGGAGGACCAGATCACCAAGAAGTTTCTAATCAAAGAAATATAGCTCATGGGAGAAACACGGAGGGACAAGCTGCACCAAAAGAGCCAGTGGGCAAAGGTTTATTTTCTAACTTCGGAGGAGTAAGTTCTCAGCATTCTACATTCTCCGTGGGATTTTCTAGTTTTAGTGGCATTCTCCCAGGATCCTCTGCATCCAAAGACACAGTGGGAGGAGGTCTATTTTCAATGTTTAGTGGACTAAGCTCTCAGACAGGTCCTAGTCAAAATAGTCCAGTCAGGCATGCTGCTTCAAAAACAAATGCGTCTAATGAATGCAAAAGTTTGTCTCCTGTGATTACTGGGCCCAGTCCGCAAACCCAGGTTCAGGCAGAACTACGAGGAAAATCCCAAGAGGAAAAAATGACCAGTGAGGCAGAGAGCATTTGTCAGGTTCTGTATACGTTCTCACAAACAAGTAACCTTGTGCAAAACAAGCAACAAGCCAGTGCAGAATTGCCTAAACCTCAGAATATGAACACGGAAACAGATCTGCTTCAGCCTACCGAGTCTAAGAAGAATATCAAAGGAATTCTCCTCCCAGAAAAATCTATTGTACAGGAAACAGTTTTGAGAGAAGGTAAGCAAAATGTTTCAGAGATCAGGCTTGTAGTAGACAGTAATTACATAAGTAATAATCCAGACTGGATTGCAGAATCTCCTAATTATTCGGTTAACAAACATAATACACATATACAACCTGGTAGTCGATTTGTCTTTAAAGCAAACCAGCACCAAGGGGACTTTGAAACTGACCTCATTCTAAAACATGATGAACTTCTGGTAACAAGTAAATTGTCAAAAGCAAAATTTTGTCCTGCAGTAACAGAATCTCCTTCCACAGAAGATCAGTCTCCAGTAATGAAACATATAGAAACAAGAGAAGCTTTAATACCAGAAGAACTTAAACTATCTCAAGTCAAAGGGGATATAAATGAAAAATATTATGCAAATGAAATTCCAAAAATGGAGAAATCTTTCGAAAGAAAAGAAGCTCCTGATAAAGAATGGCTTCCAATTAGAGAAGAAACTCCAGTAATGAATAAAACTTTGGCAACAGACCAGCCACCAGAAAAAGAACTGTCAGTAGAAAGAGAGCTACCACTATCAGTAGAACAATCACCAATAATAAAGGCATCATCACGACCTGAGTCAAAGGCAGCTGCAGAGCTATCAACAGAAATAATCTCACTACCAGCTGACAAATCCTTATTGTCAAAAGTAGAGGTAAAATTACCAACAAAGGTGTCAACAGAACCAAAAATAGATGAAACACAAAACACTAAGAAACCACTAATAGAAGAGAAGCTTCATACTATGGAGAAGACACCTATAACAGAACCAGAGAGATTGCTGAACACAGAACAACCTGAGCCAGATGCTCTTCCTCTTCATTCTCAACCACAGCATAAACAAGGACTATTTGGAAGTCAGCTGCTAAAAGAAACACAAAACCCTACGCAGCCAGAAAAACGTGTCCTTGACTCATCAGCAGATGTATGCTCTGGATTTATGTCCAAGATTTTGCCTGGATCCTCCAAACCAAAGACCTCCTTCTTCTCCTCTGCACAGTCCTCATTCTTTAAATCCTCTGTAAGATCTGCTCCTCAGTTAAACCAGAAAAGCACTTTCTTTAACCTTCCCAGTAGCCTGCCAACTGAGTCTCTGAAAACTGACCTGTTTTGTATTTTTAAAGGACCTCAACTGACTAAATCTCAAGGAAATAAACCTCAATCAATTGTCCAAGATGACAAATTATTGACTAGAGATACAACTGTTACCTTCCAAGAACATAGTAAAATAGTTACGAAAAATCACGTGGAAAAGCTGAATGAGAAATCACTTCAGAACATAGAGGAAAACAACAGCATTAATAAAGAACTTAAATCATCATCAAAGGAAAACGATCTTCCTGGGCTTATAATAGTAGAAGAGTTAGGTGAATATGACCAGAAACCTCCATCAGAAGAACCTGAAGAACTTTTGGATACGACACAGGATGGAGGAGATAAAGCAACAACTACATGGGGAAGTAAATCCTTTATTGAACAATCAGTCGCTGTAGACACAACTGAAAGATGTTTGCCTGCTTCGCTTACTGTGGAAGGCACAGCGCTTGAGGCAGAGGTCAATCTAAAAAAGCCTAGCATCATTCTAGGAGAATCTGAAACTCAACGTATGCACAATGTCAGATCATTAGTTGGAAGTGTCCAGCAGATACCTTTAGCACGTCAATCATCTATAGCAGAAACTCCGGAAAAGTCTATGCTTGACATACCTGGCTTGTCTACCTCCACATTTGGTTTGAAGATTTCTGAAGGTACAGACAGTGCTAAAACCTTTGATACACTTTTCTCTGCTCCGGCAACCTTTTCTACAGTACCTCAGGTGCTTGAGGTAGGAGGAGGTCTCCTTTCTGGTTTCAAGAGCTTCTCAGCTAGTTTATTTCAAGCAAATAAATCAGCTGATACAAAGGTGCAACCTGCAGGCTCAGGGCAACGGAGGAAACGAAGTTTGTCACGGCAGTCATCCCAGACAAGTGAGCAACAATCAATCCATTTCACCTGTGAAGCTAACGCTGGAGACGTTAACCCTTATATTACTGATGGTGTTAGTATTGTTAGTGAACCAGACATAACGTCCAGCAATGAACATGAAAGTGCTAATAATTATGACAAAATTCAACCCGTGGAACCTCAAGAAAATACCCAAAGTTTAAATAAGCCCCAGGATGGCACATTAAACCCTGAAGAGAAATCCACAGTCTCTGTAGAGGCTAAAGACCTTTTAGACTGTAAAAGTGAAGATGATGGTGGCATGACCCAGCCAGAGGTTCTACTCCAAGACAGAAATAACAGAAATGCCATCTCTGAACCTCTTCTCACATCAATAATAACTGCAGGGCCATTGAAGATGGATGTCCCTAAAAGGCTAGTACATGCATAAAAAATGGCATACATAAATATAAATATATATGGCAGATACCTGCCAGTTATAATGTCTTCATGTTCTTCCTGATTTTCTGTGTGTTTTGTCTTGTCCCTTGTACCTGTCGATGTGTTTCTTGTGATTTAGCAGACGGAATTGGATTGTATAATGAATACAATGCAGAAAATGGAAAGCGTCTATTCATGACAACTGAATTGCAAAAAAATGCTATACAGTATCTCAGTACTTTCCCCATGTTTGTGAAGTATGGATAATTAAAAACTTTATAATTTTCTAGTTAATAATGGCCATTTTCCAAGTTAATAGAATTCAAACAAAATATTTTAAGCAAATTACAGAGCCAATGTGAGATTTAAAATTAAGATGTTTCCGAAGTTTTCAGACAATACATAGAAAGTATTACTGGGGTGCCTGAAATTGGACTGTGCCAAATTTGACCTTTCTTACCTGAATCTGGGTTTTTGCAGAAAGTAATGCTTGTAGTGCAGTTGCTGTCCGTATTCCTGTCTCAGTTTTTGATACTTTTGACATGTTTCTTTATCAATTCAGCCCGGTGGACAACGTTCATTTTGACTCCTCTGGGAACCTTAGTCAGGTGAGTTCCCAGCTCTGCTCTGAGCCAGAGGAGTGCCATGAGCAAAACTCTCACCAGGCCTTTGAGAGGTCTACCAGCTGCTACACAATCAAGAGGCAAGCAGCTCTGGATACAGAAGAAAAGAAGGGGATGAACCTCAGAAGCAAGCAGATGGACAGTACAAAATCAGAACCAGAGATGTCACAGAATCCAAAAATCAGGTTGGAATGAATGAGTGAGGAACTGAATTAGTGTCACTGAATTTTGACAAAACTCCAAATGTAAACTTAGGAAAAATTCTAATCTGATGTAATATTTGAAAAACCATAGTAAGTCAACATTTCTCAATTAAAAAGTCAGCCTGTTAATATCTGTGTTGCGATTTCCTCAGCTTCTTTTGCCGTCTTTTTTACCAGCTTTTTAGATGTGGACCCTCCTCCTTTCTCGCCATCCAGATTGCGCTGGTTAAAGGCCATCAATAAAATCAGAGTTCAGCTGCGAGAGGTAAGGGCTGGACCACTTTGTTCAGTAGTTGTATTTCTTTCTGTTGCCATCCATTCCATCTCTCCTTGGCACTGTAATTGTTCAGAGTTTGTTCAAGTATCACTTCATGAGCGGATGTGACAGTGCTCTCTAGTGCACAGAGATCATTGGGCAATTTGTAGAAATGAGATATGATGCATTAGCTTAATGGATTACGAGGTATATTTGCCAAATATGAGTAATTTCTTATTTTTATTTTTCACTTGTGGAGAATTTGCACGCAATAAACATTCGTATGGAGAGTGCGGGTTTTTGTTTGATTTGTTTTAAAATGTGCCGGTGTCTGTCAGCAGTAGCTGTTGATGATTTGTGTAGGTCTTTGATTGGATTTATGGATTTTTACTGGTTATGTGGGAAAAAATTAAGCAAGAGTTTTAATGAAAAATGTCGAGTTCCTTCAAGAGGAAGTACATTGCTAAATATCTTTTTTCTTTACAGATGCTTTTCTCATGCTGTAGTCTTTTTGTCAAAAATGACATCTTTCTAATCAGATCTCCAGCATTTATGGAAAAGTACAGTTTGGAGACATGCATTTATTTAAAGATTAACATAATGTGTCTATTGTTTATGGTACCACAATTTTCTGTTACATATCCACCTCTGCATAAAATGTGTAATAAAACAAATCAAATCCATCTTCCTGTATGGCCTTACGAGAGTTTCATACTTAAAACATGCAGTCCTTGTGCTTCTACAAAGCTTTGACTGTATCTTAGCATCCTTGGTTGGCCCTTCTGACTGCTTCATCAAAGCAGTCGTGTGTACGTAGAACAGCCCATGGCTTGGAGGCACCTGACTCTTTTAAAAAGAGCTGGCTGTTATTTCAGAGTCCTCTGTATACTGTGTATATACTACTGATAAAATACTTTCTTACAGGCCAGTTGAGTTGCCTTACAAGTATTAAATAATTTTATGTAGTTATTTTTCAAAATATTTTCCTGATTGTTGTGTATGTGGGAGATCCCCTTATTTTGTGTGGTCTGTAGGTGTGACCATCTTCACGGTACTGGAGTTGCTGGTTTATTTATGTTAGAATGAATAATAGGCCTTCTGTTGATCCATTGTGCTGCACTGGAGAAATGATGTGTCCCTTCATTGCTTTTGTCCATCCGGTGTACGGTGAGCTGCATAGCTTCCCCTGCTTTAAATAATTCACATACTGTTGATTAATTACTCATCTTTATCATTCATTCAAATATTCTGTGTTTATCATAATAGAAAAATGGACTTAAATGTTCTACCACTGGATGGTAGAACAGATGAAATTTTTATAATGTCCTTAAAACTGTCAGGCTGTCCTGTTCTCTTCCTAATATGGCTACTCCATCATTTTTAGTCTTTCGGGCAGAAGCCATATGTATTGATGGAATCGAGCATCCTTATATATTTTTAAATGACATATCCAGATGCTCTATAAATCGCATAATGATGACAGGAGAGTAAGGGATGTTAATCTGCTTGGAAGGTCCTGATTCCATCTGCATCATTTGAAGGAGAGACACAGGCTTTCTTTAAATTGTGCAGAACACATGCCTCTCCAGAGAACAGGCTGAGTGAGATTAAAGCTGATGACTTCTTCTACGCAAGCTTATGAAACAGGGAAGGTGATGTATTAGCTGAACAGAACTTTGAACCAGAAGTTTGTGCTGTTGCTGATCAGCATAAACTGCTGAGGAAGAATTGTTCTGGTCTGTGCTCTGTAATAGGCAAATGTGACCCAATTACAGCCTGTCATTCACCACTGGATTTTGGTCCGGAAAGCAGCTGCGTGTTTCCACAAGGGGCAAATGATCGATAATAACAGACCTTATGACTTAGAATTAAGGGGTAACTGCTGGATATGATAGCCATGGAAATTAGATTTTGTTAAGAATAGATCTTTTAGGAATCGTAATATATTCTGCAGTTTTTTAATTTCCTTGTGACCTTCATATAAATTGTCAGTGAGCTCATCTTACTGTCCTCTGGGTACAGAGAGTTTGGGACTGTATGCAGAGTTTACATACAATAAGATTATGCCTAATCTGCAAGAATGTGTTCTGGAATCATGACATGAATTATTTTAATCTCGTTTTTCTTATTTTAAATGCATTCCAGTAATACCAGATACCTTGTGATCAATAGTTAGCCCTAATTAAACTCAATGAAAGGGGGAAGTAGTTTCATTAACTGTCCACAGAATATCACACGTTTCTTTTATGCATCGGGTGGGATGCCTCTGGGAAGACAAAGTGGCTGGTAATTAATTACTTTAGTTTTGAAATCATCAATACTGTGTGACTATTTCTGCTGAGGAAGGAGATTCAAAGAAAGCTGTTAGAGAGCGATGTCCAAATATAGTCTGCGTATTTCCGTTGTATCGTCTCCTTATAAACATTATCCCTTAAAAATTATTAATGTCTCTGATGATTTTAACTTTGACATTAATTATTATAAATAAAGGACTGTGCAGCTTATTTAAAAATGCAATAGTTATTTGCCTCTTCAAAAATGATGTTCCATAGCAACCAAGTTACATCGCTATGGAAACACAATCTTGGAGAGGACTGAGATCATGGTGACATTGCTATAGCAAAAATGTCTGAGTTAAGCATTTAGTACCAGAATAATATCGACATGTATCTGTTTTGAGTATGTTCGTGTGCTGAATGCAGACATATCTGTGGATTTGAATTTTATTCCACGAGCAACCTTATAAACATGAATTTGTAATTCTGATTTTTTGAAATTTGTTTTGCAAATGGATTTTAAAAATAACCATGTCTTAATTTACTGAACATCTCATGCAGGGTCTGAGAGTCCCTGTTGTAATGGAATGAAAGCTATGGGAAATCACTTGTTTCATTACATGATGCAAAATAGCTGTATAATGGTGGCTCATGTATCTATGGGATTGGGGGTTCAAATGCTGCCCCCATTTACTGTGTGTATTTGTATAACTTCCGTGTGTTGTGTGGGCTCCCTTGAGGTATCTGAGTTTCTTGAATACTCACAGTTAGATGAGCAAGCATCCCTTAACTGCTCATTGATTGTGTGAGTCTGCATGCACTGGTACACAGTCTGGAGTGTGCAACTTGTTTCTGACCTGTGCTGCCCGCCCCCCCCCCCCCCCGCCCCCCCCCCCACCGCGCCGCCCGAGCCCGCGGGGCGGCAGCA
>JAACJT020000034.1:18904813-18917717 GCA_009936485.2 Gymnarchus niloticus
TTTTTTTTTTTTTTTTTTTTTTTGTTTTTTTGTTTTTGTTGTGGGTGTTATGTGGTGGGTGTGGGGGGGGGGGGGGGGGGGGGGGGGGGGGGGGGGGGTGGGGGGGGCCTTGCTTTACTTTTGAGGGTCACGGTAAGTAACAAGATAGAGTACATCCACACTGAGTCAGTACAATGCTGGCCTCTCTCATGATTGATTTTTTTATGTTGTGTAAAACAGCATGGTATCAAAAGCAGAATAAAATAGAACTCCCATAGCCTCTAACCAGTTGTTGACATTTGTTGAGTCTCTCATGTGACTGTTTCAAATGAAGTCTGCCTTTAGATGTTCACAATGTTTTCACTATAATTCAGAAGGAATACACATAAACACACACATCCATCCATCCATCCATCCATCCATCTTTTAACTGCTTATCTTGGTCAAGGTCATAGGGGACCTGCAGCCTCTCCCAGGCACCATCAGGACCACAGCTGGAACCTTGGACAAGATGCCAGTCCATCACAAGGCACACACATACACTCTGGGTGATTTAGAGACACCATTTGCCCTAAATGCATGTGTTTAGATTGTGGGAAGAAGCCAGGATTCCCAGGAGGAAACCTGAGAGACATGGGAAGAACATGCAAACTCTATATACACAGACTAGAGATGGGATTCAACCTCCGAACCGTGGAGGTGTGAGAAGACACTGCTAAGCACTGGACCATTGTTTTTTGATCCAAGATGGCAGCATGTGCATAACTGGGCCTCGCTTCTCTCCAGGTTTTGTAAATTATTATTGACTGCAGCCTCTACATAAACACATGAATATGAAGATCTTGAGTTATGCATCTTCTTACACGTTCTTATATTCACTTCTCATGCACATTACATGGAAACCTTTAGGCATGCTAATAATATTGAGCAGAATGCACCCATGGAGACAGGCAGGCAATGGAGAGAGGATCAGGCAACAAAGCAGGGAGGACTTCACTGGTGGGTCATAGGTGATGGAACCAGGAGAGTAGCAAGAAAGGGAAAGAGGGGACAGGAACCTGGAATGATCAGAAACAGGCAGAAGCAAGACTGTGGGGAGGACACTGCTAGGGTTGAGGGAACTAAGTAGGGTAGATAACGGGGTAAACAAGGACTGGGGTGGAATGGGGGAATAAGGAGCAGGTGTGTTAGGAGAGATGGTGTGATGACTTGTGATGATGTGTGATGATGCGCAAAGTAGATTACAATGGTTCTAATCATTGTAAAAAAAAATATATATATGCTTGGTATCTAATTGGATGGTACACTATCCAAAAGTATATCCAAAAAAAGCTGGACAAAAGTATTGGGACACTACTTAATGGGAGGGTTCACATACTTTTAGACTTGGGTAATTAAGCCATACTCATTGTTGAGACCGGTGTATAATTAAACACACAGCCATGCAATCTCCAGCAACAAATCCTGGTGGCAGGATGGTTCATACTGAAGAGATTAGTGACTTTCAACATGTCACCATCATAAGATGCCACCTTTCCAACAAGTCAGTATCAGATTTCTGCCTTGGTGAACTGCAAGTGAAGTGATTGTGATGTGGAAACTTCTATGAACCACAAGAGTTCAGTTGTGATGTCATAGGCCACACAAACAGAAAGGGACCCGATGACCCAAAGCCAATACCCAACCTCACTGACGCTGTTATGGCTGAATGGCAGCAAATCCCACCAACGACATTCAAATATTTAGCTTAAAGCTTTCCCAAAGAATGGAGGCAAAGGAGGGCCAACTTCTTATTTACACCCTTGGTTTTGGAATGAGATATTGCATAGGCAGGTGTCCCAATACTTTTGTCTATATAGTGTATCTGTTATTTATTGTATCTGAGGATTAAGAAAGACGTGCTCTGCTTCTGTTTGTCACCATCTTGGAAGGAAGGCTAAAGCAATCTTAATTTGCTTAAAGGAGCTGCCAATTATGTGAAGTTCAATATATTTTTTCTGTAAGCATAAAAACTGCATAAAACGTTTTGTGGTAATTTAAATCTGACATTCTGCTAGTGAAGAGCTCCTGGTGCATGGACAACATTTACAGTCCAAGCAATGCTGCTTCATACATTATGGACTTGATTCACTTTCTGCTATCAATCAGCCAAACACAGCAGAACCACAGCAGATATTTTTAGTGACCTTTGCCTATTCCATGAGTCACTTAGTTGGAAGTGATGGGCTATTATCTTTTAGTACAGAGGGTTGGTATGTGTGGCCAGCATTCGTTCTGTTCTCCATGCAGTGTGTCTAGCTGTCTGAATGACTTTTTCGTATGTGGCTGTCTCTGTGTTATTTGAATCACACCCAGGAAAGACAGGAAGGAAAGATGAGGCAGTTTAGTCGTGCAGTAATTGCAGAGTTACGACAGGCAAATGAATGGCTTGATTCTAGAAGAAACAGCCGCCATAGGTTATGCATCCAGCATCTGGCATACTTGTGGATTTGCTTGCTTGATTATCCTTAAGGATTGTTTTGTTATTCTTTATTTTATACTTGTTGAATATCCAGTATGAAAATTACAGTCTTTCCACACAAGAACATTTTAGCTTATAATAATAAATAAAAATAATTTCTCTATCCTTATATGACCCTACATGACATTTTGTTTCTAGCAGTATTTCCTGTTGCTTTACAGTCCAAGACAACAGATTGCATTTCTTTTCTATAAATTCATTGCTTAAGTGTTGACTTGTGCCAAAAAAGCACATAGCAGTGTGCATTTTTGACTTACGTGCGTTCTCCTGACTAAAGGTAGGCGCTGTGGGTGAAGAGAGGCTAAAATGTGGACGTGTCACATGAAAATTCAGTTATGCGTATGCTCCCCCCGCTTAAGTCCATATATCATCATTTTAGATTTATGTGCTCTTGAGACCTGTATTAATTTAAGCAGCACTGTGAATTGTGGTGCTTTGAATTATATTTTTACACCATTGAAACTTTCAACTTACATATGATTTGTGAAAAAATCTTGGGGTTTATCAAATTATTGATTTAATAAAGTTATTAATTTAATTGAGGACAGCCTAAACTATTTAAATAATGATGTATTTAAAATGACCGAAACGCAGACCTCACCAGTCGTGTTCATACGTATTAACCTTGAAACAGTGAGACCTGCAACTGAAATCAGGTATGGAATAATGCAAAACCTGTAAGTGGCCAGAATTTTGTGCGAACTGGGGTGGGGCCTGTCCGAAATGAGAGATTTAGGGCTACCAGGGTGGAAGGCAACACAGAACTTCATGTCACAGGGCAGAGATGGCAAAGAGAATTTTTATAGGAGCGGGGAATCGAAAACTTTTAGATCTCATGGGCTTTTACATCTCAGAGGTACTGGCTAATGCTGAAAACCGTAATTTTCTTGGACATAACGTTGGATTTCACATGTATGTGTAAGAAGGAAATTATGTCTACTAAAATACGAGATTCACCTCCCATACTGGTTTAAAATGGGGCACAGCATTTTACCTTTCAATGAGGGACGATCCCGTATTATAAAGGAGGGCTGGCAATGCTAATACACGTTTTTCTTTTGTTGTTTTGTGTCTTGAAATTCACCATTACAGGTTTGCAATGTTGTCTTATATTTTATTAGGCAGAAGATATGTTAGAAAACCATTCCGAATGGCATTAGTTTGTATTTAGTCACAGTAGGACCATCCACATACTTTTGGAAAGGTCATGCTATTCTGATGAACTTTCCATTTACATATGTGTTTCAGGTTTTTTTTTTTTTACTGACGTATTTTGTCTTTGGAGTTGGTTGCAACTTTTTTTTTTCTCAGTAATATATTTTAAATCAATAAGAATAATTGCAATTTTTAATGAAAGCTACGTGTTTTTTTTTTTTTTTAATTCCTTCGGTATGTCTGCTGGGTTATTTTCAGTATTTATGTGGCCGTTTATTCAAAAATTTCCATCTTGTGGCCTTCAGTGAGTTTCAAACTCGTGCTTGTCGTATCCTTCTTAAAGGTATGCCACACTCCTATTACTTTCTGTGGATTTTAGATTTGATTTACATTATTAGTGAAACGTCCATTTCCAACATTTTACTTTCAGTCTAAATCGCCATGGACGTTCCCCCTTTATGTCACTTTTTCAGTTCGCACTGCCTCTCTTACAAGCCCACCTTCATTCTGAAGTTATGGTGGGTGCTCACGCGGAAGGGAAAATACACGTACGCTAACTTTGGCGCCTTTCCACCGCATGGTACCGACTCTACTCGACTTGACTCGACTTGCCTTTTTTGCGTTTCCATTTGGCAAAACTGAGGACGGTACCTGGTGCTATCTTTGGTCCCATTTCTCCTTGCTGTGACAAATATCCACATACTGAGAATCAAATACAAAATCTCTCTTCCATATCATCCATTGTTCTTTCCTGTTTGTCGCGTTGAAGGCGTTACGGGAATCGCGCGCGGCGTCTTGACTACCAGCCTTCTGCAATGGAAACGGAACGCCGAGCCAGGAGAGTCGAGCCCAGTCAAGCTGAGTCGAGTCGAGCCATTAGAAGTGCATAAATAGTCATGCACAAAACAGACTTACGTGCCGGACGGGAGAATACGCCCAATATGCAGTGTAACACAGGACGGGGAAAAGATCATAAGATAAACAAGGTATCACTTCATCATTTCAATTAGTATTGCAGTTAATCAGCAATCCTTTTACTAACTAGAAATATTGACAGAGCACTGCAGGGGATTGATTTTAGAAAGAAAGAAAGATCCACAAAATAACTAAGATCCTTTGGATACTGAAAGCCAGTGTGACTTTCCTGGTGTAAACCATGCATGAAACATTGCATGCACAGCCATGTATAGGGTGGATCTGCTATGGAAATAAGTTGCTTAATAATTAATAAAATTTGCACTGCACATGAGAATTATTGGTGATGCACAGACATTCATTTTCTGTATTTAGTAATAGGAATAGCTGTGCTTGGAAGGCTTATCACATTAGATGCAAATATAATATTACTAAGGTATTGATTTTTATCCATTTTGTATTTTTAATATATTTACACCATTTATTCAAGAATCATACAGGTGATAAATAAGAATTGTTGTTCCTTAGTCTGTTATTTACTTTGTATTTACTACTTATTGCAATATTCAGATTCAACAAGAATGACCTCGCGGGTTTCTGTAAATGAGTGCTTTACGGCGACTATTTAATTATCAATATACAAAACACCCCTTTAAAAGCAGGTGACATTTAAGCATTTGATTTTTAGAATTTTATTTCATTTATATATCTTTTGGAATCGATTGGAATTCTCTCATTTTAGTGCAATCACATTTTCTTCTTTGTTAAAGTCTTTTTTTAAATTTTTTTCTATGTTGTCCCGGTCTGCAATTAGGACAGTCTGTAAGTAATTCTGTATCAGAACACAATTGTAGAAGACATCAAAACATGTACAATAAAGCATATTTCTAAAATAAAAATGAAATTATAGCAAAACAGATGTCCACATATCAAAATTACCAAAAAAATTGCTTTATTATTCCTCAGCTAAATCGTACTTTACTGGCTGCCATGAAAAATCAACTGACATACTGATGATTTCTTAGTAGTGATATTTCTCCATAAAACACACAAAAGTCCATCAGAGAAGAGGAATTTTCAGGGATTACGTTTTTTGTCATCTTGTCACTTTATATTTGCCTTTTGTAGAATCTATAAATACAATGGAATGTGAAGAAAGGCTGGCTTTTTATGCTACGTGGCACCTGGCAAATCATCTGAAGTTCTATCCAGTAGAACATTTGCTTTATGTTTCTTTGAAAGTAACAGACAAAAGAATGAACCGGTTCTTTGTAGAGGGTGTTTGTTGTTTGCAGAAAAGGTGTCTGTAACTTTTGAGAGTGTGTAACATGCATGCAATTCTGCAGTGCTTGAGTCAGTCAGTTAAATTTCATTTAACGGTATTACATAAAACACATGAGTGTAGCCCTCATCATGAAAGTTTGCTTAACGGTTATCTTAAGCAGAATGAATTATTCTTACTACAGATTCAACAGAAATGTCCCTACTTTTTTTTTTTAGCTATTACAGGTGGATGTACTGCATAAAGAAAGTCTTGATATTTTACCATTTTTGGAACATCTTTTCTAGATTTATTTCCTTCTAATGTAAATTTGACAATAAACACTTCTATTATTTCTCTATTAGACCAGAAAATCTTGATGGGGAAAGGAAAGAAAATGCTATATAATCTTTGTTTCATTATCATACAGTCTTGCTTTCATTAAACTTACGTCTTCTTTGATTTGCAAACAGTCGGCTTAGGTTGAGTGCAAAAATTTGCAAGTTGTATCGTCACAATCTCTGTGAAATGAGTTATTTCCAGAAATGATAAAGAAAAAACTATGACTAAGGAGAGAGGTCCTTATCTGAGAGTGGCGTGGTTTGGTGTTTGAAAGGATGTTCTCCAGGACTCACTTTAATCAGCGAGATGGCACAGGTATCACTCATCCCGAGGAGTCCGAGAAGAAAATTTTCCATAAAAAACTTGCACAGAATCTCAAAGCAACTCAGGATCACTGGAGCAAGAATCACATCCAGCGAGGAGAGGAAAATTCTGGGTCAGACTCCAAAGTATCCCATACACTGACTGAAAAGGACATCAGTGGTGTCCTCTCCAGTTCTCACTTTTATTCACCTCGAGATTGCAAAGACCAAGGTCATGACAAAGCTCTTAGAAATCCCTGTGTGAGGATGGAGGGTTGGGATGTGGAAAACTATAATATAATTCCTAGGTTTTTGCATAATAATGGACCAAATGTACATAATGCTTTTTCTGAGGCAATCAGATCTAGTTTCTCAAGAGGCAAAGGTGAAAGCTGGACTCAGGGGGAAGGAAACACCCTTCTTAGTGAAGATCATGCTGAAGCCTGTTCCTTTACTGATAGCAATACAAGCAGACTGATGGAAGAAGAGAAGTATGAGAGTGAGGAAGAGTCTAGTGCCGTCATTGAGCACATACTAAAAGAGTTGCGTGGCATAAACAAAATCCAGGAAGAGATTTCAGATCTACGTGAGTATCTGACATCTGTGTGGGGCTCTGTGGATGAAATTTCCTGCTGCGTGGATGCCGTTCTGACAGAAATTGAAGGACTTCGTTCAGGCATAGGAACAGGAGTAAGCGGAGAAACCAGTGTACCCCAAAAAACAAATAGTCAAAGAGCATTCCGAGCCCAGGGGGCATGTCATGCAGCAACCCCAGAGTGCGCTGACCTGCAGTCAGTGTACAGTGAAAGGAACGAACATACAGAGAACTCATTGAGAGAGGGCAACTGGTCAGAAGTTGCTGGATCAGCCTGTCTCACTTCCTCTGATGCCTGCAACCTATGCGATCAAAATTCCTCAGAAAAACCATATGAATTGCCATCCTGCTCACTGACTAGAAAAGTCAGCTTTAGTTTTCTAGAATTTCAAGAAGGCCAAGAATGTCCAAGCAAGAGCTCCCGGTCTTCAAGACAGAGCTTAAAGGCTAACGAATGTTACCAAGGAAAACACCATTTATCTACCATGTACCCTGATGACTGGAGAACTTTGGATTTGCAGCACAATATGATTAAGAAGACCAATTGTAACCTACAAGTTAGCTTACCTCAAAATGATATAACGCAACAAAGGGAAGACTTTCGAGAAATGGATACCTTTGAAGAATCTAAGTGCACAGAACCCGAGAGCACCACAGATCAGTCCTCACAATGTAGTTCTGAATATCTTGTATTTGAGAGTGGTCTTCATTACAATAGCCCCACCAGTTCACCTGGATCAGCAGACTGGCAGGCATTCAAGCATCCAGTACATGACGCCAGGGTATCCACTAGCACACAGGTAGCAAACCCTGTTTTTGAATCTGAATATCCTGCTCACTGTATGAGCTCCTCTGCTGCTGGCTGCCATTATGTGGAGACTTGCAGTGGCATATATGTGAGTGAGCCTGTCAGAATCCTGAATCACAACTCTGCGGTTGCCAAGTGTGCAGATTGTGAGGACTGCTGCCTTGCACCTGATGAGCTGGAGGTTGGAATGCGGGACGTTGTGATCAATGAGTGGGAGAGGCAGTCACACAGCACCAACACAGCCAAGGATGTTCTTCAAGGAGGAGAAGGAAAAGAAAACAGCTTCCACTTCCTCCCTAGTCTAAAAAATGAGAATGATGAGGGTGATACAGGATTCAACGTAAATAGGATTGGAAAAGTGGTGCTAGACTTTAAAACTGCCCTTCGTTGTGCTCTACATAAAGTGGAGACCACAGGTTCTCAAAATTCTGAGGAGGAAACTGAAAGCAAATTATCTACAAGTCCAAGTAGGACAGAAAGTCTTCAGGAGGAGAAGGGAAACAACTCCATAGAGCATGCTATGGAGGTGAGGAATGAAGCTACTCATCTGGACACAGAGCCTAGCCAAGCAGACTACCAGGAGAAGTGTACTCATACAGGCGGAACACAGTTTGGCCTGCAGGGGCTTCCAGGTACGCTACTCTCTCATGAAACTGCTGCCAAAAATTTCAATAGTACAGGAGATACCCAAGCTGATGAGAAACAGAACTCTACCACAGGACACATAACTGAGCTCTACCCCGGGGATACCAAACTCAGCCAGCAGGAGGTACGTCATCTCAGATGCATCACTAACTTCCAGAAAATCCTGAAGGAGAAGAGACAGATAAGGCAGAATCTTCCAAGGATGACCGTGTCCGTCATGTCTCAAGAGGAGAGCTTTCCAGGTATAATCACATCCTAGCATTTGTTTTTGCTTTTTTACAAAACCTGATTATTAGTATAAGTCCTACTGTTATTCTCGTATTCATCTTGGTAATAAAGTGCAGTAAATTTCAGTTATTTTTATAATTATTATTGTTCACTCATATTAGTGTGCCTGGCGTGTAGCATAACATTATTTTAGAAACACAAATTGTTCTGCATTTAAAACGAATGTTTCTCTTACCCTGTCAATTTTGCAGAAGGCACTAGAGGAGATGACCAGGTTACCCACCACTCTCAAATGGAAACCTCTGTAATGGTCTTTAGTGACTGTTCTCTTGCATGAAGTTCGGCATGTCCTCGTGTTTGCTAAAGTTTTCCTGTGTTTTCATTTGCTGTGGGGTTTCCTTGTATTATTTTTTTGACCAACTTCTTTCTCAGAAAGAGAAATTATTGACTCATCAATAAATTTTGAAGGCATCTATCATGCTGTATGTATTTGGGAGTTCTGAGACTGATTAATGTGTGATATTGCGGGAGGTGTTATTTCTGACATTTTCTGGTGATGAAAATTGATGGTGGTTTGAGTTGTAATTTGCTAGGCGGGACAAAGATGTTCTATTGCCAAAGTATTTGTTAATTTCCCTTCCAAAAGCAGTTTGAAGTGAAGGTCAGTCTTAAAGTGATGTGTCTGGAGTTATTGCTTTTGTCTCGGGTATGCAGACCTGTAAGGCAAAGATTTATATATACCATGAAATTTGCACACAAAAGTCTTTCATCTATTCTTAGGTACAAAAACAGTTTTCTAAGTATTCCTGATATTACTTTCTGATCATTTATAGGGAAGAATCTTCATTCAGAAATACAAATAATGAGATGAATGTACATGTATAAGGGTTTTACATGGAATACTTATATCAACAAAGTTGCTCTAGTCTGTATTTAATCATCTTTGTTGTAGCACAGTATGTATTGGAGAATTGCCTTAAGAGAAATGTATTAATTTATAGCACAAGTCATTTTTACCTGTGAATTTTGTTTGATTAGCCATGTCTAGAGATTGCATTCCCGAATCAGTGATTTTCTTAATTCACTTTGCTGGTGTTTCTCCTGTGGCACAAAAGCAAAGTATCACGTCCAGGGCTTGAATGGAAAGTGGCTCTTTATTTACTTATGGACAACGGCTCAGGGTTGCTGATGGGCGGTGGGACTTTTTGTGTTTGTGTGGAAGATCTCTGATGGTAGGATGTTAACAGATGGACAAGCCGCAGTAATCAAATCTCTGCAAGCTGTCGCGTCTACACTGAATGCTCAGATGACTTTCCATTCGCTGTGCTTTGACCATCATAAAGCCATTGTTTGTGCAGTGAAGTCTCAGCTTCTCATCCAGATTTTTACTGAGATGCAATTTTTACAGAAAATATCACTAATTTGTGGACTGTGCTCTAAGCTTCTTAGCATTGTGACTCCTATGTGTTCTTCTCGTCTTCTTCAGTCCTGCTTTCTTCTTTTCTACTTTTTGGCGGAGTGTTATTCACACTTACAGCTGGATGGCCTTGTCTCAACAGACTTTCTGTAATCACATTTCAAGGATGGACAATTTATTGTCCGTTAAGGTTCCAATTCAGTGGTAGTCATGCTTTTCCCGAAGGTAAAACAGTGCTAATTTAATCAAGATACACAAAAGGCCTGCTGTATTTGTGAAAGTCAATCAATCTGCCTTGTCCGATCTGTTCTGGCTTTTTAGTTCACCAGCATGTTTTATATTCACAGTACATTCCTGAACGTTTACTATGAGACTGCCTTTAAATTCTAACTTGTCCTGTGTTCATCAAATAGAGCTGCCAAGGTAATGGCGATGCCAGCAAACACCCATGGGTCAAATCTGGGTGAGTTTCTCTCTGCTGTTGTTGGACAATAACTAACGTCTCCCCACAATCGGCTCTCTGCTAGAAAGAGACTTAATCATTTCTTATATAAACAGTTGTATTTTCCAGAGGCCATGCACAAAAGTGAAAAAGTCCACTCTGTTTTCTTGGTCAGTTCAAGACAAGTCAATAGTCTACCCAGATAAATTATAATGCATTATTCAGGGAACACTCAGAGTTTGTCATAGAAGGAAGGCACAGCTTTAGCTTTTAAAATCTGTTCTTGCTAACTTACTACGTGTATGCTGTGTATCTGTGTCCTCAGTGGGGCTGATACCTTTGGGATTGACAGCATGCCTGAACTGCGCAAAAGAAGGCCGATCCCATTGGTCAGTGACCTGGTGAGTGCAGCCCTCTCTACATTACAACAGTATAATGATTTGAAGGACAAGCATCAATTGTTATTATAATTAACTAAATAATTAATGGATGTGTTAATAATTAATAAATATGGATGTGTGCAGTGCGTTGTTTAATTATTTATGCATTAATCTTGTACTAATGTCAGAACATACTACATTTAGAACTTTGGTTATTACCCTCGTAATAACTTGTGATAAAATAATTAAATCATTATGACACAGAGACATTTTTACAACTGAGTTCTGTTGATTGCAACTGTAAAGATAAGATTTTTCATTCCTTGGATTGCACTCGTTTTATATCCAGGCTATGGTAAGTCCATGTTAATTTTTACTCATTGCTTACATGAATAGGTTTTTTTTTTCTACATTTCCAGTGGCTATAATTTTCTTTTATTACCGTAAATAAAAACGTTAAGCCACAATAAGCAAGCAAAGAAGCATTTACAATTTCTTTGGTTAAGTCAATATAAAAAATAATAAAGACCAGCAAAATGTCAGTCGGGTACAGTACGACTGAAGACCAGTTTATGTCGATCCACCAGAATGGGAAGTCATGGCACGGAGATGAAAATAAAATGTTTGTAATAAAAATGTAGAGCTTTTATTGCACAATTCATTTTCTCTTAAGACACCTTGACTGAGAAATAGATCTGAAACTGTTAAACTGTCATAATCTGTTCCTGGATCAGTCATACTATGCAAAATATAGCGTAATAAAGGATGTTTTGCTGTCGCTGTGATACTTTATCTGTTCTACTGATGTTTGCTAAAAAGTTAACGATGCATGCAGCTGCTTGATGAAGCTTTACCTTACATGGTGAGCATTTTGCTGACATCACATTTCAAACCACTTGTGCTGCTGTGAGTCTTGGTTGGACTTGGTGAGAGTTTACCTGTTTTGGGTGCTCTTTATGTGCTGAGCAGTCGCTTGTCCAGTCTAGGAAGGCTGGGATCACCTCTGCCCTGGTCACAAGGAGCTCTCTTAAGGACGATGACCTGGTAAGTGTCCTCATTCTGCTCCTTGTGTTTCTTGCCAGCTTAGGGCTAACAGGAGTCCTCATACATCTGAGCATTGATTTTTGCCTCTACTTTCCATTTTTCACAGTGAAAAGTATCGGTCTGAATGCCTGCCTGGTGGCTAATGATGATTCATGGCTTTCAGTGTGCACACAATAGAATCTGTTTATTCTAAATTTTCGAGTGCTTCATTTTTGTATGTTTTTTCCCCTTAATACCTAAAAACAAGGTCTCTCTCTTCTCTCTTTCTTGTTCCCTTATTTCCATCTCACACCTCACACCTGTCTGCCTGCTCTCTTGCAGAACAGCCATGTCTACAAGAAGACTCTTCAGGCTCTCATCTACCCAATCTCCTGCACCACTCCCCACAATTTTGAGGTGTGGACAGCCACCACACCCACCTATTGTTATGAGTGCGAGGGTCTGCTGTGGGGCATCGCACGGCAGGGCTTGAAGTGCTCTGAGTGTGGCGTCAAGTGCCATGAGAAATGCCAGGACCTGCTCAACGCAGACTGTTTGCAAAGTGAGTCAGCCGAGCCGTAGATTGCTTGGAACTGGGGAATCGTGGGAAGGCAGAACCATCTCTCACCTATTTTGGCACAACGGCGCACTGAAATATGCTGTTTTGGACTAAACTGAGAAACATACAGATCTAAATCAGTTATGGTGACCTTATGCTTCCTCTGGGCGATTCCTTTTAAATATAGAGTACGTCTGTTGAGCACTTTTAAATATAGAGTACGTCTGCTGAGCACTTTTAAATATGGAGTACACCTGCTGAGCACTTTTAAATATAGAGTACATCTGCTGAGCACTTTTAAATATAGAGTACACCTGCTGAGCACTTTTAAA
>JAACJT020000034.1:18917817-18932965 GCA_009936485.2 Gymnarchus niloticus
TTTTAAATATAGAGTACACCTGCTGAGCACTTTTAAATATCGAGTACGTCTGCTGAGCACTTTTAAATATAGAGTACACCTGCTGAGCACTTTTAAATATAGAGTACACCTGCTGAGCACTGTAGGGTTGTCTAGCAAAAAACTGGAGAGCTGATCTAGTTGAAGTGTTTGAAAATTGTTTTGTGAGTTTGAATGAATCTGCTATAATTCAAAACCTTTTGATGTGATTGAGAGATTACAAGTACAGTTTCTAAGTTTCACACTGAGTATGCATTTCACATATAATCCGTTGCTATATCTGTAATTATAGATTAAATTTGTAAAATGCTGGCTGCTCAAAAACCTGAAATATCAACGTAATCTCAGGTCATGATAGTTTGCTCTAGACTTGGCTCTTAGAGTCACATTTGTGGAACTGGATGGTGTACATTAAAAAGATCAAAGTGACGTTCAGGTTCCTTTCTCACAATTAGAAGCATTTTTCTGTTTCCTTGTTTTTTAATTTTTTTTTACCCTAGGGGCAGCAGAGAAAAGCTCCAAAATGGGAGCCGAGGATCGCACCCTGAACATCATAATGGCCATGAAAGACCGCATGAAAATCCGTGAGAGGAACAAGCCTGAGATCTTTGAGGCAATCCGCGATGTATTTAAAGTCAGCAAACTTGCCCATGCCCAGCAGATGAAAGCTATCAAGCAAAGTGTCCTGGAGGGCACTTCAAAGTGGTCTGCCAAAATCACTATCAGAGGTAAGCTGATTGTAGGAACTTGCCAGTGTACGATTTTAGCAAATGAATAATACAGACCACACACCATGTTTAGCTAACATTAGCAGTGTGTGTTTTACCATTACAGTTACAAACTGACTAGAAGCCTAAGCGTTCATAGCTGAGTGCGTTTGGTACACACTGATGTTGTTGTAGATTGTCATACTTGGGTACATGTTGGAACAGCAGGTGTAGGAAGCTTTAACCAGCAATCATGCAATAGATGTCAAATATAATTGGTTACTAAAAGACATAATATCTTTCTGCATGTCATAGTATGTTATTAAGTATTATACACACTGAAAGAAAAAAGAAAAAAACATGGACATAATGTGTAATTATTATTTAAGGTTGAGGTTCCCAAACCGGGAGGGTGAAGTCAGCACGGGGGGTGTGTCAGGATGGCTGAACATGTAAACATTTGGCTAGCTTGGATGCATACATGTCAAGTGTCACGGTTTACAGCCTCGATGTTTTTCTTGTTACCGTTTCTTATTTACGTCTTGCTATTTTATACTATTTTTCAGTTGGTCATCGTGCTGTTTTGAGTGCAGTTAGGTTGATGGTTGTGGATGTCGAGTTCGATTGGGGGCGGGGGGTCACAAAGATCTTATAGTCCACAAAGGAGGCACCTGGCAGGAAAAGTTTGAAGGTGTGAAGCTGCCATTCATTTTTACAGGAAAAACAAAAAATCCAGCTTCACATCCCTGAATGTAACACAGGAAAAAATGTAGCTGAGCAAAAAAATTCCCACTTTTGTCCTTTTGTCCTCTCAGGAAGGCGATTCTGTGTCATCCTCAGCTACTTTTCCGGTCTTTATTTCATAGAAGGAAAGTTTATCTTAGTCTTTAAATGACATTTAGAATGACAATAAATGAACTGCATTTAAAAATACCTTTTTAAAATATCTCGTTTGTCATCATTTAAAACTTGTAGCATTAGTTTGGGAAACTGAATGCGGTCTTTTTCTGTAGGTAGACAGGCTGTTATCCCTTCCTGTTGAACTGGGCTCCTTACTGGTATGAGCCAAACCTCTTGTTTTCTATAGTGGTGTCTGCGCAGGGTCTGCAGGCCAAAGACAGAACTGGCTCCAGCGACCCCTATGTGACAGTACAGGTGGGGAAAACTAAAAAGAGAACCAGGACCATCTATGGGAACCTAAACCCTGTCTGGGAGGAGAAATTTAACTTGTGAGTCCCCCCCCCCACCTTTTTCTCCCACTCTTCAGACTTTCATGTCATAGAATAACAATTAATCCTTTAATCTACATAGAGACGATGTATAGACAGTCTTATTGTCCTGCTTGTTGTTTTCTAACCTTTTTTTAGCGAGTCTCACAACTCTTCAGACCGTATCAAGGTCCGTGTGTGGGATGAAGACGATGACATCAAGTCCAGGGTGAAGCAGCGACTGAAGCGAGAGTCTGATGATTTCCTAGGCCAGAGCATCATTGAAGTCCGTACATTATGTGGAGAGATGGATGTCTGGTACAACCTGGGTGAGTGTTCAGTCTACTCAGTTTCCTATTCTTAATCTACATCATACAGCTTCTAGCTTATGGAGAATGGTCAATTCCCACACATTCTTTTTCGTCATCAGATTCCTAGCCTACAGTTTTATGCAGTGAAAAGGAACACAGCCTTTACTTCGTTTACCAGACTGCCTGCACATGGGATTAATCACACTCCACAAAGAAGTTCAGCATGTTGCTGATGATGAGAAGCTCAACTTTTCACAAATCCTCACTGAATAAGCAGATCTCTTCAAAGACTGAATTGGAAAGCTTCCAGCAACCGACTCAGAGAAAACTGAGCCAGTAGTACAACCCGTTGTTAAACCTACATGGAAGATACCAGTAGAAATGCCAGACAAATTCAAAGCTGAGTTACAGGGAATGGTCAAATGCTGGTCTCAGAACCTACGGTATGACAGTTGTGTGTCAGTTAGTGACCCATAAGTGAAACTTGGATGACAGTCAGCTCAGCTCAGATCTTAACACGGACCTCCGGTATCCACGTTATCTGAAGTGTATAGCAGAAGTAGGAGGTCAAATGCCACAATCTTGATGCAAAAAGCTCCTACTGGCAAATATCGCTGGATCATAAATGCTGACAACATTCAGCACACCATTTGGAAGATTCAGATTTCTTCACATGCCATTTGGAATTGATTCAGCCAGTAAAGTCTTCCAATGTGTTCTGGAACAAATATTTGTTGGGTATTCTTACACTGTCTTCATGGATGATATGCTCGCTGAACTAACACGGTTAAAATCTCAGAAAAGTTCTGGACTATACACGACAGGTAAACCTCAGACTTAACTCCTTAAAGTGCAAATTGAGATTCAAGGAAGTGTGTCGTGTGGGATATCTGATTATTAGGAAAGGATTTAAGCCTCAAGAACAATCAGTTGAATGCAATATCCAGAAAATGTTACAGCCCTTCCACATTTCCTAGGGATGATAATCTACCGTGGACAATTCATTCCAAATTTCAGCACCCATTTGTAATCCTATGTGTAAAAATAGGGCAAACTAACGAAATTAATTTGTGAAATGCCAAATTCATCATCAAATCAGCAAGTCTTGGAATTCACTCGTATGAAAGTGTGTAGTTATGTTTTTGAACGATATTGTGAAGACCGCGATCTCCGTTCTTGGGGGTTCTTTAATGAATTCATGTCTAGTCATGCATCATTCAACATCAGCTAAAAGAACAGACATACATTTTGTTGTGAAAGTGCATCTCAAAATGATAAATTTCAGAATGTCTTTTATTTTCACTGATATTTACCACATCTAGTGCGCCCATCAAGTAAGAATGAATGTTAATGACACCGAAATATTCTGTCATTTCTTGATTTAAACGTGACGTTAATTATAGACGTGTCCATCTTATTTCGATAGGAAACACAATATCAAAACTTCTATCATTTCTACGTTGTCCTGTTTTATTATTCAATGTAAAGTGATTCTAGAGCACGTTTTCCCAGGTGGTTATATGCTTACCAGCCTACAGTATCTTCTACAGAACTCCTACACAACGGTGTAGACACCGGCACTACACACACATCTCATCAATGATTCACTAAACTGCGTTTTTTTGTCCTACCAGCCTTGGTGGGCTACTTCTTGCAGAAAAATGACAGTGCTTTTAAAATTTCTGGTAGTTTTTCACCCTAGATGATTGAAGTTTCACCATCCATGCCAAGTAATTTTCTCAAATATATATATTATTTACAAATTTTTAATATTGCAAATGTCACTCATACATGGAATTGGAATTGTTCGTTCAAGTGTTTCATACTTGTGATTGAAAATGTGACACTGTCCTCCTTGGTGCCACCAGAGGGCACGTCTACATCATTCTTAGAACCAACCCACTCACCTGTGTTCAATCATCACCCTGCACCTTGTCACCTGATTATCCTGCCCAAATTAATTGCTGTTCATTGGATCCCTTTTTCAATTATTGAACCGTCATCTGATCCTTGTCAGGGGATTATCAGTGATTGCTTGTTCCTTTGTGTTTTCCTTGTTCTCTAGCTATGTGTTACCCCTGATCTCTTGCTATGTTCCCTGTCTGACTCCCCTGTTCCCTGGGTTCTGGAGTAAACCCCTTGTTATCCTCTAAGCAGCTTGTGGTCTCTGCCTTTTGATCTGCTACAGCTGCAGGTTGCGACAAAATGATGGAACCAACAATGGTAGACATGATTCAGCTGCAGGAGAGATGAAAATCAAAAACCTGTACTATACTGTCCATACCGGAATACTAAGACAGTAATTCTGTGCATTGCCAGGGCTTCCTCATGCAGTGCTCCCTCAGCTTTGAAGTCTAGCCAGCTGTCTTCCCATCTCACCGAGCAAAGACAATCTCCCCATTCTCTGGGCAAGCCCTAGCATGGGCTACTGCGAATTGGAATCGCCAAACGGCCCTGTGATCTAACTGTCTCGGCTTTATTGGAAGAATATTAAATGGTTTATAACCACCCCATCAGTGGACAGGAGGCAGCCTTCCAGTTTATCCTGCTCTGACAGGAATCCTGCTCTGTTGCTGATTGCTTTGTGGAGTTCTGCATTTTGGCAGCAGAGACCAGTCGAAATTGAGAGGCACTAATCACCAATTTCCATCATGGCTTCACAAAACGGGTGAAGGAGGAGTTTGCCATTTATTAGCTTGCCAAAGACCTGGAAAGGCTAGCCACTCTGGCTAACCAGGTTGATAACCGCTGCGGGAGTGCTGGCCTCTTGTCAGCTTCCCATCCCCAAAAGTCTTTCATCTTCCTCGACTTGAGCGGTTCCTAAATATCTTCTTATAATTCCCCCTGTGAAGCCAGTGCAGATTGGGATAGTTGTTCTTTTCATCCAGGAGCAGGAACTACAATTACGCGATAGGAAATCTCTGTACCGTGTCCACTTTGGCCATTACTGCCTAAAGTGTCCTACTCAGCCAGGTAACACCCTTCATCGGCTCCATTCAATTTTTCCCCTGTTCAGGATCCTGTCTCTCCCTGACTACTCAACTACTCTTGACCGTGCGATCTGCATGGATTCATGGATTATGGGGCTCATTAACCAGCTCAGAATTCTCCTGTGTTTGATAGAGGCGCCACTGGGAGTTAGTATATCCTTTTGACCCCTCTGCAGGGCTTCTGTGATGTACTCCTCCAGGGTCCTTCTTTCATGAAGTACCAGACTAGCTCCTATCATTTGGAGCTCGGGGAGCACACCAAAGACTGGTAGTTTTTCATGGTCGACTCGCTCACAACCCTTATCCTTGGTATCACCTGGTTACAGTCTCACAATTCCATGGATGACAGGCCAGGTCTTAGACTGGGATGAATCCTGCTAGGCCCACTGTCTACACCCTTGCTCTCTGGCTCCAGGGGTGAAGGAGGAATCACCTGAACAGATCAACCTATGCAGTCATCTGCCAAAGTATTACAATTTACCCCACCCCATAGGGACTCTAATTTCACTAATGAGTTCCCCCGGAACCACCCTCTACAATGCTGGCTATATTCCTTGCCACCATCTGAAAGAAGGGCCCTGGAGGAGTACCCCGCAAAGTGCGTGTAACTTGGTTCAGATACAGGAGGGAGATGAGTAGAAGACAGCCTTTGTAACATAAAATATTTAATTATACCTTTTGGTTTACCTAACAGTCTGTCTGTCTTCAAAACTTCATTAATGATGTCCTGCAGGCTTATTTGAACCATTTTGCATTTGTGTGTTTAGATGACATCCTTATTTTTTCAAAATCCATCACCAGCTGTGTCCTCCATGTTTGTTGTTTTTTAAAACACTTTCTGTCTCAAAAAAAAGTCTGTCTGACTTTTCTGTGAACTGGAAAAGTGCCAGCTTCCTTTCCCCTCGATCTCCTTCCTGGGTTTTGTTTTGGCGAAACTGGCATTGCTGTGGATCTGTCTTAAGTCACTGCAGTCCTGAACTGACTTTCTCCCACTACAGTCAAACAGTTGCAGCTGTTTCTGGGGTTTGTAAATTTTTACCAAAGCTTCATCCACAACTACATTAACTCACCTTACCCAACTGGCTCACCACATCCTCTGGAACTCCAGTGCCAACCTTGCATTCAGCCCCCTCAAGTGGGAGTTCACCTCTGCTCCTATCTTACGACACCCTGATCTGGAGCTCTGTTTTGTGGTATAGGTTGATACCTCAGAGGTGGGGCTCGAGGCTATTTTGTTTCACTAAGAAGAAGACGGCACGATCCATCTGTGCAGTTTAATTTCCCATAAATTCTCCCACACCAAAGAAGGATGCCAGGTGGAGGTTAGAGGAGTTCTCACCATTGTCTTGGCCTTGGAGCTGTAGAGGCTCTATTTGCAGGACATAACTACTTTGTTTAAGGTGTGGACAGACCACCAAAACCTTATCACTATCCAAAAGATTAACAATTTAACCCCCAAGAGACCAAGTGGGCATTATTCGTTAAACAATTCAATTTCATTCTCACTTTACTGTCCAGGCTGCAAAATGACCAGGGCTGATGCCCTGTCCTGGTACTTTGAATGTGACTCACCAGCCTCTCGTTATCATTCAGTTTTCTCTCCCAACTGCATCCTGGCACTGCTTCACTGGGACATTGAAAGTGCAGGTGTTCAGGTGATCAGACAGAACCAAGCTATGCAACTCTATGTACCCCACGCCATCAGATTACATGTTCTTCATTGGGGTCATGGCCAGCCACTGTGGAACCAACTGTCGCTTCATCCAATGTCATTTCTGGTAGCCTCAACTGCGCAAAGATGTCCAATAATTTGTGGACACTAAGTCTATACAGTACCAGTCAAAAGTCTAGAAACACCTATTGCAATCTCTTTCTTAACAGGACAATGACATGAAACACATCTCCAGGCTTTATAAGAGCTCTGTGGTAAAGGAAAGTGACAGAGTGCTCCAGTTGATAGCCTGGCCTCCACAGTCAACCCACATAAACCAAGCAAAGATGGTTTGGGGTGTGCTGGAATGGAGAGTAAAGGAAATGCATCCAAGAAGTACTCATCATGTGTGGGAACTCCTTCTAAACAGTTTGAAATGGATTCTGGGTGAGAGAATGCCAAGAGTGTGCAAGGATGGCATGGAGGCATATGGTGTCTATTTTAAAGAAAATAAAATATAGATTTTATATATTTAATTCAATTTTTTTTAAATCTCTTTAAAATTCACTGTATTTATTGGTTTTGATATCCTCAGTATTATTCAAAGATGTGCAACAGAGTAATAAGGAGAATTCCTACTATGAGTAGGAGTTTCCAGATGGTTGACTGGTACTGTATGTGCACAGAATGAACCAGGCAATACCCAACTAGCCTGAGACCTCTTCCCGCTTCCAGTTTTTCATCAACCCTGGCTCACCTATATGGAGATTTTTTACAATAGACCCTTGAAGTTCCAGGGGCATATGGTAATTCACACTATAGTGGACCACTTTTCCAAGGCCTCACATTTGACCCCACTCTCGGTGCCAGAAACCACAGACCTCATCATACAACACATAATTTGACTCCCCATGTTGCCAGTAGACATTGTTTTAGGTAGGGGACACTGTTTTGTATCACAGTTCTGCCGGGCCTTCTACACACTAATGCGTAACTCGATCAGATTTCGACCCACAGACCATTGACCAAGCAAAGAGGTCAGAGGACCTCTTGAGGTCTTGAGGTCTCTTGTTCCTCTTGAGGAGCCCACTATGGATACCCCCACAGCCCAGACAGCAGTATAACACTGCCAACGGGCAAACCAGCACTGTCACCCGGCATGTTTGTTCCAATCAGAGGAGAAGGTGGGGCTCTCCACAAAGGACCTGCCCCTTCATGGATGCTCTGCTAAACAGTTCTCCTGGTACCTTGGCCCATTCAGCGCCACACACCAGATAAGCCAGTCAGCTGCCGGCTAGCCCTGCTTCCTACGCTCTGACTCAACCCCACTTTTCACATGTCTCATCTCCACCTTGCAGTCTATGGCCTTAAGAACTCACTGAGCAACCCATCACCGTTGTTCACCGGATACCTTATTCAGCTATTGAAGCTCTGTCTGATCCTCATTGGGGCATTGCCACTGATTGCCTGTTTCCCTGTGTTCTCCATGCTCCTTAGCCCCATGTTGTCTCTGATCTCTTGCTACATTCTTTGACTCTCCTTGTCCCCTGGGTTCTGGAATTTAGCTTTCATACAACTTGTGGGCTCTGCTTTTAAATCCGCCCCACTCTTAGGTCACAACAGAAAAAACACTAGTAGCATCATTGCCTGAATTAAGCTGAAGATGGGGCATCACACACAGTGTTCAGCATTCTGTCCATATGAGACGACACACCAAAAGCCACTCAAAGACGATTAACTCAAAATGAAGATTCATATACTTGGGAAGTGTCGGTGAATTTCACTAGTAAATGTTTATTACAACCCCAAATCGGGAGAAGCTGGGACGGTATGGAAAGGGAAAATTTAAAAAAATGCAGCGATTCTTAAATTTGCTTTGACTTTCATTTCATTGCAGACAGTAAGAACCCAGGATATTTCATGTTCTGTCTGGTCAATGTCCTTTCATTAGTTGACCAGACATTCCTGCATTTCAGGCCTGCAACACATTCCAAAAAAAACTTGGCACGGGGACAATTTAGGGCGAGTAATGAGGTAAAAATAAATAAATAAATAAATAAATAGAGTTATGTGATGTGATTTCAAACAGGTGACTGGAATCATGATTTGGTTCAAAAGCAGTATCCACGAAAGGCTGAGTCTTTGAGGAACAAAGATGAGCAGAGGATCGCCAGTTTGTTAACAAATGCATGAGAAAATTATTGAAATGTTTAAAAACAAGATGAGAAGGACCATCCAGAATGTTATCGGCAACAAGTCCAAAAGCCAGGGTCTGTCATGGTTTGGGGTTGTGTCAGTGCCCCGGGCAAAGGTAATTTATACTTCTGTGATAACAGCATTAATGCAGAAAAGAACATCGAGATTTTAGAGCAACCTATGCTGCCTTCAAGACGACATCCTTTCTAGAGACGTCCATCCATTTTTCAACAAGAAACCACATTCTGCACACATTACAAAGGCATGTCTGTGGAAGAAGAGGGTATGGGTGCTGGACTGGCCTGCCTGCAGTCCTGACCTGTCCCCAGTAGAGAACGTGTGGAGAATTTTGACGACGACCCCATACTGTTGCACACCTTAAGACGTGTTTGCAGGAAGAACGAGACAAAATAACACCTGAAACCCTTCGTCACTTGGTATCCTCAGTGCCAAAATGTCTTAAGTGTTGTGCGAAGGAATGTCAGCATTACAAAGTGGTAAAGGCTTTACCGTCCCAACGTTTTTTGGAATGTGTTGCCGGCCTGAAATGCAGGAATGGATATACGGTATATTAACAAATGAAATGAAGTTTACCGGACAAAACATGAAATTTCTTGGGTTCATACTGTCTGCAATGAAATAAAAGTCAAAGTAAATTTAAGTAATTTTTTTAATTTGCATTTTCCATACCGTCCCAATCTTTTCTGATTTGGGGTTGTACTTTATTAATAATACTTAATACATACTTTACAATAGTAACGATTGTCAGATATGACTGGATAAAGGTACACCTCAGCTCTCCATTAATCAGCAAGCCATAGGTGTAAATTTAAGTAGGGGCCTGTTTGCAATTGTTTTGTTTCTCTACTGACCTTCAGACATATGCTTCTAATAATTTATATTACAATAGGCTCACTCAAGACTCAACCAAAATTGCTATTCTCTCCTGTGATGGTATTTTTTCCCACCGAATGTTTTCCGTACACTGGAAGAATGAGGGTATAGCATTTTTTGTCATTGTAAAAAGTAATAAAATGACAAAATTGGCCTATTTCATATTTTGTTAAATCAAATCCCCCGTGACCCTGGCTGTGATATGCTCTGTGGTTTCCATTCTCACACACTTTCATTTCTCATTTCTTTCTTCCTGTTAGAGAAGCCTAATGTGACCCCTCAATATCCCTGCATCTGTGCTTTCAGCCCAAAGCTAGCTCTAATCATTGTTTTCTAAATGTGTTGGCCTAATTTGTCTTCTTCTGCTCCCTTAGTTGTGAACCCAATACCTGTGATTTAATGACCATTCATCTTGTCCATTGATGCCCAATCTGCTGCCTTCCCTACTTCAAATAAGCAGATGTCTGCACACTAATGTTTCTCTGGGTTGCACCGTTCATCCTCATGGCCAATTTTCCTCATTTTTCTACCTTTTTTGCCATGTCTAACATTTTTTTTTCCTCTGTTCTTTGCATGTTTCGTTCATTTCATCTTCTTGATCACCTTGCTATCTCTTGCTCCCTTCTCTCTTTCATTGTTTAAGCAAGACAATGTGGAATTTTACCAGTAATTGATGAAATGTAACAAACAAGGCAACGACAGGTGAGTATTACAGCTTTGATGGATCGGGAAGAAAGAAATCACCAAGAGATAAAACAGCAACAGTGGAGAACCTTTCTAAAGGCACGTATTTGCAATAAGGCTGTGATTTAAATCTGCTTTTTTTTATCCACAGAGAAAAGGACAGACAAGTCTGCAGTGTCCGGGGCCATCCGGCTGCAGATCAACGTGACGATAAAAGGAGAGGAGAAGGTGGCTTCCTACCATGTTCAGTACACTTGTCTACATGAGGTAAATGGCAATCTTCATAATGTTTTGGCACATTTATAATTGTTAGGGTATGGGTATGGACACCCCCAGATCACCACTATATCTTTTCTTATTTCCGGTTTAATATCAGTACACGGAGAACGGTCAAAAAGCTTTTTCACGCAAAGCACGGTGGGCTGTGTGTACACTGTGGGAAAACGGCACAGCCTGGTTTTTATTCCAGAACATTTTCCACCACCACACTGCGGTCGAGGGCCAGGGAATGGTGAAGATCCCGGATGCACAGGGAGATGACGCCTGGAAGGTCTACTTTGACCAGGTGGCTCAAGAAATCGTGGATGAATTTGCCATTCGCTATGGGATAGAGTCTATATATCAAGCAATGACGTGAGTTTCAAAATACTGGGTACCATGTTTAATCTGTGTTTACCGATTCCCATATTTTTCACATTTTACCTTTCTAGTGCTTTTTTCTTTTTCCATGGTATTGTCTAGTGTTGCTTTTCTTGTTGCTTGCCTGGTTGATCCAGCGTCAATCATGGCTGTATGTCATGAATTGTATAAGTGAATGAGTGATTCGTACGAGGCACATCAATAGCATCCTTCTCTTTCATGCTGCCCACAGACACTTTGCTTGCTTATCATCCAAGTACATGTTTTCTGGTGTGCCAGCGGTGATGAGCACCCTGCTGGCCAACATAAATGCCTTCTACGCCCACCCTACGGCTCCCACCAATGTATCAGCCTGTGACCGATTTGCTGCCTCCAACTTTGGGGTATGTCCTGTGTCTTCTAATTAAGAGCACTTTGAGGGTAACCAATCAAAGTGTATTTTACTTACTTGGACAAAATCTGAGCGAACAATAAGTGTAATTGACCAACAGTCACCACTGTATTTTAAGGCTGTTTGTATGCGCCAAACGTTTTGATTGTGAGATAATTAAATATTATTGGATGACTCCTTTAAAATTTAAATAGTTCTTTTAGCAAGTCTTTATGGGAATCTTATTTTAATGTATATCTTGCATTTGCTGTCAATGACTACATTGACAATGATTAAAATTAATGACAGGAACAGTGAGAGAGTGAAGGGATGTGGTTGCTTAGGGTTGTGTTCGCTTGGAATGTAAATAACACCACTAATTATGATTTCTTTTTAAAACTGGACACCGTTTTCAGCTGCTGTTTTGTGCCAGCAGTGCCATGGAGAGCCATGGAGCTGCTGTGTAGACTGACTTGTTGGGAGTGTGTATGTGTGCGTCTTGTTCTTTCGGCTCTGATATCAGTTATAAACTGTTTCAGGAATGGGTGTGCAGAGCTCAGATTTGGTGAAAATGGTGTAGACTTGTATGCATGCAGACATTCTCTGCCAAATCCGGCTAATTAATATGGAACAGCTCATTTAATTAATTCATATGCATAGTGTATTGGTTCCCCCCATTGAAGTGCTTTCCATCAAGTTCACTTCTGTTTATTAATTTGTTAGATTTTTTTATTACTATTATTATTATTTCTGTCCCTGTTTATTGACAGAAAGATCGCTTTGTCAAGCTTCTGGATCAACTGCACAATTCTCTTCGTATTGACCTCTCAGCATACCGTGTGAGTAAAGGTCTGCTCCTCAGGCTGAAATGACCAACCTTCAAAACAGTCAACCAAAATCATAGGCAACTTAAATGGGCCAAGAAGGTTGCCTGTTTTGTCAATGTTGTTCAAAACACTAGATTTTTACTTAGCTTATGTCTTTTCTGTGGTCATTTTTACCCACCATGGTGTAGCACGACAAGGAATTGTCTGAAATGATAATAAACCAGGTAGCAAAGCTTCATAAAGGTGGGGATGGCTACAAGGACACAGGCATGCACTAAACATAGAATGTAGAATGTAGCAATTATTAGGATGTATAGGAAGAAGCTCACAACTAATTTCCAAAAATGGAGGAGCCGTCTTTGAAAAATGACAAAGTGGCATTTACGTAGTCTAGCACTGAAAAACAGGCGGGCTAGTGCTTTCATCCTGGCATAGATATATCTGTAGGAATTGGCTTCTCAGTGAGTGCCCAGAAGGTGTGCTGAGCCTTACCTGAAGTCAACCTTTATGGACGGTGTACAAGAAGAAAACTGCAACTGAATTGTCAGTACTAAACTGTAAGCCTAAGGTTTGCCAAAGGACACGAAAAGAAACCTTCAGAATACTGGCAGCACATTCTCTTGTCAGATGAAGTGGATTCATTTCTTTGGATCAGATGGGGTTCAGCATGTTTGGTGTGGATCTGTTTATCACAGTGATTGCTTAGTGCCAACTGTGAAACAGGGAGGAGGGAATGTGTTAATATGGGGCTGCATAGGTTCAGCAGATGTAGAGATGATGACATTTATAGATGCCATCATAAATCCTAGTGTGAAAATCCAAATACTGAATGAAAAGATCCATAGTCTCAAGATCTTTGGCTGACAAGGAATGTCCCAACATGACAATGATCCTAAATACACTGTGAAACCAACACAAGAGCTTTTAAAGAAGAATAACGTGAAAACCACCATCTGGCCAAGTATGTCATCTGACCTGGCTCCTATAGAACACCTTTGGGGAATCCTTGAGCATAACATACAGGAGTGCAAGCCTTCCAGCAAACAGGAGCTGAAAAGAATCATCTATGAAGAATGGCAAAATATTTCTCTACACATTTGTGCTGTATTAATATAATTCATGTTGAGCAGGCTTGAGTCTATCATCCAAACAAACCTGAACATACAAAATATTTTGAAAAACAAACACTAGTGAATGGTGTATTGACTTTTATTGCAGATGCCTCTAATGAATGGACCCATCATCACTGAAAATTTATATATATATATATATATGTTTAAACGATTTTATTCATTAAGAAAAAAATGAAGTTGTGTTACACTGAAAGGAACTGTAATTTCCTCACATTTTGTTTGTATTGAATTAGGGGTGTATCTGCCATTGTTGTGTACTGTATTTCTTTCTTCTTCCAAAAGAATAATTTCCCCGTTAGCAGTAAAGAGCGTCTGAAAGACTTAAAGTCCACAGTGGATCTTCTGACCAGCATAGCCTTTTTCAGGCTGAAGGTTTGTGTCAGTTTTCAGTGTACATATCTTCAGAACTGTGATGGCTGACGATCTCTGTAAACCCACTCTATCTAATGTACGTTTGTGCTGCTGATATTAAGTTAAAAAAGGTTCTCCAATTCTACTGTTCTGTTCTCAATGTATTAGGTACTTGAGCTTCAGAGTCCACCTCGTGCCGGGCAGGTGGTAAAAGATTGTGTAAAAGCATGCCTTAACTCCACCTATGAGTACATCTTCAACAACTGTCAAGAACTCTACAGTCGCGAGTATCAGCTCCCAGTTAACCCTGTGAGTATCTTTGCAATTACCAGTTTCCAGCATGTTTTTGCACAGCTCCATTAAACTTAAGACATCTTTACCAGTTTAAGTTCCTTATTTTTTCATTGTTCGGTTGTGCGTCTTTGTAATTTGAATACACCTGAATTTTTCCATCCATCCATCCATCCATCCATCCATCCATCCATCCATCCATCCATCCACATAGCCAATGTATAATCTCTTACTCTGACCAAGATTGGGGGAATTTCTACAGCTTTGGCTTAATGGGTAGGACAGTGGCATCACACCTACAGGCTTGCCAGGCCCACATTTATGATCTTCTCTTGTACATGTGGGTTCTTCTGATATCCTGGCTTCTTCCCATGGCCAAATACCATCTGGTTAGGTGAACTGATGTCTTCAGATTGTCCACAGTGTACAGTGACTTTTCAATAGCATGCATCCCCCCTAAAAATGATCAGAATTGCCTGAAATACAAAAGATACATTCACACATTCTTCTTGTCAGTGTTTTATTGCAAACTCATTTACACGGTCAAAATCAGTTAATTGTAATCAAATCTTTTAGAGAAAATCAAAAACAGGGGAATGCTGCTTAAATAAGCATACAACCCCTTTTCTCAGAAAGTGTCACGTCGTGGTGTGGATCCAATTGCAGAGATACACGAAGAGGCAGGAGTCGAGATGGAGGTAAACTAGAAGGCAGGTTTACTGGGAAGAGCAGGATGCGAGATGGAGGTAAACTAGAAGGCAGGTTTACTGGGAAGAGCAGGAGTCGAGATGGAGGTAAACTAGAAGGCAGGTTTACTGGGAAGAGCAGGATGCGAGATGGAGGTAAACTAGAAGGCAGGTTTACTGGGAAGAGCAGGA
>JAACJT020000034.1:18934324-18966568 GCA_009936485.2 Gymnarchus niloticus
CAAAGCCAGAGAGGCGAGATTGCATTGGTTTGGACATGTGCAGAGAAGAGATGCTGGGTATATTGGGAGAAGGATGCTGAGGATGGAACTGCAAGGTAAGAGGAAAAGAGGAAGGCTAAACAGGAGGTTTATGGATGTAGTGAGAGAGGACATGCAGGTGGTTGGTGTGACAGAGTGGGATGCAGAGGACAGGAAGAGGTGGAGACGGATGGTCTGCTGTGGCGGCCCCTGATGGAAGAGGCCGAAAGTGCATGATGACAGGAAGAATATGTGTTTGTATCTTTTGTAATACCGGCAAATCTGACCATTTAAAAAGGGATTGCTTACTTTTACAAGCCGCTGCATATTTATGTCTGTCAATCACGTGTCACCCACGTCATGCAGCATGTCTTCACTCTCACCCTGAGTTATGGAAGATGGATCGAAAAATAATCTCTAACTTATTACCCATATACATACATATCAAGAACAGTTTTGACTGATGTGGCTCATGTTTTTGCATGGAATAAATCTTCATTATTTTGTTTTCAGAACAAAGAGGAAGAAACCATTGAAGAGCAAGGCCCCAGCATCAAGAATCTGGACTTCTGGCCAAAGCTCATCACCTTGATTGTGTCCATCATTGAGGAGGACAAGAACACTTATACTCCAGTCCTCAATCAGTCAGTGCAATTTCACCCAGAATTGTGTCATTTTGCAGCTACGCAGTCATTTCTGATTCCTTCTTGTCCTCTCGGTTTAGGTTTCCACAGGAACTGAATGCCGGGAGACTCTGTGCAGAAGTTATGTGGACACTGTTTGCCCAGGACATAAAGTATGCTTTGGAAGGTGAGCCCAGATCCTTTTTTTCATCTGGTGTTTTTGTATAAAGTCATTTCCATCCACCAGTCATGGTGGTTGCCTCCGATGCAGACAGTCACATGTACGGTAACTCGTGCCATCAGCTTCCCATACAAACTATTATGTTGATTTCAAATTATTGTGCTTGAGTGAAAGAGCCACAGCTGCTGTGGTCTATATACTGAGGTTTTGAAACGATGCTGTAGTGCCAATCACTTCACAATGCAATGTAAATCTCCTACAATGCATTGTTGTTTGATATTTGAACCTCAATAGTCTGTCCTTGTCTAACTTTTCCATTTCTTTCCTCCTCTTTTGTTTCTCTTTCCTTGCCTATTGTTTTTCTGTTCTTGATAACGTAGACCATTGCCATCGGAATAACGATAAGGTTTTAGTTATAGAAAATTAATTCCAATCTAGTAGAATCCAATAAAATCCAAAAGTCTTGTTAGGTTAATAACTACAATGAATATCTGTTGGGTATTGATATCTGTAGAATGATTTATGTGGTTAATCATTAAGGCTTGACTGATATATTAGATTAAACATTTATAATGAGAAACAGAGTTCTTTCACCACAGAAAATGCTGAGAAGTTAAGCTTCCTGCATTATAAATTCCCCCTGTTAGCCTGTTGATTCAGTTCTGAGTTGAGGTATAACCGTGTTTGTGTCTATCAATGATGAAGAAGAAGGAAATTATTTTGGCCTTGAGTTTTATTTATATCAGTTAGACATGCATGATGAGAGGGACAGACAGCACGCAACAAACAAGGACCCACATCTACCTGAAAATACAAATTCTCTACCTTTCCTGCACCAAATGAAAGGAAAGGGTTGGAAATAAAGAGAACACGTGATCCCTAGCTCTCTAAGTAGCCCCAAAACAGGCAGCATAGGGATGATAAACAACGGGCTTCCCCATAATCAGACCATGAAAATCGAATGTGATCAAAAATCGGAAGGGATAAGCAAACTCAGGGTCCCAAAACACACATGACATCATATATAATATCGAAGAGTTGTTAGTGATGAACTGGGAATGGACATTTCTGTTATACCAGGCACAAAGTTCAACTTATTTTTTGAATTGTAGACAGTCCATTTGTAAGGATATTATTATTTTTTTTTTGTCTCTGCTGTTTGAGTCTTAATTATACCAAATTACACTGGCAAAATTATACCAGTCAGTAAAGCACAGTTTGTCTTAAACTATTGATCTCTGTTTCATTTTTCACCATATGAAATTATATTGACCAATATTATCTGTTAATGGTTTTTTTTTTTTTTGTGCTCTTGAAAATAGTTTGTATGTCTCGTATCAGACATCAGGTCTGGGTAATCATGTCCAGTTACATACAGGCCCTTTTTAAGATATATAACTCCCATTAAAATGCTATGAAACAATCTGTTTTGGACGAACCAGTCCAAAAAGAATTCATATTATCACTGTTAATAAGTTAATATCTGCCGTATTTTGTTTTTAATTGAAGACAAAAATAAAACGGTCAAAGACGTATTGTGAAATTTGATACTACCTCCATCCAAAGTATTCATCCATCTTCCACTCATTTATCCTAGTCAGGTCCAGGGACCCGTCCGATGATAGCAATATTACATTGAAAATAGTACTAGCATGAAAAGTACATTTTGGTTTATTGTCCTGCTCTGTTGTTTTCCTTTGTGTATCATACTTGTCTTTTCTATCACTCTGTTTGTCAATATTTTTCTCACTACCCCTTGGCTAGTCAATGCTTTTTTTAAGTTGATGTGTCAGCCCTAACTTTATTCCACATATATTGGCGAGAACTTTATGATAGTATAATCATGTGTGTGTTTTCTGTCCTCTAATGCCCCACCCCCATCCGTCTAACCATGTATCCGTGCTCCATAGCCTGTTCTCAGAGGCACCATACATGATAGCCAGGACGGGATTCCAGACCATCACAGGGCAAACACCTCCAGACACAATAAGACACTATGAGCATTTAAGAGGCACCGATTCATCTGTGTGTATTGGGCCCTTCCTGAATCCCTGCACCACTACAGCATCCATATTTCTATTTAAAATATTAACTGCCAAGACGTCCTCTGTTTTTCACAGAAAAACAATACTTGTACGCTTAAGATTTATGCAGTCTTGTTAGGAAATGTCTATCTACATAAACAGCATAGTGAAAATATGTGTTAATTCTGCACATGCAGAATTTTGTGTTTTCTTGTTCTATGTGCCAGTGGTGATTTGGGTTCTATCTGAAGAACTTGTGTATTTGTAGGCAAACATTTCACTCTGAATTCGGGTGGGTGGGAGAGAGAAGTGTAAGTCATGACCAGCAGAGTTGCTCTCAGAAATGAGTTTCGGCTTCTCAGATGTTTGTGTTGTCAGACATTATTCATTTAGTCTGTACTTCCATCTTCCCAAGTGGGAAGATTTATATCTTGCTTTTTCATTGAGGTGTTTTTTTGGGTACACACCCTTTGTTTCTAATTTACTGGTTGCCTGGGAATGTGTGTCCATCTCTGGCCATATTTCGGTAGGTTATCGAGCAAAAGTATGACATCTGGATGGGACAGAGCCAAGAGCTAGCATTTTACGAGTTCCTAGTGTTTTCATGCACTCTTCTAGGTCATACTTCAGCACAAAGGTGGTGATCAGTCGCCATGGAAACACCAAACATGACCGAAATGTAGCTCCGTACTCTTGCTGTTTCTTCCACTGCAGCAAAATATTCCTTGCCCAAGCTGACCATTGTTTTCTTGTGTATGTGGCCTTCCGAAATGAGGCTCTGCAATTCACAAAGTCTACAGAGCATGCCGAAAGGGGCTTTGTAACCTCTCCGCTGTTCCAGTCACTCCTCTTGTCCACATAGACATGTTTTGCTAAATAGAAGTCCAGATTCTTATGCCTGCAAAGACCGAATTATGAAAACAGGATAGATAACTAGAACTGAAATGGAATCTGTTTCCTTTTGCAGAGCACGAAAAGCAGAAGTTGTGCAAGACTTCTGATTACATGAACCTGCACTTCAAGGTGAAGTGGCTGTATAACGAGTATGTGACAGACCTGCCAGCCTTCCAAGGCATCGTCCCGTGTTACCCGTCGTGAGTGACCAACTTACTGGCATCCTTCTTATGCCATTTGACCCGTCTGCCATATGTGGGCACTCATGCTGTGGTTGTGTTGTCTCTGCATCACGTTCCCATTGCACAGCTTGTCGTGACCAAGGAAAATTCTTTCCCTCATACTCCCGTTCTCTTCTCCCCTTGCTTTAACATTTCTACTCCTCTTCCACCCAATTCTAGCCTTAAATTATCTCTCACATGCTTCTTTCACTTGAGGTTCCAATATTAATATGATGCTTAAAAATTTCTAAAAAGTATAGGAGCACATAAAAGTTAGCATACAAAAGTATTAAAAATGATTTATCATATGTGTAGAGTGGGTGGGTGGCTATGGAGAAGGCTGGGGTGTCATCAATTACCTGCAATCAGTTACAAATTATTAACAATGTATATATTTTTTTTCACCAGAGAGTGAGAGATACTGAGTGCTACATTCCAGGTCTAGTGTTTATCCAGTCTGCTTGCCTGCTGGAGCCGCTCTAGCAGTCTGCTGAATTGCATGAGTTTAATAAGCTCCCCATTCTGTTTGCAATCCTTCTGTCACGTGGGTCTAGTCACTGTCCTAGGGGGAGCAAATATTATGCATTATATAAGTAACAATAACAATGACCATTTTTAAGCTTTTCTTTTGCCTTAGAAGTTGTTGGGATAAGTTGCTGATTTTTATAGATAAAAAAAAAGTCATTTCCATGTGTTGACTGCTCTCCTTCACTTTTGTCTGCAGGTGGTTCATGCCATTTGTGTTGCAGTGGCTGGCTGAGAATGAGGATGTCTCCATGGATTTCATGCATGGGGCTCTAGACAGGGACAAAAGAGAGGGAGTGAGTGGCTGAATGGAATCCACTGTATTGACTATTGAATGCATCGCTTTGGAATGTCCTGATTGTGGTTGTGATGAGGAAAATCTCCATTTTCATAATATTTGAATTTGTCATTAAAATAAGTGATTTATTTCATGATTTTAAATAACTCAACTGTTATTGTGTTATGGTACGTCGTGGGTTGCAATGTAATTTGTCCTCTTCATCTTGCTATATTTTCTCCCACACCGACCAGTTCCAGAAGACTTCAGAGCATGCTTTGTTCTCTTGCTCTGTGGTGGACATCTTTACGCAGCTTAACCAGAGCTTTGAAATTATAAAGAAGCTAGACTGTCCGGATCCCACAGTCCTGGCACAATATAACAGACGTTTTGCCAGGGTAAGGCAGTCCCTCACATTCAAAGAGTTGGCGATTTCACCAACAATGAGAGGTCAAATGGCGGTGTTCCATTTTTCTTTCTGATTGTGCTTTCTCTCTTTTCCACCAAAACTTACTGACTTTCACTATAGAATTAAAATTTTAAGTAAAAGGAATAACAACAAATGACCTAGTTTTCCCTGGCATTTTAAATAACAATAAGAAGCATTTTGTCACCTCGTCGAATGACAAATCTGTTTTTTAAAGGATCCCACTGGAAATGGCATAGAATGGCTGATGTATTGAGTGTCGTTGACTACAGTTACACACAGCTTAAGAAGCACAATGGAAAGCTATTCCCTATAATATGAACATGTCACTTGAATCATCTATTGGAGTTTAACTCAGTCAAACAATGTTTTATTTCTTTTACCTAAAAGACCATCAGTAAACAGCTGCTCCAATACTGTGCAGTCCTCACCAAGAGCTTCCCCTCCTACTGCGAAAAGGAGAAGATTGTAAGTCCTGCATCCTTGGGCAAAAAAGTGGTGAAATTCTCCTGAATCTCGAAGCTCATGGCTGGTCCTTTCCACTTCAGCCCTGCATCCTTATGAACAACATCCAGCAGCTCCGAGTCCTCCTGGAGAAGATGTTTGAATGCATGGGTGCCAAGCAGGTCAGCAAATGCCAGCAAATATTTAACACATTAAATAACAGCGCTTATTGAACCACACAAAGCCTCTGCTAGTTTGCTTATTAGAAATGTTTTAGTAATTGAACATCTAAATAGACTATTCAGATTTGGAACGATTTGAAATGGCTCAAAATAAACTTCAGACTTTTAGTAATACTCAGACTTCTGGATACATAGAAATATAAAGCAAATGCTGTTTGCGGTCATGACATTGTTGTTACTTACATTCTTCTCGTTCTTCTGTTATCTAAGTACAGTGTGATCACGCCAGGAAGTTTTTGATGTTTCCTTGATTGATAAAATAATGGAAGGTCCTTGATATCCCATGGCTTGTGGTTAGAGAAATCTGGAGCTTTGCATATGAACAATATGCTTACAGTAGGCCAATATTGGATATTATGTTCTGTGGTTCTTATTTATTTGTCATCTCATAGATGATTACTGTAATGAGCACACGGGAAAGGATGCAACTGCAGAAATATAGGCTTTATTCGGGAGTTGTAACCAGGCAGGGCTGGAATCCGAAGAGCCGTCTTTTCCAGAAATAAAGGCAGTAATCCAGCATCAAAGTCTTGAGAACAGACAGGAGTCAGTACACAAAGCGACAATCACAACAGCACGCAAATCCAGAAGGGCAGGCAAAGTTGCAACACAGGAAACTTGCTGAGGTCAAACGCATAGGCACCACAGATCAGAATAAATCTTCAGTCCGAATGATTCAAGCCCTCGCAATGACTGTGAGGCTAGAGTGGCATCATACGCAGCCCAAAATTGCCCGGCTGATACTCTGGTGAGGGGGCTCGTTGATTAGCGGGGCATGGCTGACTGGTTGCAGGCTTGATATTTACAAGGAAAATTATAGAGAATTTTTTAAAGAACAGGACTGGAAAACTCTTAGCTGTCATGGAGGGCTTATCATGGAGCATTTACGAAGCAATATGTCTCAGAATAAAGAATAAACATGGATTTTTGGTGCAGGAGTTGTTAGTCCAAGAAGCAGATTTGTCACAGGAGGGACCTCGATTTAATCCACAAATGTTCCCTAAATTGAACTTCCGAATGTAACTTTAGGGACTTTAATTATGAATCCTGACTATCTCCCTTTCCAGAAGCTTGACATTACACCTCATTTCCTGACATTTACATCCATTGACACTTTTCCTTATTGTAAAGAAAAGGCCTCTCAAAAATATAAAAGGCAACTTAGGGTCTAGAAAGAAGCCGTTATTTGGGGCTACACTGTGAAGTCTGCAGTGCCTGCATGTCTGAGTCGATTGGTGAAAAAATGGCCTTATACAGAAACACAATCTATAACGCTGCGATGCACTTTGGGGTTTATTCGGGTTTACAAGTGTAGTTGGTGGCATATCCTGTTTTCTTTTGTAAATTTATATCTTCAAAAGCTATTTTTATTTTTGAAAATGAAATTGTCATCAGCTGATTTTTTTTTTTACCCAAATTTTCCATTGATTGAATTCAAATAACTTTCAGTTACTTTTAATTCTCAGCTGTTAAAGTGATATTTTGCATTTTTAATTTCCATTTATTATATGTTTGATTACGCCTGATTTGCTTTTCCCAACAGTTAGCTGCAGAGGAGGAAAGGGTAGGTATACTGTAGTTGTTCACCTCACGTAAAGAAGACCATATGAAAAGTAGTTCTGCTAACAGTTTGAAGGAGGCTCTCAAAAATGTGCGGTAGAGAACACCCTACCATTAAGAGTCCTGTCTTTCTGCGGCAGTTGTTTGCTGTTTGTGTGTGTGTGTGTGTGTGTGGGGGGGGATCTTCAGGCTTCAGATTAGTCTTTGAGTAACGCACATGTTAAGTTTTATTGTGGGTAGAATGAGATCTGCTTAGCCTCTGCTTGTATTAGGTAGGCATCTGTGGTTTAAATGAGGATGTTTCTGTTAAACATAATGGCACTTTCACACCAATCCACCCTCCCCTGCTTTTCCATGAGTGTGTGTGATTAATCGGGGCTTCGTGTCAGCTGGATTGCTGAAGCCTCTAAGCAGGTTTTCAGTGTCTCTTCCATGCGGTAGTTTTGATGTGAGCTTTTTGGTTTCTTGGCTTTCTTGAGCTTGAGGATGAAGAGGAGGCAGGACATTTTGACGAAGAGGTGGGTGTGTGGGGCGTATCTTGTGGCAGTCAATTTTTTTCGGCCAGTGTCACGGTGCTCTATATGCAGTCGATATTCGATCTGTACTCATATGTATGGAGCAGTTAACATTAATAATGGTCACCTAAAGAAAATAGTAGTAAATAGATTGGTGTGTAGTTTAGGTGTACAGAAACAGAAGTCAAATTCTCTAAGCTACGTTACTCTGCTTCTCAGTAACTAAAGCTTCACGCTGCCCCTGCAGAGTAGACACAAATTTAACTTTAAAACATAGCACATAGCACACAAAAGATGGCTTGATAAATGCCAATATATTTATCACTCATATGTTGCCAAAGCGTTTTGCCTGAATAATCATTTTGGTTAGAAATATTAAATATGTTAAATTGAGACTGATTTTTTTTTTTACTTTTTTCACTTGAGTTTTCTATATTAAAGATAGTTAATTCCCTGACAAATAGTATATTTATTATTATTTTGAGTCATACTGGTCTTGACCATAGAAAGATGTTTGATCACCTTTGAACGATCAGGCAATACTGTACGGAATTTAGGCCAAGGGTTTGTATCGTTGCAAATTAACAAGCTGAGCTAATGCTTAATTATGACTCTAGTGCTGAATGCAAAGTTATTCAGTTTTCAGAGCATTTGAGTCATGCTTAGTGACCTCTAGGAGTGGGCAACCCTCCCACAATTCTTGACACTACCTGCTCTTAGACCACGCAGAACAAACAAATAGGGTGTATTTCACCAAGCATGTCATGACTGTCATTCTGTTGTTTATAAAACCATATCATTAGAAACAATGCTGCCTGTTAAAGATGGCTAAGATTTTATGTTGCTGGTCTATAACAAAAATATAACTCATTATTAATTAGCAAGTTCTAAAAACCTTTGTTTTTGTTAATCTGAAAGGCCATGTGTCTAATTTAAGCTTGCAAAGTGGTCACCAGCAGGCGTTATGTTGTTTGAGCCGATGCTGAATTACGATTGCCTGGGTAAAAGAAAAAATCTTCCATATTTTAAAACACCTTATCCATCATTATTTATACATTATGCACACAATGTCAGGCCTTGAGATTACATTTGGCCCAGGTCTGCTGGATCTAATTCAGCCATCAGGTTTCTGTTTTGCTTCTCTGTCCCGGGATGCTCTGGATACACAATCTCAGATAAAGTATTGCTCATTAGCTCTCAGATACAAGGAAGTCTGTTCTTCTGGCTCAAAGCACACACACAAAATTGTGTAGTTCAGCTCACTTTCCTTCATACGTTTCTCTATACCATAACAGACGTGTTTTACCTATGGCAGGCACACGGAGATTCTAATACACCTACCGTGTAACTATGTCCTTCACCATCACTGATGCCCTAATGGCCAGTAAATGAAAGAAAAAAAGACTGACTTCAGTGGACTTCAGTAATTTTAAGAGACTTCCTTTATGTTAGTATCAAGGGCAATCGAAAATTTCTAAAATTGCATCTTCTGTGTTCCATCAGCCCAATCAGAAATAGTTCGGTAATCATGACTGATAAAATTCAATGAAATCCAGCAGATTAAGTGTGAGTAAGTGGCTTAAAAGAAAATAATTATTCTTGATTAAGGCAATCTTGACCGAAATGTAAACCTGACACATCTCAGCTTTGTGTCCATGCTCTGCTGTTGCTTGGGTCACTACAGCAAAACTCAGTTAACAATCCACTGCCTTTCTGGGATGAAAAATGTGAGAAACATCAATTTAGTGGCATAACAGAAACGTCTGAGGTCAATAAATGTAGCTGTCGGAATTTATAGAGAGGTTTTTGTTCTGGGTTGAATCATATCATTGAATAGCACGTGAATTTTTCTCAGGACTGCACCCAGATGTATGTTTCTAGGGGTGTGTTTGTCTAAATAAGACTTCTTGTGATCTTGTGACTGGCTCCTACATGAAAAGCCATGTGCAGCACGCGAGCCTCTTGTTGGTCGTCCTTGTGTAGCATGTACAGATAGATGGAGATCAGTTCTGCTGGTTCCACGGTTCTCAGAGGCCATTTAAGTTGCCTCCGTTTTAATGACTTTCTTTCTTGCACCACATCAGTTTGGGTGCCCAAATTTAGCAGCTGATAAGGTGAACAAGGACTGGTGGGGGTTCGGAGGGTCGGATATTGTTGGGTTTATTCTGTGATTTAATTAGTTTTACTTTTGCAATAAACTGTTATTTACAAAATTATAATCTGAAACCTTTCCTGTGATGTAATTTAATATTTTGAAGGGTTAAATTACTTTCTTGATGCGAGGCAACCATGGATGAATGGAGCAGGGAGATCTGGATGGGCGTGGCCTATTTCTCACTGAAGTCACTGAGATACTTCAACTATTGCACAGTTTCATGTATTTTTTTTACTTTAAATTTTCTGACATCCTGGAATGGCAGAGCATAGTTTTTGAGGATGTCATTTCGATGTTGTAACATAGTTTGATTGATATGTCATGAAGGCGGACAGGTTCCTTTGGCTGTGTATGCAGTGATTTTGTGAGTTATGAGGGTTTTGCTATAAATGCTGAATGAAGTCTCACATCCTCTATTGTTTACAATAAAAAAAAAAAAATCTTATTTGAGAAAAAAAACGTAAAGCTTGGTTTGCTGAGCAGAACTACATAGATAGGAATAGATAGGAATTGTTAATATTTATTAGAATTACCAAGTGTCACCAATCAATTATTAATCACCAAGTGTTACTTTTATTATAAGAAAAAATGTTATAGTTTGTCCCAGAGTCTAATGAAAGAGTTCCAGGATACAAGTTCAGAGGAATCAGGTTTTACGATTTACAGTGAGAAATGACAGACACCAAAGCCTAATCCAAGAATTAGAATAAAAACACAAGCCAAGTGCAGAAAATCCTGGGCAATGCGTACGGCACATCCAGCAAACAGGGTCAGAAGACAGTGGAAGTCAATTAAAGTAGTAAACATATCAACCCACTGTTTCAGCAGTAACTGGACTAAACAGGTCACAGAATTTGCATTCGTTAAAGAATCCTCCATTTGCAGCAAATACAGCCTTGAAAACCTCGCTAGCATAATTGTAAAAGGGTTCTATAATGATCAATTAACCTTTTAAAATGATAAACTTGCATTAGCAAAATCAGCATTCCATTGGAACACAGGACTAATTATTGCTGATGATGGGCCTCTGTACACCTATGTAGATATTCCATTAAAAAAGCAGCCGTTTCCAACTACGATAGTCATTTACGACATTAACAATGTCTACACTATTTCTGATCAATTTGATGTTATTTTACTGGACAAAAAACTTTTCTTTCAAAAACAAGGAAATTTCTAAGTGACCCCAAACCTTTTAGTGGCAGTGTAGATAAAGTTATTTTGTTGACCCAAAGTATCTATATTTAACTGCATTCCCTAAATGCAGGAGTACTCCAGGAGTATTTGCCTGCACTCTCATCTCCCGTACCTTCTTGCCAGCTATGATTGCTTGGGCGTTTTTGTCCAAAGTCAGGGAAGAAATGGATTCAACACACATGGGATTTACCTGAGAGCTTGGAGCACTCATCTATCCTTGTTATTGATTAAAATAGGTGGACTTGTTTAAATCAGGAGTATCTCATATAGCTGGCATGCTACAGAGTATTGTGTAAGCGGAATTTTTTTATACCTGAAAATTTTTAAGTTTAATGAACACAAGAAAACTTGTGAAAAAAGCATATATTTGTTAGCTGCATAAATATTCAACCCCCCCAATCAAATCAAATAAAAACTTGCATGCATTTTGATACGCAGGATTGAAGAAAATGCCTGCATTCAGAATGATATTGATATCTAGTTTACCATTACAGTTTTTGAATTTACTGCACAGCTGGGATCGGCTCCAGCTTCCCCGTGACCCTGACGGATAAGCGGTTTAGATGATGGATGGATGGATGGATGGATGGATGGGTGGACTTTACTGCACAATATGCAGTCTGTGGCCTCTTACAGTCAGTTTCATGAATATTAAACATCTCTTCTGTAATTATTATGAAATAAGGAGTAAAGCAAACTATATAAACTAATCTTTTATTCTTAATAGATTTAGAAGAAAGAGAAACCCAGGTGGCATCGCTTTTTCTAAAGCCTTTACAGAGCCTGTAAAAAAATATTCACTAGCCCCCAGACTTTTTTATGTTTAATTATTATGCAAGATTGAATTGCATAATTGGAATTAATCTTTCGGCATTTTTGAAACTAATCAATTGAAAAAAGCACATAGTAAGTGATTACATAAGCATTTACCTATTTCAAGTTGGTATCCAATAGAGGCACCAATGGTAGGAATGATATCCTTGATTCTTTGTGGATAGGTCCGATTTGCACATCTGCAAAGTGCAAATTTCCTCCGTTCTTCTTTGCAAAACTGCTGCAGCTGTCTGTTACATGAGGATTGCAAATTGTGACGGCCACACAAGGAGCGGCTATCCGCAACCCAGTTAGAACGTGTAAGCATGTCAGATATTTATTTTAAAATAATTCATTACAAACATGGGTTTGTGTTGATGACTTTTATTTAAACTTTTGATTTTGAGTTGAGTGCAGATGCTTGGTTAACATTACGTTAATTAAGTCATCACTAATATTCATTGTTTGCCTTTTAGCCAGTTTTACCAGTTACAGCATCAGAACGTTGTTACTGGGGGATTCAAAAAGGGCTCTGAGCAGAAACAAAGACCCGATACGTAGTTTCAACAGGAAGTTGGGCCGTACCACTGCAGGCCAGCCAGGAGGAGGACCCTGTAAGGGCCGTAGTTTATTGCATTTTTTCTTAAAATATTAAACAATGTAAAATTATTAATTTAGGGGTGGTTGTATATGACCTGTTTCCTAAATGTTAGTCTATGTTTGCTAGAGGGTTATGTCAGTCTGTTTTGTTGTAATGGCCATTTTGTGTGTTTTAGCTCTCCCATTGATGTTTAGTGGTGCTGGACACCACATAATATGTCTTCCGTGTCTCGTGTTTTGGAGCAGTCGTTTGCCCTAAATGTAGAGCACCTTATCGTGCCCATAGGTTTTTTGGAAATGAGGTGGGACTGCTGGAGTTTGACCTCATTCTTTTATTAGCTTTCCATTTTTTCTGCACTTTGAGTCATCCTTTGAATGGTTTGTTTGATGATAGCTAATGTCATTCAGTGCTTGGGCAAATAAACCCATAGGTTTATGCTCACTTGTTCCTGCCTCTGTGCATCCTTATCAGCCATGTCCCATACATGAATCAGCAGCTTTCCACTTTCAGTTACAAATTCTCTATATAACTGAGGTCTGGACTTTGACTTGGCCATGCCAGGATATTAAATTTGCTGTTTCTCTGTAGCAGGTCCTAAAAGGATGGGAAAGATAGAGTGATGCATCTCTAATCAAATATCAAGTATATAACTGAGTACCAGATATATGTTTTAATAATAATAATAATAATAATAATAATAATAATAAGAGCCCATTGTCCCTGACTTATGCCCTAAGGCTGCCGGGGATAGGCTCCAGGCCCAACTGCAAGCATGAATTGGATTAAGTGGTTTGTAAAATGGATGGATGGATGGACCCAATTATGGAATGAAGTTTTGCTTCTTCCACTTTGCATCAACTTCATCTATTATATTATGAAGTCTGTCAGAGACTTCTGCAGATAGTGAGAGTGTTTCATTACATAGACAACAAACAGCCATTCTTTCTGGGTGACGGGTTAGGGAACCTCTATGGACGAGACGTTCTGGGAAGAAAATTACTACAACTCAAAAATGTATGAAAAGACATAATACTAGACATCAGTGAAACTAAAATGTATGCCGAATCTCTCTCAGGCTCTGAGAATTATGTTAAAATATGTAATGAAACATTGGAAGCGAATTGAAATTTTTTAGTTAACGTGTGATTTTAAAGCCAGTTAGATCAATGGATTTATTCTCTTTTTTAAAGTCAGGAACAAAAACCGAACTGGTGGCTTTTATGTTAGTTCAATATAGCATATGCCGTTCTTATTTCTGGATAGTTTACAACAACAATGAAGAAATCAACTCCTCTCTCTGCAGTCTTTTTTTCTCTCTCTGTTTTGTATGCCGCCTTTAGTTTGTGTGGGATTTGATTTGTGTGTTTGTGCAGGTGTGTCATCCTTCAGATTAGAGTGACCAATAAGAATGAACAGAAAATAGTGAGTAGGAGGTTTCTGCTTGAGAAGCTAGACTATGAATATTTAAAGCATAGAAGGGATGTAAATTCAAATGGATTTGATAAGACGTTCTTTGTTTTACTTATGAGTGCACAGTATAAAATATTTTATAAATTCATCCCTCAGGATTTTTCGTAAATTAGGTAGTAAAACCGGAGAGAAGTGTGAGTATAGATCACAGAATGTGTATAAAGGAGAGAAAAAGCCTGTCTTGTTTCTAAGGCATTCCTGTAGGCGGGTGCCAATAACATGATTAGTGAGGGTCATAAAATGAACAGGTGGTATGCTGGGCACAAGTGCATATCTGCTGGATCCAGTCAGCAGTCTGGGCAGCCACACCCTGCCAGACCACATCCTGCCAAGCCAAAATACCAACCACACCTCTTGTACATTTCTTAATTGACCTAAGGGAAATATAAGGACTTTGTTTCGAGGAGGCTTTTGTGAGGTATTGAGTCTGCTTCCTATGAGACTGGTGACTTCCTGTACTGTTCAATGACTTCTGGATTCTTGCGTGTTTTTTGGATTTGGTGGTTCTAGGTTGGTTTTGAACTCGGCTCGTGTTTTTGTGTTGCTTATCATTCCATTTTGTGGATCATTAAACTTGGGCTTCTGGACTTCTGTAGGTGTAGTAGGGTTCACCTCATCCCTCCAGATTTGGAGTTTCACATCCTGTCCCTGCCCTGTGTGGAGTTTCCTGTGTTCCCAGTGTCCACACTGGTTTCCTCTAGGTACTGTCTTTGGTCCTCCTGTAGACCGACAGCGTGCATTTAGGCTCCGTTCCCCAGTGTGAACCCTCGTCTTGTGCCCGGTGTTTAGTCGTTAGGTTCACTGTGACCCTGTGCTGGATAAGGAGTTTTGAAAAATGACAGGACAGGTAAAATAAGCAATAGCATTTCTATTCTTTAAAAAATATGTCTATAGAATGGGTTTTTTTATTCTTGTGCGTACCCAGAATTTCCACAATTATAGGTACCAAGAAAAACACTGTGAGCTTTGTCTCCCAATGGGAATCTGGAATCTCTGATCAGCAAGACAATACCTCTTAAAGTTGACCTTGCCATTTTAGGGTCTGTCTCAGCCATGGTCATGGATATGTTTAACTTGCCTGTATAAATATTCTACCTATAAAGTCTACATCATTCTGAACTGGAATCCCACCATCTCATTGGTATTTGAACGCTGCTATTATTTAGATAATTTTGTTTACGATTTTCTTAGAAGCCAGATGGCACACCCAGGAAGGTACAAATGAGAGCCAACTGTTCTACTAGGGGGTGGTCATAATGTATTGGCTCAGTGGTGTACATGTGGGTGGGTTAATTAAAAGTGTTACCTCGCACCTCCAGGACTGGGGGTTCAAATCCCACCTCTGCTCTCTATGTGTGTTTTCCTTGTGCTTCACTGGTTTCTTCCAGGTACTCCAGTTTCTTCCCGCAGTCCGAAGACATGCAATGTAGGCTAAGTGACATGAAAAATTGTGTGTGTGTGTGTGTGTGAGAGAGAGAGAGAGAGAATGGGAGAGAGACACTGTGCCCTGTAATGGGCTGCCCCCAACCTTTTGCCCTAAGCTGGCTGGGCTGGGCTGGGCTGCAGGACCCCACAACACTGCACTAGACAACAAAATGTATGAACGTGCAAATATATATATAATTAAACAAAATTATCTATATAAATGGGCTATATATATCCCAATCAGATGTTTGGGGGTATATTCTCTTTAACTGGATTCAGCTTTGAGAAGATAAAAACAGACAAAACACCTGTTACCATGGGAGACTGGTTGCTGATTGCAGTACAATGAGCAGGGCGCCATCTATAAACCCTGAGCAATCGCTGATGATTTGACAACAACCAGCAAACCATTTTTCCTTTATTTTGTTTTGATACACATTTGGGTTCTTTGTTACTGTATCTTAATATTTATCCTCTCTTTACTGTTTGCTCCCTTTCTTAAAGATCAAAACCACAGCCGTCGCAAAGAAAGTTACCGTTAATGTAGCTGAGGTTCTCTGGTCGAGTTGTTCGCGTCATGCAGTGTGTATTTGCTTAGTATCATTCGTTATCTATATGCTGGGCCAGTATGTGTATTATTTCAATATTTTCAAGTTTCCTTCAATGTGTTTTAAATTTGCAAAGCATAGTTCGTATTATTGCTGAAATTGATGTAGTACTAAATGTACGTAAATTGATATTTTAACATATATACAAATACCAAGTTAGAGACTCTGAAGAGAACACCAAGGGAACACTGAAATTATTCCTTCATTACAGCACTTTAAAATACCTTTCCATGTGCATTGGAATCTACTTTACATCTTCAGTGAATTGTTACATGACTGATTCACTTATGTAGTAAATATTGCTTATGGCTGCTGATGATATACAAACTACAAAATTAACTCAGTCACAGCTTAATAAGCAATTCATTTATGGATGGCTGGATCCCAGTGCGATAAGGTGACTGGTAAGACAGGTCAACTAATTATCCCGCTTCTTTTTTATCTGCTGTTCTTCATATGTCTTCTTGTCAATTTTTAGTTGGATCCGGAGGCTGGTGACTTGCTGTCCGATCTACAGGTGAAACTGAGCAATATTCTGGATGAACTGAGTATTGTATTTGTTAACAGGTGAGCGTTTTCTCCCCCTGTATCACCTACCCAGGCTAAAAACACTCACGTCACCCACACAGCATCTAACACATCACATATCGTGGATCTGTGTATTTTTGCAGCGTTTTGTCAGTCATGCATAACATCATTACCTTTGTGTGGCTGTCCATGACTTTGGTTTTTCGGGTCTTTTTGAAAGTAAGTAGATGCATTTACATGGTGTGCCCTTTCCACCAGCTTTGAGAGCCGGATCAATGGCTGTATAAGGCAGATGGCAGAAGTGTTGTATCAGGTGAAGGGTCCTGCTAATTCTCCCAGCATGATGGAAGCTGATGCCGACAACATACTGCGACCCCTCATGGAGTTCCTAGATGGAAAGTGAGTGACACATCTGTAATGTTTCTGATGCTTGTGAGTTCTGATTGGCTACTTTATTTTTCGGGGTTCTTTTACTGTTCTGTTTTGGCCTGCTATGTTCAGCATGTTGTCATATTGTCATCGTTTTAAGTCTTTATCTGCATTCTGCTGTTTGCAGCCACTCATAATTATTGTTAATTACAGGGATTTCTTTGTTGTGTGTTTGCTTTTTCTACCTGCCCTGCCGTCAGCCTCATGGTGTTTGCTGCGGAGTGTGAAAAGACCGTGCTGAAGAGAGTCCTAAAAGACCTCTGGAGGACTGTCATGAATGGCCTGGAGAAAATCATTGTCTTGCCGCAGAGCAGTGACACCTTTGTAAGACGAGATTTTCCCGTTTCCCTTCCTGCAGTTTCCTCTGATCCACTTCTCCATTTAACTGCCACAGTGGTGTGTCAACTGACATAAAGGCAACTGTTGAAGCTCTTCATGGTCTTACAGGATGAGCATAACAATTTAATGACATGTCTCCATCTAGTGTTTGCTTTTGGCCTTGCAATAGGTAGCGCTTTTGTGTTTTTGATTTGTGTAGGGTGCTCAGATCCTCACTGCTGCCAAGGAGCTAGGACATCTCTCAAAGTTAAAGGTGCGCCACATGACTTTTCCCCTCTGTTGTGTTAGACAAGAACAAGAACTGCTCTATTTGTCTGACATTGCAATGTATGCCGAAGTTTAGTCTACGGTAAGTTTTGTAAATGTGGTTACCCTGATTCATTTCATTTTGCTCTATTCCGCAAAGTTGTAACTATTTGTTTCATCTGGTTTTCAGGTGACTTGGTGTTATATGATTCAGTTTCATCTAGTTCCTCTTTATAAACTGGCTAATTTCAGAATTATTCATAGTAGCATCTAAGGCTACATGCAAATTCCCTTCCTTTCAGCACATTCTAAGACATACCTGGGTAAAGATGATATCCCAGTACATTTAGTAGTTTTGCTTTCCTTTGTAGAGTTCAACTGAAGCCAAAACTTTGACCCCAAAGCAGTGTGCAGTAATGAATGTCACACTTGAGAGCATCAAGGTGAGCAGCACAGTCCTAACAGCCAATTTCAACCAGCCTGATGCTGTAATACAGACGTCTTCCATGGAGTGTCTGCCTTTATCCTCTAGCAATACTTTCATGCCGGTGGGAATGGACTGAAGAAGACCTTCTTGGAGAAGAGTGCCGAGCTGTCCTCTTTGCGCTACGCCCTGTCCCTCTACACGCAGTCAACGGACACTCTGATCCGAACTTTTGTCACCACACAACATACTCAGGGTAAGGTAACACAAATCCAGCTTAATAAATAAAGCATGATTTAACAGCACGAAGGGTCTCAGGTTGGCTTGGTAATGGAATACACTTCAGTTTTTTATTTCATGTAGTTAGTCAATGAATTTAGCGTCTGTAATTTAATATTTTCTGTTTTTCTCTTCCCCACCAGTACATAATGGAATGGGCATGAGAATCACGGCTAATGAGAAAGTTTTGCCTGAGCGGGGTATGTCCTGAGCGACACCTAGTGCATATCTGAATGTCTGGAAGCACATGGCCAGTGCTGCATTGCATCGTGTCACACAGTTTCCTTGGTCAGGCCACTGGGTATTCATGTCGTCTGGATAAGTTGGCAGATATAGTCTAGCCTAGCTGAAAATCACCCGCAAATGATTTGCTGCAGGGCTTGGGACTGGTATTAATTTGGGCACATGAATGGCTTTTACAGGCTTATTTCGCTGATTTTATTTGTTAGCCACTGCAAATTCCCGTCTCAGGTGTGCCACTCAAGCTTTGAGTCAAATGCATTTCACCCATATATTCACGCAGGGCCGGGGGTGGAGCAGTCTTTCGGTGAGCTGTCCATGCAAGTGGACATTTCCACTGGTCCCAAGGAGCAAAAGGTCATGGTGAAAGGTAAACGAAAAACTCGAGTCAGCTTAGACTAACAATTATGACTCATGACCAATGCCTTAAGACAATAAGGAAACAATCCAGTTTTTAAAGCCCAAGAAAACAGGCAGTAAACTGTTCTCTTAGCTTGATACTTTTTCTCTGCCTCTAGTCCTGGCAGTAAATGGCCTGAAGTGGCAGACTTCTGGAATGTTCCGGCCCTTTGTGGACGTGACCATCATCGGCCCCCACCTCGGTGACAGGAAACACAAGTTCACCACTAAATCCAAGAGCAACAGCTGGTCGGCCAAATATAACGAGTCCTTCCTCTTGTGAGTGCAGTCCCACAAATCTGGGCAAACAGACACACCTTAGTTCATGGAAAGTTTCATCTCCATCAGCGTTCATGGCTCTACCATTTTAGTTTTACACAGACATAAAGTAATCGGAATGTCAGTAAACAGTAGCATTTCTAATTTTAACCGGTCTTCCTCGTCTCCTTAGCACTCTGGGAAAGGAAGTTCACTTGGACTGTTACGAGCTACAGGTGTGCGTGAAGGACTACTGCTTTGGTCGGACAGACCGGGTGGTGGGAATCGCTGTCATACAGCTGAGGGATGTGGCTGACAGGCGCACGTGTATCTGCTGGTGCTGCCTGGGCACACGGATCCAAACAGATGAGACTGGCTTGATGGTGCTGCGGATCCTCTCCCAGCGCTCCGCTGATGAGGTGGCCAAGGAATTTGTCAGACTGAAGGCAGAGACACGCTCAGCTGAGGAAGACCGATAAGGAATGAAGAAGATGGGGGGGGGTTTACATTGTTTGACCTCTAAGTAGTCACAACGTTGTTCCCCCTGCAGTTTTCCTATATTTTTTCATATTTGTCACACAAAATCATTTCAAATCTTCATACAAAATATTAATATAAGACAAGGAGAGCGTGAGATAAGACAAAAAACACAATTTAGACAAGCATTTCATTCAGTGAAGGAAAAAGCTTATTGTACGCTTATCGCCCATGTAAAAATAGGAATTACTGCCCGAACTTCACTGCTCCTGCCACCTTCAGCAGCAGCAAAAGCAATGGAAATCATTCCTTCACGTCACTGTGGAGGAATTTTGGCCCACTCTATTCAAAGTCGTTTTAATTCAGTCACGTTGGAGGGCTTTTGAACATGAACTCCCCGTTTAAGATCTTGCTACAGCATGTCAGGACTTTGACTAGGCCACTGCCAAACCTTAATTTTGTTTGTTTGGGCCTTTTAGAGGTGGATGTAATCTTGTGTTTCAGATAGCTGTCTTATCATAACCCGGTTGCACTTTAACATAAGATCATGGATTGATGACCAGATATTCTCCTTCAGGATTTTCTGGCAGAGAGCGGAATTCATGGTTCCCCGAAGAATGGCAGGTCACCCAGGCCCTGAAGTAAAAAGCATATTAGCACCACCACAGTGACTGACTGTTAGTACGCTACTGTTATTGTAGAATGCTGTCAACTTTACATCAGGTATAACAGGGCCAAAGTCTTCCAAAAAGTTTCAGCTTTGATTCATCAGTCCATAGAAAATTATTCCAAAAGCCTAGGGGTCATCAAGGTGTTTTTTAGCAAATATGAGATGAGCTTTGGTGTTCCTCTGCTTAGAAGTGGTTTAACCTTTGCATCTCTCTCATGGATACCATTCTTGCCCAGTCTATTTCTGATGGTGGAGTCACAAATGCTGAGCTTATCTGAGGCAAGCGAAGCCTCAGAAAAGTGCTTGCATGTTAGTCTTGGTTATTTTGTGAATTCCAGGATGCATCGTCAATGTGCTCTTGGAGGAATTTGAGTCAGCCAGCCACTTCTGGGAAGAATCACCACTGCTCCAAGTTTTTTCCATTTTGGAGAGAATGACTCTCACTGTGGTTCTCTGGAGTCACTGAGCCTTAAAAATAGCCTTATAACTCTTTGCAGTCTGATATATTTTAATAACTTTCTCATCTCTTCTATGTACTGTAGTTCCTTTTGCTAAGCTTGCTGCTTGTTGAGACTGTCTGATCGATTTCACGCTGCTGAAATGGTTCTACTTTAGGCTGGCTTTACACCACAATTTCCCCCCCAATTTTAGCTCTGACTCATAGCGAGTCAACACCAGTGGGTCCTAATCTGGCGAACGTTGGAGAGTATTGTTACTCAGTGTAGATAATCGTGTGGTGTACAATGGCCACAGACTCTAGTTTAAGGCATCTGGACTGTGGTTCCGATGAGTCGTAGTATTTGAAACATCTGAATTCCACGATTGGAGTTGGTTTCAGATCTGCTACAGTTGTGTAGGGTGTTCCCCAGATTTGATGTAGTGGAGAGACACCCTAAGTCATGTTTAGATTCGACAGGGCTGGCATTAAGAAAGCCTGGGTGTATCTGATTTAATTGAGCCCTATTGCCAATTAAATTGGATAACTGGTTAATTGAATCACTACAATTACATTTTCACACTGGGCTAGTCTCTTTTTCCTTCAATAAATGAAACAATAATTTAAAACACTGCATTTTGTATTCACTCAGGTCATCTTTGTCTTATGTTACATTTTGCTGAAGATCTAAAACAATTAAATGTGACAAATATGCAAAAATAAGAGGAATCCAGAAATGATTTTTTTTTTTTTTCACAGTGCCGTCGGGAATGAAAACACGGGACTTCTCTCAGCTAGTCTGTGACAGCGAGCGAGATTGGAAAGCTTTAGCTGGTAGAGTACATTCCTCCCACTAAGCCTTACTCTCATTTTTCCTCAATTTGTCAGGAAATAATGAGGAAACTGACAGCAAATGCTGAAAAATGACACTGAGAGCCTCAGCATGTCTGACCGTTCTCTGGTTTGTGGGAACTCCGTCTTCCCCTCCTGACTCTCACCCAAACACGTACACTTCAGTGTCAGTGAAAGTGTCAAGTTCTCCGCTTGCCAGGTCGCCAACAGCAGACGTGATCCATTCTCTTAAACAGTAACCTGTTCGCATCAATGGGCAGATTTCTGAGTGCAAATACACGCACAGCTCATCCTGAACATCATTCTTTGTACATTCAGTAGTGTGCATGCAAAAAAAAATAAAAAATACCAACGCGTAGAATATGTTTATGAAACATGGACGAATTATTTACAGGCTGCATAAACAAAAATCATACAAAGCATTAGGATTACCAGGACATTTGTGGATGATTGTTATCCAAACAGCTGCATACCTGTATAGCAGTCTATAGCCTTAAAGGATGTCGTTTTTAGAGATAGCGAAATTAAAGATGATTCTGCGGGAAAAAAAAATTCCTTAATTTAAGCACACAGCATTCTAGGGAAGTGTGAGTGTGCTGTCGCGATGCTTTTAATGTTCAGCATATTGGCATCCTCCGCATTCTCGGCACAGGCTCCAGCTTCACCACCACGCTGCACTGGGTGAGTTGGTTATGGAAAGGCGGTGTGCGATGATGCTTATTATTTTACCCTTATGTCTTCCTGTTTCTACAGTCTGTGTGTTTCTGCACTCCGCATGGTTTGCTCAGGCTGATACCCAAGTCGTTTAATAAGGTTAAAGTGAGTCTCTCTGAAGCATCTTCTTTTACTGAGTAAGGTAAAGTCAGAGAAGAATTTTCAATAGGAAATATGAGTTGTAGCATATATTTTTGAGTAAATCTGATATTCTGATTAAAAAAAATGAAGTTTCTGATATTTTTATGAATGCTAAAGAAAGTTTTTCCATTGTAGTATATGCAGTTTTCCTTGTTTATGGTCTCATAATTACTTTCACGTACACTAATGAATGGAAGGCCTGTCAAACAGGCAAATGCATTCAGATTAATAGACGTTTACCACATGCTGCAAATTCAGCAGTTTGATGCTTTGGTTTCTCCATTTCCATCATCATCTTTGGGGCCTTAATACGTCAATTAAACAATTTTAGAACTCAAACTCAGTATCACTTGTAAAAACACAATCTCATTCAGCTCTTTTTAGTGGGAATTTATTTTAAGTGGATAGAAAACTTAATATAAATTAGTATAATAAACGGACCAAACTGGAAATTCTCAGTAACCTCATTACTATCACGGTGTTTCTCATTCATGCTGTTTTGTACAATTTAGATCGATTAACAGAGATCACTGGACTGAACTGATGGGATTTTCCACTTTAAGCGTGAAATGGGACCAGTCATTTTCCATGGTTTTAAATTTGCTGCATAAATCTTAAAGAGATGACATTATGCTTATTTTATCAATCTATTTTCAAGTCTGAATGATAAAGCAGTCAATTATCATCCTTAATTATATTAACATATATGATAGCATATGCATACACGAACCAGACTAGCCCATCAGAGAAAAGTGAGAACGCTGGCGATTGCACTGTTTCGCTGTGCTGTCTGCATTCACGTCTGCACCTCTGACCTCTCTCTTTATTCACTGTGTGCTGCCCTAATGTACGGCTGAACGGAGCAGTGATGCAAGACAGCAGCACAGCACAACAAGACATGAGCCTTTGTGTAAATCTTGTGCCAAGCAGTGCAAAGGTGTGTTGTTTACACGTCAATTTTAATATGTGGACTTGCACAGCTATTCATCTTCATAAAATGGCTAAAATTGCATGCACTGTATGTTACCAAGTATTCAAAAGCTAGAGTTGTGAATTTTTATGTATTCTAAAATGGTGGAGTGATGTTAATTACAACTTTGAACTACTTGTACAAAAACATGAATTTTACATATAAAGCTTTGATGGCTCGTGTATCTATCACCGTGTTTCACATTCTCGTGATTTTTTTTTTCTTTGTATTGTGGCTTAGCACTTTTCATCGAACTTGACCATGAAAAAGTGCTAGCATATTTCTCCTAGATATCAGATCCCGCTGGTTTACTGACTCCTCTGATCGGAACGTGTACTTCAACATCCCAATGCTGGCTGGGACACCCCGTGTCAATGCAATGCCCTGTGTGTCTGAGCGCTGTAGGCCAGAATGCCCTAAAGGTTTGAGTGTAACCAGCAGCTGGATGATGGTCATGATGTGACAGGTGATAGGTTAGTAATATTTTTGAGGTTGACTTTTTGTTTGGTGACATTGCAGTCTCAAATCATCTGTAGCTTTATGCCATCACGATGAACTTCTTGGTTATTTTGGGATCACAGAAAGCATCACTCCTCCTGCTGTCTTTGAATATTGATCACTGATAGCAAAACTTTTTAGTTTTTCTGCAGTTTTTTTTAATGTCTGCATTTTTGCTGTCTTTCGAGTGGCACTCCTGTGTTTTTTTTTCCTAAATAGATTGACATACTACTTACATACCTGCATCACTGGCTCAGCATCATGAATTACCCAGATACCCATTTCACGCAAAGTGCTTAAGAAAAGTGTCCTCTGAAAAGAACAATACGATCTCACAATACTAAATCTAATTGAAATGAATGCCACTAAATCCTATTTTGAGGATGAAGACATTTCCTCTGGAAGCTGATAAATGAGCATTAAGGTACATCGATAAGCGAATGATTAAAGATTCCTTTTTAGACTGTGAATGTCTGGAAGGAGAAGGTCTGTGGTCGATGGTTGATGTTGTCCGTGTTGTTAATCATGATGTTGTTAATCTTTTTACAATCCAGTAATTCTGTTTCACACATATTGCTGCAAAAATAATATTGCTACTGACAGCTCCAGGACACAAAAGACTTTTAATTCTATCTAGATCATTGCGCCATACTGAAGCAGTGAAAACCATTAGCTAATGAGTGCAGCCGGCATCTAAAAATGTGTTTCAGCTGGGTGATTCTGCATCTGCTGTTACTCTTTCATGACTGACATCCTGTATAATGTCCAATGCTTAGTATGACTGCTTCTTTTATATTCTACATGGACATTTCCTCCCTGAATTTTAACATCCCATGTTAAACTTTCCATATGTAGCTTCAGACGGGGTTTTTTTTTTTTTTTTTTTTTTAAGCACGTTATCAAAAGCTCATTTACCTGAATTGGCCGTTGGGTCCAAAGATCGTGCCACTGTTTGTTTAGTTTCAAGTCTGCTGTGGCACTGCATTGAGAACCTGTCATACATCCACACAGAGTCAGTCTTCCTAGTGTTCTAGTGGAAAGCTGCAGGGGATTTTGGGTATGCCTGTCGACGTGACCATACCCCTGCAAACGCTTTGTGAATAAATATGAGCAGGAGAGAAACCTAGAAGAAGTGTGTGTGTGAATACATGGAACACACTATGTGCTGGATGTAGCTGAGCTTGTGTGTGTGTGTATTTTTGAGAGCGAGAAAGGAAGAGGGGTGAGGTTAAGTTAGTAGTATGTGTGAAAAAAAAGCCATAATCTTTCGGCAGCACTCCTATTGTTCTGTGGGTAGCCACTTCCTGTTGACCACAGTCATAATCCGAGAAAGGATTACTTGTCTTACTAATGAATGGTAAGGTTCCCATGTTTTATGTTTCACATTTGATTGCAGGAGTTTATAAAAACAAATTTCAGTTTCACACATGAATAGTTTACATTTATTTCTGACTTTGAAGTTTTCAAATTTACAGGTTAAATACGAAGATTAAACTTTTCTTGTTAGTTTAATTGATGCTGTTAGGAAAAATGAACTACATTCTTATTATTCTTAATATTTTAAAAATAAGATTAAATATACCTGTCATATGATATAGTTTGCATCTCTTTACAGGTTTTATTACACTTCTCAAAAGACAAGGTGTTGTAGCTTAGAGGTCTTAGTGTGGGCTATTCTGCGAGTTAGGGGAGTTTTCTAAACATCGATGAGATGTAAGCTGGCAAATGAGCTTGCAGAAAGGTAAGTAGGAACTGTTCTATCTTTGGAACCATTTTCAGACCAGAATTTGAAAAAGCTTGGTTAAATTTTGTTTGTGTATGAAGCAGGATCATATTTTTATTATGTTTAATCATTGGTAATAAGTATTCCTGCAAAACTCTTCTTCCCATTCATCGTACAATATGGAAAATGAAAGGAAGGTTAAGGGAATTAATAGCCATTCTGGCAGTGAATAAGAATAATAAAATCTAGCAAAATAGCTAACTATATGCACGTGTTTTATAATAATCCACTACTATAATGAATAGATTTCATGAATTTCTTAATTACTACATGCAGTGAACTAGTGATTGTAGCTTTCGTTTCAGATGGTGATTGCACATTCGAGTGATTTTTCAACAAGATTTGATGACGTTTCCCCCCCCACAAAGGTGAAAAGGTGGAAACACACGTGTGTAAAATATTTCAATGTTCAGCGCACTTAAATGGTAAACTGAAAAAGACAAATCCTAAAGGTTAAAAATGGCCTCAGTGATGAAGTTGGGGGAAGTGTGACTGAGTGGTAAGGAGAAAGAGAGAGAGAGGGCCAGCCTCACACTCTTTTATCTCCTGTGTAAGTGCTTGATTTGGTACGGGGCCCACTCCTACTTCCTCTCAACCAGCTCTGCTGAGTGCCAGCCTTACATGTGGACTGACGTGAACAGGGAGAGGCACAGAAAGACTGGGATAGTTTCACAGGCTGTTTATTGCTCCGTTGTTAAAGTATATAAGGTTGCCTGACACACACTGAAGGAACCAAAGAAGGTAAGAGGTTCGTCTGCTTCATCTATCCCAGAGCGTGGGGGATGGGCTTGGTTTTGGGATTGGGCAGGGGTGAGTATCTGGTTGACGTAATGGGGTGTAACTTGCCCCCATGTGTTCCGTCCAGCAGTCTTATATGGCTCTATTAGCTAGAGAGTTGATGCGTTGGTGCAGAATCCAGGGAAACGTTACGTTTTTCCACGGTTGGTTTCAAGCTTAGGAAAAACATGGATCCCTAGAAAAGAAGGGAACGAAACTGCAAGTTTCTGGTTTACATTAAATCTCTCTATGCTTTTGATGCATTTGCTGAATGATTTGAAATCAGCAACTTTCTGCAAGTTTCCTCAATAATAGAAAATAACTTATCTCTGTTATTTGCCTTATTGCAGAGGTAAACATGTAGAGATGCTGTTGTGTTTGCTATCTTTATGTTGTGGTGATACATGAATGCAAACCAATGAGAAACACGGGATTTTCTTCATGTCTGTGAACATCAGCATGGTTCTGTAGGTGCTAATTAAATTTAACTAAATATAATGTTCTGAATTCACTCTGTGTTCATGATTTGCATACCTGTGTTGTCTCTCTTTTCTCCTCCTCTCTTTTTCAGCTATAAAGATAGAGTTGCTCTACTGGCAGAGAATACATACTGTATAGTGGATTTTACAAAAGTATAAAATATAATAAAATATAGTGTAAAAATATACAGTATAAAATACTTCCTTCAAACAAATTTGAAAAATTGTGACACAGGCTTTGTAATTTACCATTATTTGCAACTTATATTAAAGTTACAGAATCATTTTCTCACTCTTTCTCTTTATAGATGAGATTTCTTTACAAATTAGAGATTTCTTTACAAATTAGACCAGATTAATAAACAGTGTTTTCAAGAACAATAATGCAGAGGGAACTTACAATATTCATTATGAGCCCCATTGTAAGGTCCAACAACCATTATAAGCCACTGTGAGTTTCACCAGGTCAGCTCATTGATGGAGCCTTCAGCTCATTCATCCTTCAATGAAAATATCAGTTGTGCAATAATGATATACAATGTTCTTTTCAGAATTACGTAGTGGAATTATTATACGGATGAGCTGATATGTGTTTTATCAATTAATAATGCAGCATCCAATCAAACAGTTTTAAATGCATCTGGTAAACTGAGAAAGGATAACACTCTCAAGCTTTGAGATATTGAATTCAGGTTCTATAAGACTTCTTGAATTATTTATCAGACTCTGGTCCTTTTCAGCTTTGTGTTCGCTCTTCGAAGCGACGTGTCAAAGTGTGACAAGTCTATTGAAGAACTTCATTAGGGAGCTAGCTGGAATGTGCTGGATTACGTATATTATCTTCATGTATATTTTCTCGCTGCTGGTAGCTGTGGAATTGCACATTTGACAGACTGATACAATACTGTACAGCATTGTGCAGCTGGATGAAGGGTTGCTTTATTTCTACTTTCAAATGTTTGGGTAGAGGATATTTTGGGGTTCCCAAGTGGATCTGCCAAAAATGGAAGTATCCCCAGTCCAAAATTATGGGTAAAGTTGTGTTTAAAATCCAATCTATCTAGAAGCGAATAGATTACATTTCTGGAGGGCTTCACTTAGATGTTTTTGGCTAACTTGACATAATGTACCAAAAAATGTATGACTTAGCTAAGTCAGGCTTTGGCTTTGTGGAATTTGCGTGTGTGTGTGTGTGTGTGTGTGTGTGATATTCCCTGGAAAAACACCGGTGGACTCATTCAATTTAACTACAGGCCTAAATTGATAGGTCTGACTTGACTGACTTTTCGTTTGTTCAGAGGCTAGTCTTAACTCATATTTATTCAATACTTCAAGAACATTGTACAGAGTTATAATTAGCGTCAATTCATTCTTACCTCTTTGTGTAATGAGGTACCCGAGACATTGAATGGTATATCCAGAATGCTGTAACAAGGCTACCATCCATATAAGGTTGATGGGGTCTGTGCTGGAGTGTTGGAATTTTTGGGTAGGGGAGCTGCTTATCACATTTCTTTAGTGGTCTCTTGAAACTGTCTACTCCAGATGGACATGGCCTTTCCTAATGGATCCTTAAAGTCCCATATGGATCTCTGGAATTGTAGTGGTGTATGGTCTGGTTTGCATGGCCCGCATGGAACACAGAGATATTGAGGGTCAAACGAGAACCTTCAACAAGTAAACTGTGTCATTTTTGTGGACCACAGAGAAGTGAGAAGCCGTTTCCTTGATAAAACTTTGGAGAGGAAAAGGCCTTCACATTTACACTCAGCATATAATATGCATCACTCAATTTGGATTTAAAATCAACAGGCAAGGCACACATTTGTCATTTACATTTCTCACGATACTATAAGCATGTACTGGGGTCCAAAAACCTGAAAGCATATTGAAAATCTGGTAATTTTGTAATTTTTTTCCTTTAATCCAGGAAGTAAAGTTATGAGATACTAGGCTTACATAGCGGATCAGTGGAAACAAGTACTGTTTACTGATGAATTCAAGTTTGAGATTTATAAACAGAAGGTTTATGTAAGGAGAAGAAGTTAAGAGGTTTATGCTATTGTGCATCGAAGCAACAGTGATGCATGGTGGAGGGAATAGTCAAATCTCTGGGTGTTTTGTCTACTCTGTAGGGGGACAAATTTGACTCCATTCTTTAGAAGCATGCTATTCAGTCTGGTTTGGATCTTTTGAATGAAGGATTCATACTTCAGCAGGATAATGTCCCCAAACACACTTTTAAGCTTTGGAAGACCTACTTGAAGACCAAATAAGAACAAGGAGTTCTGACAGTCATTGACTTCCATCCACAGTCACCTGACCTAAACTCCATGCAATATTTCTGGAGGCACTCGAAGCCTAAGAAAACCAAACATTCAGTAACATCACAAGACTCTCTTTAGAACATTCTCAAATCATGCTGGGGTAACACGGATCATCAGGTTCTGCACAAACTTGTGAAGTCCATTCCAGCTTGAGTGCATGCTGTCAGTAAAGCAGAAGGGGCAAAGAAATTCCAAAATTTATGTACATTTTTTCAAAGATTCAACTCAAATTGTTTTGCGGTCTTGGACTAGCCAAATGGTATACAAGATAATGAACTGTCCAGGGAAAGATGGCATTCAAACCAGCATTGGGCGTGTCTGATCTGTAATGTTGATGTAACGTTGTTGGTGGATGGAGCGGTAAGGCGAGATAGAAAGAGGTCCTGTTAACTACAGGTATTATATAGGAAGACCCTTTTACAGCCATGCAGTTTCACAGCTATCCAATTAAGAAAAGCCAGTTTCACTGCTGTGTCTCTGTTTCAGGATATCCTTATTTGGTCCTTTCTTACATTTAAACTGATTTGACCATCAGCAAAAAAAAAAATGAATGTAGGTACAGCAACTACTTAATAAATATTAATGACAGATAATGATAGCATGAGCAAGGAAATTGTATTAAAGAGTAAAAAAGAAAAAAAAAACTCGACATCTTGCAGGAGCAACGAGAAAAAACCTTGAATGTATCTACGTAAATAACAAACACATGTGAGTCATTCACGAGTTAAGCATTAACATTTGCTTAAACTCCCCAGCTGTTATTTTCCAATCCCGGCACTATGAGAGGAAAAATATGTTTTTCACCTAGGACTACAGAGCTATTGTCACGATCGCCTGGCCCAAACCCACAGAGAGGCTTCCACACAGGGATGCTAGTGCAAACTAGAGTTTTAATCACTAAGCAAAAGGCCAAACTGAAACAACGGGCTTTGCCCTGAACCAAGGCGACGATAAACAAACTCAATGGAGCAGACTGTGCACCATCTAACAGCTAGCGCTAGGCTAGAGAACTGGGGGGGGCCAAAAACACTCAGCTGTGAGCCACCTACATATTTGGGGAGGACACAAGTGAATCACGTGAGGGTGATCAGGGCACAAACACTGGAAATTAACTGATACAATATGGAAACACTAAACCGTAGTCAGTAGTCCAGGGATTGGGATTGCTAGAAGCCTGGCTTCAATATTACAGCTATCTTTGTGTTATCAGGTCGTATTTATATACTTTGAAAGTGTCAATTTGTTATTATTCCAAGTTATTTTCTTTTCTAACTGTTGGGTTGGCTAGAACACTGGACTTCAATGATCCTGTACTGGTACACACATACCGTACACAGCTGGAATTTTCTGGAAAACAAGACATTAGTATTTGACCATAGTAAATATAAGTAACATGACATCTAGTTTGGATGTTTTGTTTTAAGTGTTAAACTAAAAACCAGTTACACAAAATGATACGATAGTTTAATGGTCATTACATGTAAGTCATTAATCACTGGCAATACTGATACACAATGATTTTATTTTTGTAAGTTTACAGTAGAAAGATCTCTCAGGATTAATTAAACTCGTTTTGAAAGCTCCTTGTAAAAGGCCTACTTTTGCTTAGAGTCTCTTTCAGAGGTGAGATCCTCCAGCTTTTTGACAGGTTGGCAATAAAGAGAAATGTAAAAATGAACAGTTTTAACAACTGCTGCCAAAACCCTGGGAACATGCTACCACAATTTGAATCGTTCTTAAGATACTTTACTGGCTCATTGGAGTGTATTTTCAATATTTAGATTTCCCCCTTTTTTATGTCCTCATGATTCTGACCAGGATAAGCAGGTAGAAATGGATCATGGATGAGTGCAAATTTTTTTGTCAACTAATTTTTTGGTTCCAGTTTTGCAAAATGTTTTATCCATCCATCCATCCATCCATCCATCCATCCATCCATCCATCCATCCATCCATCCATCCATCCATCCATCTTCAAATCGCTAGTCTCAGTTATGGTTTGGGTGGCTGGAGCACTGGTACCAAGGCAAGAGTACCTCTCTGGATGGGATATCAGTCCATTATTTTGTTTTCTGTAATAATCAATTAAAAAGCTAGATTTCAAACGACTGGTAACAGGCAGGCTTCAAAGGCATTTCTTTTTTTAATTTCTTCATAGAATGGGTCTTTACAGACAAATCTATGTTTCAGTTAATGACAAGTTTCATTAACTTTTGCCATTTGAGACAAACAGCACAGGCTTCTTCTTTTGAAATGAATCAAATAAGGAAATTAATGGTTAAATAAATAACAGCAGATAAATAGCAGTCTTCAGAAATTTTGAATTGTTGTATACTGAGTCCAATAACAAATAGTCAGAAATATTTAGCAGTGGGCCATGTGGTGTTAACAATAATTTAACAAAGTAGGTATCGATAGAAAAATCAATATTTATGATACAAAACAACTCTGCATTGTGGATTAGGACGGACGGTGCTGTTACTAACAACAATATTTCGTGCTTCTCCGCAGTACTTTGGTTTAACTTGATATTTTTTTTGTTTTTATGTACTTTTTTGTTTGTTTGTTTTGTTTTGTCTAAAAACGTGTTCAGCAACAACGCTGGCAGATTAATGTCATGAAAGATTTCAGCAGATATACAAACCTATAGCAATTTGGAAATTTGTAAAAATCCAATAATATACTGCTCAAAAAAATTAAAGGAACACTTTTTAATCAGAGTATAGCATCAAGTCAGTTAAACTTCTGGGATATTGATC
>JAACJT020000034.1:18966668-18978934 GCA_009936485.2 Gymnarchus niloticus
TCAGTATAGACATCCAGCATGATTTTCTTCCCATTGAGATCTGATGTGTTTTCAAAGTGTTCCTTTAATTTTTTTGAACAGTGTAGTTATACCAATTATGATTACAATCAATCTCTTACATCACTCGTTTGATGCAGGATGCCGGTCAATTGCAGGGTGCATCCACAAGCTATGGACAATTTAGAAACACCAGTTTACTTGATTGCATGTCTCTGGAGGAGGAGACACAAGCAATCAGATGGTGTTAGCAACTCAAGCAGCAGCAGGATTCATACCCCCCATGCATGCACTGAGCCACTGTGTCCCATGCTATGGGTTGTGAACACACGACATAAAAAAAAAAGCTGCTACAAAGTTTTCTATGCTCTTGTTTTTTAGGAAGATCATGGATGCACAGTAGTTAAAGATGGGTTCGCTGATGTCATTTGAGTTCAGTTGTTTTAAAGGAAAAGAAAAGGGTAAGTTATCTCTGTGTACAGATTGCTTGATTTACCATGCAATCCAATTTAATATTATAAACATTCATAAAAAATACGATATAACCCAGATTCCATTCTTTATGTCTGTGTTTGTTTATATGACTGTCATGCTTAAATATGTCGAATTCAAAGGCTGACAGCCCAAATTCCAGCCGTACATATAACACCTAGGAACCACTCAAATAAAATCCCTTTGGGTATAAATGATAGCCAAGCATTGAAATGACAGCATGGCCATCATTCTGTTATCTGGTGACAACAATAACTCATATGTACAGGAAATGCATTTCTGCTAACTTGTGTCCGCCTTCCGTAGAAGAAAGACGCAACTCCACTGGGATGCCACTTTCAGTATAATACTACAGTCATGTCTTGGGGATGCTTTACGTATTCATTAATGCTATGCCTGTTCGTGGAGATATTTAAGAAAATTGAGTTCTTACCTGAGGACGTAGCATCTTGCTTCACATAGCTAATGTTTAATGTTATTTTCTAGAGGAGGAACGACGGCTCAAAGCGAATAACAGGGAGTTTAACCTACCCTACAAGTATGCAGTAAGTGTGTAATCAGCAGCAATAACACGGTCGCTGTGGAGATTTTATATTCACAGCTGTTTACATTATACACTGTGATCATAACAGCTAAATTTGTCATTCTAATGCTCTTCTAATTTGAATCTGCATTCAATTAATTTTATTTTGTTTTTTGTATTTTTTTTACATTTTTGTAAGCATAATTGCATCTTTTTACTTATGATCTTTAGCACCTCCATTGCCAGTGGTACAGATTAATAACAAAAGAATACAGTGAATGATTTATACACACTGGCCATCAAAAGCTTTGGAACATAAATTTCACTTCATCAGTGCTACGTACAAAACAGAAAGAACGCAATTAAGGAAAAATATTTAACAAATGCCAAACACCATCTATGCAAAAAAAAAACAGATTAAATCTTCCAAAGAGCGACCTTTAATCGTGATTACAGCTGAACAAACTGTAAGGCATTCTATTAATAACCATTAATTAAAAACTCACTCAACAAAGAGTATTTTACTGAAATTTCAGCCACAAACAATCTGCGTTAGAGTGTAGCCTTGATCATTCTGTCCATACCATCCCGAGTTAACTCAATGGCTAAAGGTCATGTGATTGCATCTCCAGGCCATCAGGCCATATCACATACCAGTCATATCAATTTCCCTTCCCTTAATCTTCTTTATTATTCAAATTGTTAAGACAGCATTATTACAATTACAGCCTTGTTTGACCAAAATGCCTTATACACTGACAGTATAGCTGTACACAGCCACACACACACACACACACACACACACACACACACACACACACACACACACACAGTTGGAGTCAGAAAGTCAGAAGTTTACATACACTTATCACAGACATGAATGTCACGGCAATATTGGGCTTTCAATGAACTGTCCTTTTTCTGGAGTAAAATGACAAAACAACATACATCTCTAATAGAAAAGATAAAGATTTTGGTGCACAAGTTTTAATTTATTTTGGGTTTTCTAAAATTAACAGTCAAAATTATACATTCAGGGTCAAAAATATACATGCACCCACTTAGATTCTTAATTCAGAGGTGCTGAAAGTTCCAAAATGTCTTTTAACTTGGTGTGAAGGCTACTTAACTTCCTGTTAGTGATCATGATGGACTACAGCTGCTAGATTCTCTGTGGCAACATAAAAAGAGCCCGTTTGACAGCACTCATTGGAGTGACGAAAAATGAAAATGAAACCTGCTGGAACTCCAGTGTCACTGTCTGCAGTTCAGCGGATTTTACATCGCCAAGGACTGAGAGCCTGCTGTCCAGGAAAGAAGCCCCTGCTCTAAAATCGACACCTTCAAGCTAGACAAAACTTTGCAGCTGACCATATGGATTAAAAAAAGCCTTCCAGAGGAAGCTTTTATGGTCAGATGAGACAAAGACTGAGTTGTTTGGTCACAATGACCAGAGGTATGTTTGGAGGACTAAAGGTGAGGTGTTCAGCCCCAGGAACACTGTACCAACTGTCAAGTATGGTAGTGGTGGTAGCATCATGCTCTGGGGCTGTTTTGCTGCCAGTGCCACTGGTGCATTGCACATAGTGGATGTAATAATGAAGAAGGAGGACTCCCTCGGAATTCCTCAGTATAACCTCAAACCATCAGCTAGACAGTTGAAACTTGGACACAAATGAGTGTTCCAAAAGGACAATAACCCCAAACACAATATCAAAGGAACAGATAAAGCAAGCTAGCATTAAACTTATGGAATGGCCATCCCAAAGACATGACCTCAACCCTATCAAAATATGTGGCCTGTGTTTAAAAGTTGGGTCAATGCCAGGAAACCAACACATTTAACTGAACTCTACCAATTCTGCCAAGAAGAGTGGTCAAATGTCCAACCAGAATTCTGCACAAAGCTTACCAAAAGCTTCTGGTCAAGGTGAACCTTTTTAGGCTACATTTAACCAAACCTTACATGTGCTGTATGTCTGTTTTTGACCCTGTATGTAAAATTTTGACCCCGTGTTTATTTCTGGAATCCCAAAATAAATTAAAACTTGTGCACCAAATTCTTGTTTTTTTTTTTTTTTTTCCCTATTAAAGATGTATTAGTATGCTGTACAATCATCAGTCATTCTGCCCCAGGAAAAAAAAAACAAAAAAAAACAGTTCAAAGAAATCAGTGAAAGCCCAATATTGCACGAGTCATGTCCATGATGAGCGTATGTAAACTTCTGACCACAACGTGTTTATATATGACCAGGATATGGAGTTTGACTGGATGGATGAATGTCTATACGCTTCCTTTAGTAATGTATATACAGCACATTCGTAGAGGCCAACAACACTGATGTACCTTTTTGTCTTTTCAACCAGACAAATGCAATAAAAACCTCCAAGTACAATGTGCTCACCTTCCTGCCCCTCAACCTATTTGAGCAATTCCAGAGGATAGCCAATGCCTACTTTCTCTTCCTGCTTATCTTACAGGTAACTGCCGTTAGCCATATCTCTTTCACTATTAGTAGGATATTTTATAAGATTAGATTGGATTAAATTGGATTTCCTATTTCCTATTCAATTGAGATTTGTTTGAGCTCGACTACAAATAAAAACTTCTAAGCTATTGGGAAAATGATGTGCATCAGTCCTGATCAGTTTAGTGTCTAACAGCGGGAGAGAAACTGGTTATCATTGAGGATGATCACATGGATATGCATTATGTTTATTTTAGGTGATTCCACAAATTTCCTCTCTCTCCTGGTTCACCACAGTCGTGCCTTTGGTCCTGGTTCTTGCAATAACAGCAGCCAAAGATGCCAGTGATGACATTGTGAGTACATGGAGGTCGACTGTTTCCCTAACAATTCATTTTTTATACCCATTAAAAACGAAGACTACAATGAAACCGTAACCTTTTGAAAGAGTGAGAATTTCAACCTTGTTTTGCTGCAGCCAGTGCTGTTAGAATGCAATACTGATATACAATTTTTTTGTTCTGCTTGCACAGACATGGGCTGAAGATGTTTTGGAATCAATAATGCTTTAATAATGCATTTATTAATAACGCTTTAATAACTCAGCGGGAAGCTGCCCTGTCAATTCTTTTTATGCATCACAGTGCTGAGCTAATCTGGCTCGTCTTCCTCTTCGTTAAGTTCTGAAATTGAACATCATGCCTTAGCTCAGTTTTTCATAACACTAAACACAAATATTTAAGTCTTTAAATCAAATGCCTACAGTAATAGTATCAAATCATCTAAATACGCTAACTGTTACAACCTACTCTTTCACAGAAATTAGAATGTTTAAGCTAACTGCCTAAACAGCATATTAATACGACTCTTTAAACAAGGATAAAGCATTCTAAAAAATATTACATAATACAATAATAAAAATTCTAGTTATCTATACTATGAAATCTCTTTTGGTGTGACAGGGGTTAATCCACGCACCGATCTTGCTGAGTACATTTTCAGGTGTTATATTAATATCATATCATTTAGCAGGGATAAAACCAGTTGTGTTTGCTGCATAAATAATTCATCTTCCAATTGCTTATTCTGATCAGGCTCATGGCGTAAATGATGGCGTACATTTTTAAAAATATAAGTTGGGGAAATGCATTTCGTATTTGTCAAATTTGCCAATTCTCATCTTTTCAGAACCGGCACAAAAGTGACGGACAAGTCAACAGTCGTAAAGTTGAAGTACTCATCAATGGAGAGTGAGTTTATCTTTATCTTTTCAGTATTGGACTTTGAGTGATTCCGGAGGGGATATGTGGTCCCTTGAAAAAGTACAAAAAAACCACTCTCAGTACCTCAATCAGTACTTCACCAGACTAGCTGATGGGTAATCAAATCCTCTTCCGTGAACATCTATTGAGACATTTCTAGCTGATAACAAAATCAAGCAGAGAAATAATGAACCTTGCAGTCTTATCTGGTTAAGATTATCATGGCACTCAAACTTTACTTGCTTTTTACTAAGTCAGTGGTATATATCAGAAATTTTGCATAGACTCAGTCTGGAGAGGAAAACTTCACAGACCCAGACATTCTAAGATGAATTCATGCTTCTACTATTGCAAATGAAGATGGTTTTGCAATACGAGACTTAAATATCCATATCTACCTTTCTGCATCAGTTCTGTAAATGACCTCAGGCATCAGTGCTTATCAGAATTTCATACTGAAAAAGTTTAATCTACTGTGCACAAAAGTTGAGAAGATGGTCCTGGTGTGCTTGTTTCTCCAAACTGTGCACGTTTTATGTTCTCATTCCGTCATATAATGTCCGGTATAAATGGACCAGATGACAAATGGTACACAACTGTGAGATCAATACTTTAATATGGATTTTAAGGCACGTTTTAAAAAGCAAAGAAAAGCAGAGACTTTGTCCCATATTGCTGCATTGGGTGGGTCGATTGTTTTATAGTTTGCTGGTCATGCTACCGCTGAGATGAGTTGTTCGAAATAATGATGAAAGCGTTTTACTTTCTCAAGGTTTCTCCCCAGACAAGTCAGACATAAAGAAATGCTCCTTAATTTTGGCACAAACCATTGCTTACCTGATCTTTTCAAAGTCATATTTATTAACACTCAGATATTCTTTTCCAACAGACTGAGGAATGAAAAATGGATGAATGTTCAAGTGGGTGACATCGTCAGGCTAGAGAACAATCATTTTGTCACGGTACAAACACAAGTCTTTCAGAACATTTTTGGCTGTCACCATTCGGACGGATCTTTTATTCCTCTACTCTTGTGTTCTCTCCTGCTTTTATGTGTATTTTTTCTGATTTCAGGCTGACTTGCTGTTGCTTTCCAGTAGCGAATCCCTAAATGTGGTGTATATCGAGACAGCTGAACTAGACGGGTGGGTGAAAGCATACGCACGTGTCTGTGAAATTTATACATTTTTTTTTACTGTAGTGGCCACTTGATTGATGTATGACATCATCAGTTCTCTGTCACTGTACTTGAAATAGGTGTATGATAACCACAATACTGACTCAAGGCATTTTAATGAGCCGGTCCATCTATCCGTCTTTCAGTCACGTATCCAGGCTAAATCAGCTGTGCTTTATGGATAAACGTGAAACACTCTCATTAAACTGTAACATCTTTCTGTGCCAACAGAGAGACCAACCTGAAGGTGAGACAGGCACTTACTGTAACAGGAGACTTGGAGGACAACTTAGAAATGCTGGCTGCCTTTGATGGTGAGACATTGGCCATCCTTGTAGGGAATGATTTAATGATAACTTTGAACCAGTTTTATCAATGACAATGGCAAAATGATTCTAATAAACTGCTGTACATGTAATTGTTAATATAATTTCCATTACACTAATACTATGTAAAAAAAATTGTACTTTTTCTTGTCCCTGGGCAGAAAGTGCTATTTTCCAATTTCTTATGCCTAAAGTAAATGAAAAAGACATATTTTTCTCTTCAAACTTTGCTTTTGTGACCTGGGTAATAAAATTTAGAAATCAACCTATTTTCTGTGTAAAAATGGGCAAATTTGCACATTTTCATCGACATAAGGCCTGAATGAAACAACATACGAATCAAGATTTACATGTATTTACACTGAAGGTATACAAAAATGAACAAAAACGATTAGAAGTGAGTAGTTTTTCGAGATTTGCAACTGCAATGTAAATCACTCTCACGTATCAGCCCCCAAGTATCGTCTCCCATCATGTTTTCGTTTTACGTTCCTTGGTAGCGGCGTTCAGAGTCCAGTATATGTGATGTACGAGCATTTATTCAGACCTCCTGTAAATGAGAATGTGCAAATTTCCATGTTTTTACACAGAAAATAGGTTGATTTCTAAATCGACGCCACTTCTGGATGTTTAACGTAAGGCTTCTTTTTTGCACAGTAAAGTTTTAAGTGGAATTTGTGAATGTAACTCTGCATTGTAGTGCTTGACAAAGGTTTGCCAAAGTTATCCCTTGCCCATGTGGTTATATCAGCTATTGATGAATGATGATTCTTGATCCAGTGCTGCCTGAGGGATTAGAGATCAAGGGTGTTTAGCTTAGCGCCCTTGCCCTTTACACACTGAAATTTCTCCAGATTCCTTGAATTGTTTAATGATATTATGCACTGTAGGGGGAGAAACATGCAAATCCCATCAAATCTTTCTTTAAGGAACATTGTTTTTAAACATTTCAGTAATTCTCTCATGCATTTGTTGCCAAACTGGAGATCCTTTGCCCATCTTTGCTCCTCAAAGACTCAGCCTTTCATCGATACTGCTTTCGTACCAAATCACAGTCACCTGTTCACATCACATCTTCTCCCTCATTGTTGTCGTACCAGGGGGGATTTTGAATCATAGATCCGTTCATGCTACAAAACATATCAGTCAACAAGCATTCACGCTTGTCATTTCTATAGCAATTGTTGTTACAAGGACGGGTTGCTGCCCACACACAATTTCACGGTGTAGCCAGTCAGCATAGAACACATGCCTTTGGAATGTGGGAGGAAATCCACACAGACATGGGGAGAGCACGCAAACTCCACATAGAAAGGCCCTAGCTGAATATTGAACCCAGAACTTTCTTGCTGTGAGGTAGACATGCGAACCACTCTGCCACCCTTCTTACCTCATTGGTGGCCCTAAATTGCCCCCATCCCAACTTTTTTTAGAATGCGTTGCAGGCCTGAAATGCAGGAATGGATGTATATTAACAAATGAAATGAAGTTGACCCAACAAAACATGAAATATCTCAGGTTCATACTGTCTGCAATGAAATTAAACTCAAAGCAAATTTAAGAATCGCTGCATTTATTTTTAATTTGCATTTTCCATACCGCCCCAATTGTTTTCAGATTTGGGACTGTATCTTTATTAATTGACATAACTGTCACATCCAAGTCAAGCCACCCAAACCCAACATATACCTTCATTCTGTATTCCCTGAATATTGAACCCAGGTTTTTGTAATCTGATACCTGCTAATTTGCCTCAGGTCCCATGCCTCAGTGCAGGGTATTGAGTTTCCACACCCTTACTGAGCATTACATTATCATTCTTGGCTTGCCTGTGTATGATACCTGCTAGTGATCCATTTCTTGAACAAGGGAACCCGGAACAGGGGAAGGGAGCTCATCCATAGGCATCAAGTACCGCTTAATTGGGGCGACTCTGGGCTCTACAGGTTGGTTCACTCTTGGCTACCCACTGGTATATAGTAATACAAGTCTGTTAGACAGGCAGGCATACCGTGGTGGGGCCCAAGCATCTGAGATAGCAGAGAGCTGGCTTGGAGCACCAAACGAGGCAGTGAGGCAGTATGATCAATGTCCTAGTGGAGGACAAGGCCTGTGTCCCTGCCGTGATCGACCCCAGCTCCCTCCCACAGCGAGGGACACGCAGGTATCACACTTAGCAGCTTAGAGCTCCTGTAGCATAAGTTCTGTTGGCCATCTCTTGTCAAATACAGAGGGCCTCAATTCACATCAAGGGCCTGGAAAGCATTCTGCACATGTCTTGGAGTGTCATTAAGCCTATCCTTGGGGTACAACCCACAATCCAAAGGACAGACTGAACGCCTAAATTAAGCCACTTCCTTTGTCAGTACTGCTCATCGATCTAAGCTGAATGGAGTCACCATCTTCCATGGGCTAAGTATGCCCTGAATTCCCTTGTCCATTCATCTCATCATCTTTATCCTTTCCAACGTGTTCTAGGGTGCCAGCCTCAGTTGTTTCCATGAGAATTAGAAGCCTGCAATGTTCTGGCAGTAGATGAATGTTATGGCCGAGTGGGCAAGTGTGGAAGAAGGCCCACATTCAACCACAGTGAGCCGTGAGCATGTAGAAGTACTTTGCAGACCGCCGTTGAATTCATACACCACTCTTTCATCTGGGGCACTGGGTCTGGTTGCCCACTCGTGACATTAAACTCTGTTTCCTATCTAAAAAGCTGAGTCCCAAACAACCCTCAAGGTTGTCTACCAAATTTTAAGCCAGTTACTTACAATCTCCAGTTATCATGCCACTTCAGAATATCGCCTACCTTCCATGTGTCCCTACTGAAGCCTATTTTTTATAGTCCTTTGCATCTGCCGTCTGCCCCTGTAGATCTTCCTCTGCCATTGGAGAGCATTTGCTGTCCATGCTTTGTTGGACTCCCGGCTCTGGAGTGGTCAACTCCAGTATCTGGTGGACTGGGAGGGCTATGGCTCAGAAATTATGTCCTGGGTCCCTGCCTGGGACATTCTGGATCTGTTGCTCTTCATGGGAGCTGCCCTTGTTGAGGGGGATTCTGTCATGCCCAAGCCAAGCCAGTCAAACCAGCCTAACCCGCCACACCAGTCAAACCAGCCTAACCAGCCAAGTCAGCCAATCCAGCCATGCCAAACATACCTTCGTTTCCTGAATATTGAACCCAGCTATTTGTAATCTGATACCCTTTAAATTGCCTTACATTCTTGGTTTCCACAGCTTTACTGAATATTACATTATCACTCTTAGTTTGTCTGTATATCAGTGGCAGACTGGGTCTAAAAACCAGCCCAGGCATCCTTCTGATATGTCGGCCAATTATTCATTAATATGTTGGTTGTCTGAGAAAAGAGACAAAATGCTTGAAAAAAGAAAATAATTAAATGTTGACATTGAATGGTGAATCTCCAGGAAAAAAGGGACGAGTTTTCCTTGAATTTTTTTCCGAAAATTTTTCCAGCCCAGTGGCCCATTTTTTACCCAAATGCCCTAGTGGCCAGTCCGTCCCTGCTGTATATGATCCCTGCTAGTTCTCTGTGTTCTCCTTTTGCCTTGGATTTGTTTAATGTACTGATTGCCCTGTTCTCGATTCTGACCATTTTGTGAGTGACCATAGCAATGTCTTTGGATACCCCTCTGGTTTATGGAAATTTTGTCTCTTCAGGTTTTGACCCTGCCTCTTTTGAAATAAGATTAAAGCAGTTGGATACGGTCTACATATTCATTACAATATTTTGTTCATTTTTACAAAAAAAAAAAATAGATCTGTGGAACCAGAAATCACATCAAATTTGTGATTTTCCTAGGGGAGGTGCACTGTGAACCCCCAAACAACCGGCTGGATCGATTCACAGGGACACTCATCTACAAGGGGCAAAAGTACTCCTTGGATAATGAAAAGATTCTGTTGCGGGGGTGTGCAATAAGGAACACGGATTGGTGTTTCGGCCTGGTTATCTTTGCAGGTGAGTCATGTAGCATGTATGTGTTTTTGATGTCCATCGCCCCCTGCTGGACAGCTGTGGCATATTATATATGGAAGAGCAATGTTATTTCACCATTGCTAATTACTAGTTATGGTTTTGTTTATGCTTATTTTGAATGTACATATGCATGTGTAAACGAGCATGTTGACAGTTTAGCATAAAATTGAAAATGATAAGCAATAATAGTAACTATAATTATATATTATAATTATCATAATTATAGTCTTTGTTTGAATTATTTTCGCTCTGAAATGGCCTGTTTTGGCTTCCAGGTCAGGAAACCAAGCTGATGATGAACTCTGGGAAAGCCGTATTCAAGCGTACCAGTATAGATCGCATGATGAATGCTCTGGTGCTTTGTGTAGGTCCTTAAATGGGAATGTCGATTAACCCTGACAAAATTAAACTGCAGTTTTTTGTTTTGTTGTTTTTTTTTTCTTTCATTGATTAATTTCTTTCTTACTGCTGCGGTAGATTTTTGGCTTCTTAGCCATCATGTGTATCATCCTGGCTATTGGCAATGGCATCTGGGAGGAGCAGGAAGAGAATTTTACCACCTTCCTTCCTAGGCAAGACGGGGTCAACGCTGCCTTTTCAGGCTTCCTTACCTTCTGGTCCTACATTATCATTCTGAACACCGTGGTTCCCATCTCACTTTATGTCAGGTAGAATACTCATTTCTGAAAGTGAGACTAAGCTTAATTGTCGGGTGAGGATGGGGAGGAAATTTGGGTTGAATCCCGTTTTTATTAAAACTCCCCTCACTCAAGTTAAATTGACGACCGGTGCTAGGGAATATGGCCTGCATGTTCTTTGGTACAAAATTTTGTGTTTTTCTGTTGCAGTGTGGAGATCATTCGCCTGGGTAACAGCTTTTATATAGACTGGGACAGAAAGATGTATTACGCCCGCAGCAACACACCAGCCGAAGCACGTACCACAACCCTTAATGAGGAACTGGGCCAGATCAAATATGTCTTCTCTGACAAGACTGGTACCCTCACCCAGAACATCATGACATTCAATAAGTGCTCCATCAACGGAAAATCCTACGGTAGGGTAGAAATGGAGCATCTACTTAACCAGCAGCAGTGTGTGATCGTAAGATATAGATGCTATAAGGCTTGTCAAAAGGAAAATTATTGTGTTTGAGTTCAGGTAACCTGGGTAGCATAACAAGGCAGCCATATAATGCAGGACAAATACAGAACCGTTGTCTGGCCTCTATGGGCTTTAACTGATCTTCAGACGTGATTGATCGCATTATAAAACAAAGCACTCACACCTTTGTTTGTTTTTCAGGGGATGTGTTCGACCTTACTGGTGAGAGACTAGAAATTACAGAGGTAAAGAGGTTATGCTTTTGCGTCTTTGTACTTGTATTACGTGTCTGATTTTGGATATATGGTCTCTCAAGACCTATGAGTTGTGTGAGAGGATATTGCATTTGGAATTAAAGATTATTACTTTCTTTTACTAAAAAGAGGATGAAAAATTGAAAGGCTGTTGGTCCGGATGATATAAAATATTGTGCAAAAGTCTTAGGCACACAAAGAAGCCATTTGAGGCCATTTATCTGGACAGAAAGTGTACATTGGCTTGGGGAAAAAAACATAATTGACCATTAGACCGTATACTAATAAACAGCAATGCAACCAAAATTAACAATAATTTCTTCTGCTTTCAAAAATGTTACTGATAAGTTACTCATGAGTTTTGTTCACTTTACGTAGTACTGATTAACCAAACAAGGGGGCCTCACAGTTAAGGTCAAGACATACATGGATACATCAGAAGGAAACTACAAATTTGGTAGTGAATTGAGGAGATGTTTTGAAAATATTAACTGACACTTTTACAGACAAAAAGTGATAGTTTTACAGCAACATAAATGTAACAACCATAATTTTCTTTACCTGCCTAAGACTTTTGCACAGTACTGCACCTGTGGAAGCATGGAGGTGTTTAGGAGAGATGGCAGTGGAGTTTCTAACCAGATTGTTTAATGCAATCTTGGAAA
>JAACJT020000034.1:18986866-18998911 GCA_009936485.2 Gymnarchus niloticus
CAGTCCGTTAGCCGCTGCGCTTCCTCTCGGTATGCTGACTCATCGTTCTTGCTGATGAGACCCACCACAGTCGTGTCGAATTTGATGATGTGGTTGGAGCTGTGCAGTGCTGTACAGTCATGAGTCAGTAAAGTGAACTAAGCACACAGCCCTGTCCAGTTCATCTACTAGTCAGTCTATCCTCGGATGCTCTGCCAAGCTGCAGTTATATTTCCATAATAGCTGTATGCTCGCATTGTATTAGCCTTGCTGTGTGTTACTTTGGACATAAGGATCTGTTAAATAAATGAAAGGAAAATCAATAAAATTAACAATAAAGAGACCTGTGACAATGTTAGTCACTTCAGTACATATTCATACACTCATTACTGCGTACAACTTTGAATAGATGAAGAACACAAAATCGTTGAAAGTCGACTTATCACCAATGGCCTTCAGAGGGCTACTAGAACGTGTTACTGGTAACAGGATTTTTTTTTCCTTGTTGCAGTGACCGTTTACATTCATACACACAGCTGATATGGAATAGAGACACTCAAAGATTCACACACCTTTTGGACACCCATGCACACACACACACACACACACACACACACACACACACACACAAACAACCTGACCTCTGAAAAAGATTAAACGTTTTGCCAATTTTTTAAACATATTTTAACAAAAATTTGTCCTGTGAGGATCATATGCATTTATTAAAATTTATGCCCTCAAAGTAGCTAAATATTGTCATGCATCACACTAAATGTACCAGTCTAAACAAATTAAGGTCAAACCATCCTTGGACCACAAAGGAAGTATTCAAATGTTTTTCCAAAGCAGTTCCTCTATTTTTTTCCTCCATACTGCCTTATCTTTTGTTATTTGTCAAGTCGATGGCAAGGTGAGAAATAAGATTTGAAGACATTTTCAAAGTACCATTTATAAATATAGTGAATATATGATATTGTCAGGTAATGGACACTGACCACCAGAGTGGGACTTGCATTTATTGAACGTCTGAGCAGGACAAAACACCACATACAGGGCAGGTGGAGCAGGGAAATGGTCATTCCCCTTGGCAGGTGGCAGTCTACCTCATTAATACGGCTGCCCATCTCCCCAGCAGCTTGCTCCCACTCCACTATGCCCAGGTACCAGCTGTGGCTCCTCCCACATTCCACCCAGGATCTGTAAAACGCAGGCCCCAGTTAAGGGGAGGGATGGGCTCTGGCCCGGAGGGTGGAGAGATCGGGGGTGTGGCACCCTAGATCACCACAAATGTATGCAGGAATAGCTCGTGTGAAACAGAAAAATAAATTGACGGTATCTTGAAGTGCTCAAAATATTTATGCAGTTAATTAATTTGCACATTCATATTTATAGAGTAGCCATAAAAACACATCAGCACAACAGTGAAAGAAAATGTCAGGAATGGATATTGGACCAATATGACCAGTCACAGGGAAAGGCTAGATGTTGCCAGGAACACATTAAAAATTCATAAATGGCTAATTTTCTTAGGCTAAGACATGTCAGGAATGACTGATACCACAGCACAGGAAAATGACCACGGTAGCACAGAGATGAAAAAAGGACACGTTTACTCTGAATGATGTTACTATTATAAACACTGATTTATTTTAATCAAATATGCAATAATGGGCTATATTTTGCTGAGATATATGTCAGCTAATAAGTCTGTAGAAACTGCAATATAAATTTTCCCTCATAATTTAAAATTCAAACAGCATCAATGTACATATGAGGCCATCAGAAACTCTTAGTCGAAAACAGCAACCATGTTAATCTAACATGAAGGTGTTTATACATTTAAACTTTTTTAACTCCTTAATCATTGAAGAATGATTTGATTGAAACAAATTTCTGTGCTAGCATATATGCTTCAGTTAATTTTTGTTTCTTTTTATATGAGGATCTTTTTTCAACCCAGTTGGCCCACAGCCGGTCACATAAGCTGTAGTAACAACATTACAAATAGTGACACTTGATATCAGTAAAATAATCACAAAAAACAACTACTGTGGCACAGCTTTACAAATGGAAAATAGAGGAAAACAGGAAGGCATAAGCAGAAGAAAATATCCATGGTCCAAAAATGCAACAGTCAGCCCAACACTCGTGAACATACCAGACTTGTACAATTTACACAAAAGCTTGAGATTTCCTAAAATAAGTAAAACTGCAGTTTATCATAAATGAGCAGTATTATAGTGTATTAGTGACTTTTGTTATGAACAATGATATTATTAAACAGCCCAGTGTGAACTGCTGGTCATATTAGTTCATATCTTCTTATCCAATTCTAATTGGCTGGAGATAATTGACATTTTATTTAGCAGACGTACAGTGAGGCTGATCAATCATAGCGTATTTCGATTGAGGAACACTACCTAAGGTGTAAGTGCAACTAGGCTGAGCACCCAATGAGGGACCAGCAGCAAAGTGCAGGTTAGCCCTAGAGAAAATGCAATACAACATCTTCACGGCAAGGTTTACCCAAGACTTTTGGCTCTTTTAATTTTTTGGCTACATTCACAGATTTTTTATAAAATTGAGTTTTCCCTTTCGGGGACACAACAAATGTTAAGTTTTTCTGACCTCCTGGAAACATTTTATCCCTACAACGTAATATAATAATAAAAACATCGTACAGGCACACACACACACACAGCTCATCTGCAGTGATATGGGATTACCAGGTGGTGTGAGTTTGCTGTACAGTGAGGGTGAGATGGGGCGTATGTTTTCAAGAATGACTCAATTGAGGTCAGTGGCAGCGTCAGGGATTTGAAGCCAGTGAAGAGGCAAAGAGGTGTACCTTGGGAGCATTTCGTCTGGTTGAATGCCAGATGTGCTGCTGCGTTTTGAATCTGGAGCGATTTAAGAGCACCGGCCGGGAGCCTAGCCAGCAAGGAATTACAATCGCGTCTGCCTGGACGAGTGGCATACTCAAGTTACTCAATCTTTTTCATATTAAACAGTAACTACACCTCGTGATTAGTTTTAATACTGTTCTAAGCTTAAGAAATGATCAAATCGAAACACTAAGTTAGCTTTGTCAGATTTATCAATTTCTGCCAGTACTGATTAAGTGTAATAAAGTTTTTTGCCACCACAGAAAGTTGGTTGAAGATGGGATAAGATTGTTTGAGTGCTCAAATATTAGTGTAATATTAATATTGCCATCAGATTAATGGGACTTTATTTGTGTGATGTATTTACTGAACATCTCCACCACAGATAAGAGCAGGAGAGTGAACAAAGGGTGGAGTATACAACATCCTGCAGCACAAGCACTCAGACACCTGCTAAAAGGCAGTCGCATGAGCGACTCCAAGGAAGCTGGCTTTTTCGGTGTTCAGCAACAGACCGGACACCACCTACAACCAGGTACACATACAGGTGTGACTTCAAGGGATCGCTCAAACCCAGGAGACAGTCACTGTCTGGTGGGCGGTGGTGTCCTTCTTTTTTACCCAAGGTCCAGCCTGCCCCATGGTCTCATCCTGCAAGGGCCCAACAGTTCTCTATCCTCTGGTGTGTTCTGTATCCATTTTTCAGCTCCAGAGTGGCTGCTTGTTACCCAGCTCCACCTATGTCGATAGCCTGTAATGCCGAAGGCTGAAAGCGATGCATTGTACCGTATAAGCAACTGTGTGGAAAGAAATTTTCAATCTCTTGACAACAGCTCAGTAACTATAGCCTTTGCCTCTCAGAGTGACAATTGCTTGTTTTTTCTCTGGTGTTAGCTGACATCTGGCACCCATAATCAATGTTTCAGAGACACAAGATGTCCCTACTGACCTACAAAAAGCCACCTAATACCTATCACAGAGCAATGTTTCCTGTCGCTTGTAAAAGGAAAACCTCAGATTTGCTCTGCTGTTATATAGCTGCTAGACAAGGCTACTTTGATCAATCAGCCTGAATGTCACTGATAGCTCAAGCAGAACTGATTGCACGTTTGATCTTCTGGATTTTTTGACTCTAGTCTTGTTCCTGATTCCTGGACTGGCAATGCCCTGGTCATGTCTGTTTGTATGTTTTGTGTCTACAGTTCTAGCCTCATCTTGTCTAGTTTACCTTTTGACTTCATTCGTTTGTATTCAGTTTTGGTTCCTTTGTTCATAAACCCTGTTCACACTTCTACTTGCATGTTCCCTTTACCTCGTGGCGCTCACCTTTCGGAATCTCCAGTGCAGTCACTAAAATGGTGAAAAATGCAAAGTTTAGAATTTATTACATCTGATCCAGTGAGGAAAAAGAACTAGAAAACAAGTTTGATACACAAAGCAGAAGGTAGAACAAAGGCTCTAAACTCTAGAACAAAAGTGAACATTGCTAGTAATAAACAAAGGTGAGAAGTGCTTTGAATGAATACTGTAATGTTCTCTAAAAGAACGACACTGCGGCATTGAGTCAATATGGAGAAATTTTAAACCTATATAAATTGCTTTCACTTCTGCCTTCTACTCGAATCTCTAATTTTATGCCTCTGAAATACCTTCTACCAATAAGAGGGAAGTCAAAAACTAAGCTATTATCAGCTCCAGGAGATAATAGAGCTCACACAGTGTAATTACCTTCCTGAAACATTTCTGTGGAGATGGTGTTTCACTGAAAGCCGTTGTCACAGACCGTAAGCATCTTTTAAGAGTGAGATGTCCCTCAAAGTCAATATCAGTTCCTAAAGTTTCCTGCAGTTCACATTCTGTTAGAAAACACCAGAGAGTGAGGAAAAAAGAAGCAAACAGTCTGCCTCAGGATGGAGAAAGGCATGGCTGTAGAGTATTCCAAGATGGCAGCACAGGTACACAGGTCCAGCATCTGTCTGAATTTTGCAAAGGAGTGATTATTTACCTGGCAGTTCCAAGTCTATTTATTTCGTTTAGCTTTGAAAATAGTATATACACCCATCAAGCTCTTCCAGACATTAAATTTCATTGCATAGTATGTGTATTTCACTGTTTTTGACCATGTCAAACTTTACAGCTTTCTGACACAGAGGTGCTGACACTGGTACAGAGACCGTGAACAAAGGCAAGGGAGACAGAAATAGTTATGTGCGAATCCCATATAAGCTACCTATAGAAAGCATTCTCCTTGCTAATGCAAGATTCCTGGGGAACAAAATGGATAGTCATCGAGTCTAGACTGTATCACAGAGAAGATTCACGGATTGCAGCGTCATGATTCTCGTGGAAATATGGCCCAAAGACAGCATACCCAAAAGAGGTAATATTAGATGTGTAGGTGTGTGTGACTATGCTAATCAAACTTGGTGCACAGACTCTGCTACTACTGGGAAACACTGCTTTACTGAGCTGGAATATTTCATGATTAAGCATAGGCTCTCTTACCTGTCCAAGGATTTTACCACTGTTGTTATGTGATGCTAATACTAGGCCAGCTATGAAAGAACTTCACACAGCTTTTAGCAAAGTATAAAATGAACAGCTGGATGGAGACTTCACATAGCAAGGCACTTTGACCAATCCGAAGTAAGAACGGTTCTTCCAAAATTCCACCAGAACATCTCCTGCCCCACCAGGGAAGAGAATATTTTAAACTATGTCCACACTAAAATTGCAGTACCTTAGAAAACGATTACCCTCCCCCACATGGGACTGTTTCATCACCTTTCATCGTTTCTACTGCCTAAATATTCTCCAGCAGATATGTGAAGTCTCACAGTCAAGGGATGTAAATACGTGTGACATCTCATAGTTGTTGCAGGACTCCACCCACTTCTTGGACAAATTTTGCAAGAGATCTCATGGTATTGTATATATCTCACTATTTGATGCTGGTTTTTAAATTTTTAACCTCAGAATCTTGAGTGCAGCTAAGCTGACATGTAAAATATACACAACTCATTTAACATACAGACTGGAGGGCTCTTGCCACAGAGGCTACCTCAAATTCCCATATAGACACTGAACTATAAACGTCCTCTGTGTAAGGTTATATCAACATCTGTGTTGACATTGTCACTACCTACAAACAAATAAGAATATTTCCCTGGATAATAATGAGGAACATCATTTGTTGAAGGCACGAGATGCAGCTTTCAGATCTGGCAAGCTGGAGGTCTACAGCACATCCCATGCTATCCCGAAGACGGGCATAAAAACTGCTACACATAGTTATAATCGAAAGATCAAAGAACACTAATAACTGATAATTCTTCCCAGCAATGCATGTGGTAGGGCATTCAAGCCATTTCAAAATACAAATCCACAAAGGCTATTCCTCTGAGCAGCAACACCTCCCTCTCCAATGACCTCAACCACTTCTGTGCCCACTTTGATAAGGACAGGGCAGAGGCTGCCTTGAAAACCATCTGAGGTGCATGAGAATCGAGTGCCTGCACCTCCATGTGCCCTGTGGCCCCCCGACTGCCCTGCTTCTCCATCATGACATTCTACGGTAGCCAAGACACCTTCACTATGAATCACCATGCAACTTTTCTTGCTTCTTGGAGAAGTTAATATTCACTTTGATAATTCTAATAATATTTTATTTCTATTCTAGAAAACTTAGATCTCAGTCAGTTTGTAAATTTTCCCACACATAACAAAGGACATTTTAAATTCAGTCTGTTGCTCAGGTATCACACCTTCTCAGTTTTCTGCTGTCGAATTTGCCTTTTCTGACCTTAAGGTCATTTTATTTGATGCCTATTTTCCTCTGACCTAAAGCTGAAATTGAGCAGACCATTACTTTTCATAAGGATAAATGACTTAACTTGATTGATTTATGTAATTTCATTAACTCGCATCCCAACCCTGTTCTTTTGTTCCCGATTAATGCCCTTACTGAGCATTATTGCAACATCATTTTGGTTGCACTTAATGCCCTATCCCCTCCAAAAACCAGACAAGGCTTTTATCCACTCTGCTCCCTGGTGTACCCCTCAGCTTCATCAATTAAAATCCTTCGGCCGTCATCTTGAATGCTTTGAATGGCTGTTCATAGGCAGATGTTTTCTGATCCTCTATGCCATGAGAACGCTTAGCAGTGTGAAATTAATCTATTATCAGTTCAGGAAAAGGTAACATGAGGTGCCTCTTTCCCAGCGTGATCACACGACTTCAGTCACATGATACAAATCAATCTAATGAGCAAAGTTCTGTTTTTTTGAGCTATTTAAACTTGAAAATTGACATCATCTATCAATAGCTACTAGATACAGCTGTCAATATGCCGACCACGACTGGCTCTTTGCTCACTTCCTTCTTTTCTGTTTTTACTCTACCTGGAGAAAGTGACTTTCCAGCTTATTCTTAAATTTAAATCCTCCACATCCCAACTCCATCCCGCCCCCGTTTGTCTGGTTAAAGCCTGTCTGCTGACAATTTCCCACCCGATAACTGGAATATTCAGCTCTTCCCTAACCTCTTGCACTGTCCCCTCTTTGTTAAAAAGAATTACAGCGACATCCCTTCTCAAGAAACCCGGCCTGAATCCCACTATTGACCAGTCTCCAATCCACCGATTCTTTCCAAAATTCTTGAGCAGATAGTCCCATTACAGCTCCAGTCACTCATCTAAATTCCAACAGTCTGTTAGAGCCCTTTCAGTCTGGTTTCCACTCTACTGTACCGAAACTGCCCTGGTTAGAATTGCAAATGATATTCTTCATGCATCAGATGCTGGCTTAGTCTGTATTCTGATTCTCTTAGACCTCAGTGCAGCATTTGACATCGTTTCTCATTCTTTGCTGCTTTAAGGCCTGGTTAGCACAGGGGTTCCAGGTATTGTACATCACCAGTTTACCTCCTATGTCTCTAACAGATAATATGTTCAGATAAAAAAACTTAAGGTCTGAGGTCTCCGCTGTAACCCGGGGTGTCCCACAGGCCGTTACAGCCTCCCCGCTTCCTGCATGATTTCTGACACAAGTCAAACACCTACAACAAAGTTTTTGTTCTCTTAACAGAAAGGTGGTATAACTGAGGGATGCCTTCAGCTGTAGGCTCATCTTCCTGAGATGCATGTTTGATCACTTCAGATGCTTTTACTGCCATTGGCTTGTCCCGTGCCTCCTATTTCCATGTCCCTAAATCCACCCAGCTGCCTTCGACCCGTCACTAAGATTTGCAGCATCCGAAACCATCTTTTCTCTCTCTGAAGCACACAGCTCCCGTAATTAGATCTCCACAAACACTAGGGAGCCACCTAGTGCTTGAACACTATACCACGCCACTATGTACCTTCTGGTGGTAGAACAATACGTTGGCGCCATCTAGTGACCAAACACAGTAGGTACCATCAGTTTGTGTTACTTCCCGTTGACCATATTTGCACAGTCACATGGCTTCCGGTGACGTTAAAGGTTAAGCTGGCGGTTCTCTGTGATCGCTTCACCTTCTGGCTGTAAATCTATTTTTCACAGGATCTCATTTAGAATATGTCTCACCAACCATTTTGTCAACACTAACCCTAACGTTAGCGGCAAGCCTAATGTCAACTCTAACGCAACCCCTAGCTCCAACCCAACACTAAAGATATCTCTAGCTAATGTGAACCCTAACCCAAGGACCAACCCTCATATCAACCCTAACCTTAAGTGATAAAGTGGCTTGCTTTTCCTGCACGGTTACCCCAGAATGAAAACTGGGGTTGCCCCTTTCAATCTGAAGAAACAAAGGAATGGGCCCCCCCCCCCCCCCCCAGGGCTGATTTCTCTGTAATTCCTCACACAATATGTGAAATGCCTTATTCATTATAAACTATATTAAATTATTTTATATTATTGATACCACCTTTTCATCTCTGATACTGATAAAACACCATTAAATTTTTCAGCCGCGATACCGGTGCCAGTATCTTTGTGTATCCGCTTAAACAACTTTTAAAGTGACTTGGCTCTTGGAGGCTGCGTGAAGATTTACTGTATTGTTTTGTGAGAAAAGGTGAGTTGTTGTTTTTCGGTGTTTACTGTTCTGATGTTGAGATGTTTGAGGCAACAGTGTGAACACAGGCATCGGGGCGTCTCTTTCAGGTTTTAAGACTTTGTTTGATGAGCTGTTGAATCAATTTTTGAAGGAACATTTATTAGAAATAGCTACTTACTAAGAGAGTTATCTTACAGACCCATACAGATAGGTGTTTGAAAGAAACTGTTGAAACTATTTTGAAGTCTGCTATAGTGGACCTTTAGTGGACCAACTGATGTAATGAAAGGTACCGAGCTGACTCGGATGGGTCTTTTTTTTTGTCTATGTGTTATAATTCAGATGGTATCTGCTGAACGATTAAATAGGCAGTAGCTAGGTGCACTGGGGAAAATAAAATTACACAAATTTGAATCAGAGCATTACAAGATTGACTGTGTGAAAGCTGGGAAATTGTGGGGCTCCAGTAGACTTTTGGAAGGGATGTTTTCTGGCGGTGACTTTGACCACTGTGGTTTTGATGTAGCTTGGAACCTAAGATTAATGCCTCAGTTTGATGAAAGGTAGAATAGTTTTTTTTTTCTTTTCGTTTGAACACCTTGCTGATGATTGAACTTGGTGTGATCAAGAGTGCACTCTTCTTTTACAAGCAATAATTACAGCTAGAGCACAAGGATCTTGTTCTCCTTCGAGTGAAAAGATTCTACTTGTTACCAGAAGGTGAAACCTGCTGTTGCAGGCTTACGAAATGGGTCCCGAGGCATATGGACAGGAGTTTAAATTCTGGCCCAAATGTGATAAGCAAACGTGGAATTTTTTTGAGATGTTATTACTCATTTAAGTCATTTAGGTGCTGATAAATTGAAGTGGTTTTTGGGACGTCAAGTAGAAGTTCATACATACCAACTTCAGATTTCATTTATAAAGCTTGCACATACACAAAGATGCCCAAAACGTACATGTGCAACTTTCCTTGTGAAATTTGAGATTCGTTAAACGAAACATTATGTAAGAACTTGCTTATGTTTACAGCAGCTCGTGGGTTTGCGTACGCAACATTTTGGATAAATCGGGGAAAGACAGCACCCATTGTAAAGCAGGAAAATGCAAGGAAGCCAGCTAAATGACTGCATGTATGGCATGAGTTCATATCACGAAGTCACATTTTGATGTGAAAAACAATAATTCTAAAAAATGTTAAGTTTAGCATGTTTAGCATGATTGTTAGACATCTTAAATTAATGGCATTAATGTCAAATTAACTGTTTAACTTTGGCAGCCCTAAGTAAATAGCCCTATACATAAATTGCAGTGTTTCAGTTTTCCTTCCTTTCCTTCCTTTTCTTCTGCCCCTCCAGGTTAGGTTTAAAGTGACACAGGCCAAAGCCTCACCACCCCTCCCCCCTCACTGCACAAGCTCTTGGCCCTTTGATTATGCATTCATGCATGCACAGGGCAATGGTGATTCAGTGCCCCCTACTGGCAGAACATATACATTCAGCCCAACAAGCCTCTCCGCTGGGTTCCGGCCCACTGGCCGCTCGGCTGAATACGGCCCCTCTGGCCGTCAGCCAAACCACGGTCAGGCGGAGATCTCGCTGCAGAGGCCAGCAACAGAAGCACAAGCGAAACTTTGTTTACATAGGCAGGACTGTGGGAAATATGTTCCACTTCATTCTACAGCACATATGGCATGCATACTCTACACGCTTCATGTCACTGCAATGTACTGTAGCTCTTCAGCTATGTCAGGATAAACATGTGGCACTCAGACATTAGGTGCTAAGTTAAATTGAAACCAAAGCTGACATCCCAGCAGTACTATGTGCTTTTCTGAAATGTAGTGCCTTTCTGGTGAGGAATTATATATATTCAGAACTAATTCTGTTTTGTTTTTAAGAAATATATTTATAAATGTATTTTCAAGAAGAAAGCTGATACCAGCTGCACTGCTGGTAAGTATTAACACCAAAATATATTCCTTCAGTCACTGAGTGTCAGTGACAGCCTCGGTTCTGTTTGTCTCTACATAATACAGTTAATTTAAGTATCTGTAGCTGCGGAAATGTGGATATTTCTTGTAGCTCATCAAAAGTGAACAGAAATGCCTCCTAATTCAATACATATGGATGTGCTTGTAGCTAACAGCTGCCATCGTACCGGCTCTTAAGTACTGTATTTGCGAATTTAAATTGAAACGGTGACATTTTTTTGGCCACACACACACACACATAGACACACAGATACACACAGACACACATACACACACACACACAGACACACAGATACACACAGACACACATACACACACACACACATAGACACACACACACACAGACACACATAGACACACACACACAGACACACATAGACACACACACACATAGACACACAGATACACACAGACACACATACACACACACACATAGACACACACACACATAGACACACAGATACACACACACACACATAGACACACACACATAGACACACAGACACATAGACACACACACACACACATACACACACACACACAGACACACACATAGACACACAGATACACACAGACACACATACACACACACACACACACATAGACACACACACACACACAGACACACACACATTTAGCATACAAAGTGGTTCTTAAGAGTTAAATTTTTATTCTGGAAATGTGCAGGATGTCAGCAATAGGAGGCTATGAAATCTAATCAGAACGAAAGCGGTTGTTTTATTGCTTTATGGATTTTATCCTTCCATCTTTTTTATGTAATGTATTCATACATCTACAGAAAACTAAATTGTGACTTCAAGCTGTTTTACAGCGGGTTAGGGTATTCTCCTTCTTTCTATGTCACACATCAGAGCTGTGTGACTGGCTGGCTGTGATTTATCAGCAGACCACGGGCTGATGAAGAGGAGCTGCGCGCTGTCATCATGGAGGGCTTGTATGAAGGCTACAATTACAGATAGAAATAGAAGAAATCAAAGGTGAGTCCGCTTTTACAGCATCTGTCGGCTGATTTGCGTTAAATCGCCCGTTTTCTGCTTAAAAGGCTTGCGGATTATTAATATAGAGGAATATGAAGGCTTGTTTTAATAATGATGCGGATTATTAATATAGAGGAATATGAAG
>JAACJT020000034.1:18999011-19017598 GCA_009936485.2 Gymnarchus niloticus
TTTAATAATGATGCGGATTATTAATATAGAGGAATATGAAGGCTTGTTTTAATAATGATGCGGATTATTAATATAGAGGAATATGAAGGCTTGCTTTAATAATGATGCGGATTATTAATATAGAGGAATATGAAGGCTTGTTTTAATAATGATGCGGATTATTAATATAGAGGAATATGAAGGCTTGTTTTAATAATGATGCGGATTATTAATATAGACGAATATGAAGGCTTGTTTTAATAATGATGCGGATTATTAATATAGAGGAATACGAAGGCTTGCTTTAATAATGATGCGGATTATTAATATAGACGAATACGAAGGCTTGCTTTGCTGTTATTTTACTGTTATTTTGCTGTTATTTAACGCGGATGGTGTGTGGTTATTATGCGGTCTTGTGTCATGTGATGACGGCTGAGGATGATGTCGGTCAAGGTTGGGAAAAACGTACAGTACTGTTTCACCCTTCATCACATTACCACCAGTTTAATGTCACCTCTTCTTATGATTATGTTTATTATTATTTTCAGTATCATTATTATTATCCTTATCCTTATTATTATTTTATCATCATCATCATCATCATCATCCTTATCATCATCATCAACATCATCTCATTATCATTATCACCATTACCATCATCATCATCATCATTACTATCATCGTCATCAACATCATCATCAGCATTATTATAATCATCTCATTATCATCGTCATCATCATAATCATCATCATCGTCATCATTATCATCATCATCGCCATCATCATCATCATTATTATCATCATTATCATTATCATCATCATCATCATCATCATCATCATCATCATCATCTCATTATCATTATCATCATCATTATCATTATTATTATCATCATCATCATCATCATCATCATCATTATCATCACCATCATCATCATCATCGTCATCAACATCATCATTATCATCATCATTATCACCATCATAGTCATCGTTATCATCATCATCATTATCACCATTATCATCATCTCATCATCATCATCATCATCATCATCTCATCATCATCATCATCTCGTCATCATCATCTCATCATCATTTCATCATCATTATCATCATCTCGTCAGCATCACCTCATCATCATCATCACCATCATCATCATCATCATCATCTCATCATCATTATCATCACCATCGTCATCATCATCTCATCATTATCATCATCTCATCATCATCATCATCATCTCATCATCATTATCATTATTATTATTATCATTATCATCATCATCATCATTGTCTTTATCATCATCATCATCATCATCATCATCACCATCATCATCATTATTTAAATGATGTTGAATTTAAACGCCTCTTTCATAAGTTGATGCCTGTGAAGGCATCCCGTAGATCCATCCGTTTCCGCATCTGAATGTGTCCGTTTTGGGTTATGTAACATCAAATTTCCCATGCTTGTGTTCAGCTTCTGAATACATACTGAATCTTCCCGAGAGAAGCCCTAATGATATTTATATTATGCTGTGTGAGAAATGCGTTAAGATCTTCTGAATACATACTGAATGTTCCCGAGAGAATCCCTAATGATATTTAGGCCTATATTAAGTAATGGCCAGATGTTCTTGTGGCAGTGACATCAATGATCTCTTAATGTTGGGTGAATATTATTCATGGATATTTTTTCTCTTGACTTCTGAGGTGTAAATTGTGGTAAAACTGATTTTTCCACGTTTGGGCCACATTTTGCAGACCTCAAGATTATCGTGCTCACTCAGCTGCAGCAGGCCTTAGATTGATAGGTTCAGTTGTCAAGTTGAACCTTGCATCAGTACTCAGAATCAAAACGCTGACATTGCATTATGCATCATTGTACGTTTTATAATGCATTATAGCATTTTTCACAGGTTTTCACAAAGAATGGAATGGTACATTTTTTCTACATCATCAAAGGGCAGTTGACAATTATAATGTCTGTCAATGGCACTGTACTTGTGTCACCAAACTTGGTGACTTTTGCATCTGAGAGCATCTTTACCAACAATTTCCTAGCCAGTTCGATAAGCACTTGTCTCAGGGAAAGCAGGTAATCCTTTTCACTCGTTATTTGAACATGAAGCCCTCGTGGAATTAGTCAGGAAGCAAAATTTCAGAGAAATCCACGTCGTGTAACATATATGTGTTACTGTCACACAGTCGCTATGTCTTGCATCGTGACACATTTCCCCAGGCGGAAACAAGTGAACACCAAAGCCAGTAAAACATTAGATGACCTTTCCCACATGTACATATGCTGGAAATGGATTTCCATTCCATTCTAGAACCTTGTCTCAAAAGTCTCTCAGGCCAGTAATATGCTGGTACAGGAAGGCTGTATTTTTTTTTTTTTAACAGATCTTGCACTTTAAAGAAAACCATTGGGGTGGCCTGTGATTGAAAGGTCACAGGTTCAAGTCCTGCAGCCAGCAAGTGTTCATATCACCATTGGGCTCTTGAGCAAGGGCTTTAACCTGAACCGCTCCTGCGGTGCTGGACACTGGCTGCCTGTGTACTGAGCCTTGGCTGTCAACTTGAAGAGCAAGATGGGAAAGCATGAAAAGAATTTCCCTATGGGGATTAATAAAGTACTGATTATTATTCAGCTTATATGAAAATTACTGGAGCTTTACACAGTTGCAATCAGAAACATTTAACCCCCTCACCTCAAAAGATGTTTTAGTGATATAAATTAAGGTTAATGGAAATATATCACATAAAGCCTCATAAAAGAACAAAAAAGAATTATTGACACATTTTTAGCTATCTTGAGAACATAAAGTGACCTAAGTTTGAGTTGAAATGAAATATGTAACTGCTCATAAATGTACATGTTGTTCAAACCCCAGCTTCAGTACTTTGTGGAGCATTCTTAACTTTTGTAACTGCTGGTAACCATTTTTGGTAAGTGCTGACAAGCTTCTTGGAATCTTTGCCCATTCTTCACATGCAAAAGCCTCCAGCTCATTGATGCTTGATGGCTCCCATGCCACACCTGCCTTCTTTAAATCCAACCAAAGATTTCCAATGGAATTTAAATCTGGGAACTGAGAAGGCCACTCCAGGACATTGCAGGATCTATTTCTCAAACAAGCACTGGTGAACTTGGAGGTGTGCTCGGGATCATTGTCTTGCTGGAAAGTCCAGTGATCACCAAGATTCAATTTCTGAACTGAAGGCATCATGTTCCTCCTTAAAATGGCCAGGTATTTCTGGGAATCCATGATGCCAGTTACATGGTCAAGATTGCCTGTTCTTGCAGCAGAAGAACATCCCCACATCATCAATTACCCACCTCCATGCTTGACTGTGGAGATGGTATTCTTTTGGTCATAAGCCTGGCCTTTCTCACGTCAGACATATTGCTGGTCCATATGTCCAAACAGTTTCAATTTAGCTTCATCAGTCCATAGAGCTGTGTCCCAAAGCTCTGCAGGCCTATCCAAATTTCTCCTGGCACATTCTAGTCAACCTTTGATGTTCTTTGTGGTCAAGAGTGGAGTGTATCTTGGAGTGAGGCCATGAAGTCCTTGTTTATTCAGTGCTCATCTTACAGTTGCCACTGTAGCACTTATCCCAGCCTTCACCAGGTCATCTGTAGGTGTTTTGCAGTAACATGGGTGTTTTTCTTAGTTGTCCTGACTAAGTTGTTACGGCCTCTTGATGAAATTTTGGGCTTTCCTCCCTGGCCAGGCAGGTTTGCAGATGTGCTGTAAGTTTTAAACTTCCGTATAGCCTAATGCTCCCAATGGTGCATCTTGGAATGTTCATTTTTTGGCAGATCTTCTTATATTCGATGCCCTTCAGGTGCAGTGAAATCATTTCCTCTCTTAGCTTTTGTGAAAGCTCCTTAGTCTTACCCATGATTGCAACTCACTTTCCACACCTTCATGGGTGGGCTTTATATAGGCCTATGCTTCACAGTTGAAGAAAATTAAGGGTTATTATTGAACTCCCAAAAGCTTAATTATGTTTTAGCTCCACTTTAGGTCATAAAATTAGCAGAGGATTTTAAAACAGTAATATTATATAGGGGTTGAATAATTGTGACATGGCTATATTAATAAAGTATCCTGTTACTCGTGAATACTGCATCATACATTTTCTTTGATGATTTTACGTATAAAAGCAAATCCAAAGCAAAATCAAGCTCTTTGAAAAAACTTTCGTGGGTAAATCCTTAAAACCTTTGGGGGGTTGAATATTTTTATTATTATATATATTTTTTTTTTTACTTTTTTCCGCTGTAACTTGGATTAGGACCATCCTATCCCAAGTTCCCTGGAATCAGAAGAATCCTGCTTTGCATAGTGAGATATTCTAAGGACGTAAAACCTAGGCCTATATCCTTTTGAAATACAACGAAAATCATATAAAAGGAGCAAATATTATCCACCTTTCCTCATAACCCTGACCAAGACTAGCATTTGGGGGGTGGGTGGATCAGTTTATGTGAGCCATGATTCTTATTAAGGCAGGGAACACCATGTCTGGATTAATAATAATAATTCAAATTAATAGTTACATCAAAGGAATAATCAAAATAACGTATGTAAATAGGTTTCTTTCCACTTGGCAATTTTCTGTCTCATTCAATATCTAAATTTTATGCATAATGAATTCTTATTAGGGGCCACAAAGGCGCTCTGGGTAACACTGTTGCCTAGGGTTTTGGGTTCAAATCCCTCCACCGCTCTGTGTGTGTGGAGTTTGTGTGTCTCGTGGGTTTCATCTGGGTACCCCGGTTTCCTCCTGCTTTCCGAAGACATGTGATTAGACTTACTGGCATCTTTCAATTGCCCGTAGTGTCTGATTGTGAGTGTGAGCGTGGAAGTGCCTGGTGAGAGACTGGCGTGCCTTGCAGAGTACACCCCAGCCTTATGCTGGCTGGGATAAGCTCCAGCCACCCCCGCTCATGACCCTGACCTGGAAAACTGGTTAGAAGATGGATGGAGTTCAGGTTAATGCATATAACAGACTTGAAACGCACTTTATTGCAAGGATAACCTGCTTTATTGAGTGTAAATGTATCGATTTGCACTTTTTAAAAAGCTGGAAAATGTAGGCCTATCTGGCTTGTCATTAAATGGGTCAAACATATAACTATGGGCCATATTTCACAGTTATTAAATATTCCCTGAACTGTACTGCCTTGCTTTTTTTCTGTATAGCAATTGCTGACACACTATTAATATCCCTCTTCTCCATCGGCCAAACACACCAGTCAAGCATCATGCTTTATTATAGTGACTGCAGAATTTTGGTCATTGTGTACATGTATGTTTTCGTATTTCTCCTCATCTGTGTGTCCAAATTTGAACCGATTCAGTTGCATTCCTGACTTGAGATAAAATCTGCTGACATAGCAGCCTTTATATTAATTTAATGATCAATTCATCAGTCCTTTTTCGCAGCTTTTTATAATTCTATAACATTTGCCGATGTTTTCTTTAAGTCGAGCTGTTTTTATTTATTTATTTTTTTAAATGTGTCCTGGGGAATTGCTAAGAATGCCCAAAGAAAAGTTCCTACCTCTGGTCTGTTTTAATCTGGTGGTCCTTCATTTAAGAGAGGTATAAGATTTAAATATTTTTATAATTCTAAACTAGCTGCTATATAACTATTGTAAGAGCTTACGTTCCCTGGCCAGTGAAAGTGACCTCTTTATTTTCTTAAAATAGTGCTTATTGCATGTAGGTGATGGAGGGTTATTTAAAAGGATTTAGGCCTATGTGTTCTAAGTGTGTTTTGTTTATGGTCATTAGCTTGGGGTATACAGCATCCGACCTTTCTCGGCTCAGGAAATACCTGCTTTTTAGACTGTTTTATTATATTTCCATGATCTTTTTAGTGATGGTCTGTGGATGCTAATCCACTGGATGACTGTTATCTGTGGAAGACTTTCCATCCACGTAGAAACTACAACTACAGCACAGACTTCACACTACTGATGTATTGATGTGTTGAAAATCACTAGTCTGCAAAATGCACTGTGGCATACTGTAGATTCTTTTCATCTCTGAAATGTCGGCTTGTTAATGCAAATGTTTTAAGGCGTGGTGGTCTCAGATTTTTGCTTTTCATATCTTTCCGTGTCACTGTGACCCACTCATAGGTCTTTCATCCAATCTGGACAAATGCGGTATCGCCAGAATCGGGAAGGTCAGCAATTGTCCATGAAGCCCAATTTGTCTGTATTTTTCTATGCTAGGTTATTTCCCAACCATATCAAATTAAAAACTAGACACACCCGGGCTTGATTTTCCTCCACCCTGTTGCATCTAAGCATCACGGTTCTCGTCTGTAAATAAAGCCTTTTGTCAGCTTAGACATTTTTCTTGCTTCATACGAATTGGATGTTCCACCAGTGATTGCTTTCTATGACCTGCTCCAATGTATTTAGGTGGACTTAAGAAAATGTGGAAAAGTGTTAATTATGTTTTGTGCTATCTAGGGCTCAGTGGAGTCATTCAGCAAATTGCTTGGGCCACAGAAGTGAAATGAAGAGTCTTGACTTTTGGCTATTTCCTGGGGAAGTGGTGCATTTCCTAAGAGGAAACTCACAAGAATAAGACTTCCATGGCTTCCTAGTACTGTTTTTAGTGTGCAATTTAGGTAAAAATTAGTCAGTTCAGATTCTTATGTTTTGATGACTTTTTGAGTCACTGCTAATGGTTTTAAAAGAAAATATGTTCTTTAATCATGAATTTTTTTCTGTAAAAAAATTTTTTAACTGTACACTGACAGAGACAGGGACAGACCTGGAATTTTTTTCGGAATGGCTTTTCTGTTTGCACTTTGAAAGTATGAGTGTGGATGCTGGATAACGGCGATCTAACCGGTGAGGTCTCATTATCGGTAGACTGTTAGAATCATGCCCAGCGCACCTGTCAAGGAATTTTGGTTCTATTGAGAGCAGAAGGGAGAATATAGACACACAAGAACTTTATTTAAATAGTTAAATGGGTTATTCTACTAACCACTATGAGGAATGCAACTGAGATGGGCAGCAAATGGAGAAAGGGCAGTTTATTGTGAACCCTCGTCAAGGATGGAGATCTGAAGTGGCCTATTTTAAGATTCTCCTCGTTCATAGTCAATTTACATATACTTATAATCAGAGTGTTTCTGTCCTTCTGAGATACCCATAAATATCTCTGCTTTTAAATTTCAGTTCATGCAGGTTATATATTTTTTATTATTTTACTATTATTGGTTGTTTTTCTCTCAGGACTGATAAAGGGTCCTTTACAGTCAAGCAGCCAGTCACATGACCCCCACTTTGTAATGGTTAATTGTTGGAGTTTGGCATGCCAGTCACGTCTCTGCTGTATTCCCCTGGGTCTTGCTGTCTCCAGTACACACGCTTTGTCAGACAGCAGAAAAAGACAGCTTGAAAGAAGCAGAAGAGAAACAGACTTTTTAAAATTCCCTGCTTGAACTTTCTGGTAGGAAAAATGCTTTACACTAGAAGATGTCAGAAAAGTTATAGTAGCAGGATGGGGTTTTGGTTACTTGTTTCTATCTTCTTCACAACAAGGGAGATTGAGTAAAATAGTGTTAAAATGTTTACCGACTACTGCAATGGTGAATATGATTGCTGTGAACACGGCCATTTATGAGAACTGTTTTAAACTTGCTCATTGCTTTTTGTACTTATTTGTTATCAATATTTAAAAATTAGCAAGGAAAAAGTTCAGCGACATAAGCTATGTGTTAAATAGCCAGGCCCGTCCGACTGTTTTTAAAGACCAGGTTTGGAATGATCACTCTGACTAAAGATGACTTCCATTTCCAAGAGCATACCTCATACAGTTCAGCCTCCACACTCGTGATTTTTAAACCTCTGGCACTTCTAGGTTCCATATTTCTTATTATTTCAGCACCGTGGACATTTCCTGGAGTCTGGAGTGGGGTGATTGATAGGTGCTTTGTGACACTGTTTGGATAACTTTCAGATTCTGTCCTCCTACCTTGATAACCAGTGGTCATCTCTTATATTCTGCCATTGCAGCTATGTGGGAAGAGTCACATGCTTTCATCTGTAACAGCCCAAGGTTTATCCAGGTTGGGAAGTATCTGTTAGACCATAGGATTTGCAGGCAGGTGTTAGCAGTCAAACCTGGCATCAGCAGTGACTCAGATTAATCTAGCGGTACGGGCAGATTCGGTTGGTGAAAATGTGTACTCTGGGGCAAGAGAAGCCCGTTCCTGTATTCTGTACCTGCAGCTCAGTTTGGAATTCTGGTGTTTTCTATGTACTCTTCAAAAGTTTCTAATGGGCCGATGTAAGTGCCCCGAAAAAGAAGAAAACTAGTTTCAAAAACTTAAAGTATCATAAACTGTGTTGTGATGTCCCATTTGCAGAGTGCCTTCAAGAATGCTTTTTGTGTGGTGTGTGTGTGTGCGTGTGTGTTAGTGTTTGCGTGTGGACATGTTTACCTTGTGTTGACATTTGTGATGTACCCAAAATGAAAAACCCAATTTTATAAATCTGTGAAATTAATTAAAAACCCAGAAGAGCCCAAAGTCTTGTATTTTGTTGGGCTACTTATGGATAAGATTAAGGCTGGGTAAGGATTAGGGCTGTTATTGTAAGGAACTTGACAGAAATGAATGGAATGCCCCCAAAAGACAATTGTTTGTGTGTGTGTGTGTGTGTGTGTGTGTGTGTGTGGGTGTGTATTAGGGATGTAATATAGGCCTGTCTAAATGTTTAAACAATTACCTGAAAACAATTACAATTGAACACATTTTCAAATGTACTTTAAATGTGATTTCTTGATTTGTTGATAAATTTCATTGGCTTGAGCATTTTTTAAATTATTTCTGTCGCATTGTTGTCTAAGCAACACTTTTTGGCAATAATTGGTAGTCCTACACAAAAATGGCAACTAAGAGAAGCAAAGCCTGGGGCTTATTTGACAAGCTTTGTGACCATAGAGTAAAATGCAGATTATAAAAGTCATAATGAAAATACATGGTCAACCATTTGAAATTGATTCCATCAAGTAAGCTGTTCAAAGACATCCTTGGAACAGCAATCAATTTTTATGTTTACTCATTAAAAACGTGGCGGAGGATGAAATGAGAAGGTTATACCCCTTATGTGTGAGATGGTTGCTCTTGATTTGTGGCCAGCTTCAACGGTCGATGATCTCAGTTTCAAAAACCTAATGGTCAGAATTGACTTTGGAAAAGTTTTCCTGCTGCCAAGCCTCACCCTGGGGAGGATGTTCAACAAATCATTTTCAGCATCTTAGCGTACAGCCTTACTTTTTTTTTTTAATCCACGGATCTTTCTTTGTTAACATTGCATTTCTAAACAACTGTAGGGTGCGTATATCGCTGGTGTGTTTCTAAGTGTCGCTATTTTGGGGAGGCTAACGATAGCTTATTGCCCTAGCCCTAACCCTAACCTCCCTCCCATTACATTTTTAATGTTTTTCTACAAGTTTAAACGTTTACAATAAACTCAAAAATGTCATAATCCTAGTATGTGTGTGCATGTGTGTGTGTGTGTGTGTGTGATGGCTAAGATGTCTGTTTCTCTTTTCTTGCACTGAGAATCTGTTGCAAGCAGAGAGGTGCTAGACCTCAGTCCAGCTGTTTCCTAAGATCAGAGGGCTTGTCATGACTTCCATTTTCCCAGACTGCAGACTGGGAGCGGCCTCATTTTTTAGGGAAGGACCATGACACACCCCAAGGGCTACAATAAGAGAGTACGTGATCACGCCTTTTCCGTCTCCTGATTCCAGAATTCCTCTCCCTTTGCTTTTTTTTAGGGGAACTGGGAGTCGCTTAGTGAAAAATTTAACTGTGTGAGGGTAAAATTAGTGAGTGAATGAATTCTTGTTTCAGACGTGTTGGTTCTCATAAATTCTCACTTAATGATTTATGCATTGCTTGATGCATGTCCAGCAATGGCCATCTCCACAGAGTGCTAGCTAAAAATATATTTTAAATATAAATTTGCTGTATGCTCTATGTGCCTTTATTATTCTCTGAGGCTCTCATTGAATAATGCTTGATAATTCAAACATGTATTTTCACGTATTTAACATGTTTGGAAGTGTCCTACTTTTGAAGTTAAATACAGTATTTTTTTTCTTCCCCAGAAAAACTTCCTGTATTCATCCGAATGTATCTGAGACTTATAGGTAAATTTAATATTACATTTGTCCTGGGCTGCTGCAGTCTTGGGTCACGGCGCTATAAGGCAAGCATGCAAGGTTTAATATTAAACGAATGAACCAACCAGTGATGGCAGATATGGATAGTGTTTAGAAACATTTCGAAACCTTTATGAAACATCGTTACAAAGTCTGTACCAAGTCGACCATGACACATGACTACTGTGAATGGGGATTTCATTACATCACATTGTTTCGAAAAGTTTTGGCTCATTTGGTACGTAGAGAAAAAATGAATCACAAACTGTTTAAAAATATATATCAGGTCCCCACTCTGTGTTTGAGTGCCACAGGCGTTGCTTCAATAGTCATCCCTTCAAAAAGTTATGTCTTTCCCCAGTCTTTCCAGTGTCCTTTCCCGATCCATTATTCCTATCCTTGTTAGTTTTCGTACTTGTATGCAACTAATTTTATTTTTGATTCTGAGCTTGCCTAAACTATGTGAGCCTGGTAGCTCCTGTCGTAGCCCCAGTGGATTACTGGTGCAGACACACATTTTCTCTTCTATTCCAGTTCACAAAAACATATTTATATTTCAGCAACCTCAGTAACTTATGACAAAATATTCTCCAAAGCGGAGAGATTTTTAGTAAGAGGAGAGATCGTACCAGTCGAAGCCAAAATGAACAGATTTCACTAAGAAGACAAACACTTCACACTCGATCATTGCTGAAGCTCAGTCCACAAGCACTTTCCCTACTTTACTGAACAGGTCCATGTTTCATAATGCCGTGGTAATCGCGATGCACCATTTGGCCAGTAGGTGTCACTGTGAAGAGATGTTTTGAAAATTTCTCAAATCTTAAAATCAAAACTTTGTCTGAATCAGTTGTTTCAGTCTACCATGAAACGCCCCATTTCTATCGTCACAGGGCCCCAGACTGCGACCAAAATGCTCGCATAGGCCGATACGACCATTTATTGAGAGTGTGTGAGTTAAAATTTCACGTGGTCATCTGTGCCAGTGTATGATAATTAGGATGTTTCGCGCAGGAATGGGTACCGTGTTAACGGACTGTGATTGAAAGTTGCTTTTCTTCTTCTTCACTGGCTCAGTGTGTCTTTTTCGTCTTCTTTTACTGAGTTGGTCTCTCCCTACTTGCACACGGGAGTACGTACGAAAACGTGCACTGATGATAAAACCCTTTAGTGTTAATGTGTTCAAAAAACAAAGCGGTCTTATAGCTGGTTATTTTTAAAAACAAAATGAAAAGAAAGAGGAGGAGGCTAGTGGAAAGAGAGAGCCAAAGAGAGGTCTCGAGACAGATGCTGAGACAGAAGTGAAGATGAGAGTCCAGGTGAAGACAGGGAGCAACTGAGTGAATCACTGAAAAAGCAAAAAAAATCACTTTGCACCACAATGGCTAGTGCAGTACCCCTGGTTGCAGTACGAGGGGAATGCTATGGTGTGTGCGTATCCTAGGTGATGTCGCCCGTCCACGGCAGGAAACTAAACTTGTTACTGGGTCAACACATTTTAACGTCGAGTCTTTGAAGATGCACAATGACAGCAGAGAACACGAAACCTGCAGGGACAGTCGCGTCAACCCCTCCTCACTTCTTTTCAGTGGTTAGATGAAAGTAATTGTTCGGCAGACGAGAATGAAATGATAATCAAGTTTAACACTGTGCACAATATAAGAAAAGAGGAACTCCCATTCGCTAATACAAATCGCAGACCACATTGATGAAAGAGAACACGTCGGATGTGAATGCAGCCTACGGCGATGATATGGCACGCATACAGTCTACAGATGTCATATCAGACAACTGCCGACAAAAGATTGCTGACGAAATTGCCTGCACCCCATACCTATCATTATGATAGATGGTGTCACCAGGGTCTCCACCAAAGAACGTGAGATCGTCTATGCGTGCAACTAAATCATGTCTTACCATTGGAAAAGTTGGTTTGGAGCCCTGCATGGGACTTGGGATTTTTGAATCGATGATGTCTCATCGTAGACACTTGGAAACATGGCTAGTTGAGCTAACTAGTTGTCACGGGTATTTCTCTGTGGAGTGGGATATTACTCCACTATGCTAAGTGTAAGCATATCTGGAATGAAATCACACAAGTCAAACCAAGAGATTCTTATTATATGAAAACACATAATGCCAGACACGCTTGTACTGTGTCGGTTCAGATAGGTGACAATTTGGGTTCTGAGAATCTATAAATGAAGGGTCTGGTGTGATTCTAATACAGCTGTTCTGTTAAACACATAGGAACTGAAACAATGTGAATTAAAACACATTTCAACCCGGTTACTGTACTTCGATACTTTTTGCTGCAGAAAAATATTCCAAATTTAGATAATTCATCTAATTCTCCCTTTGTGTTTTTCTTTTTTTTTAAATAGATGTTTCCCAGTGACTGGAGCTCCTATTCCAACTTGACCTTCAGCATTTCATTGTTTGGAGGGCCTCACAGTCTTGGTCCTGGTATGAGATACCCAAATTAAATTGTCTCGACCCTCTCCAGTAGTTTATCGCTCTCTCAGTTTTTGCCTCCCACATGGAGCAAATGGACACCTCAAAACTGTCAGGGGAGCCCATCATAGTACACCACGTCCCACTGGTGCACTGCCAGATCCCAGGACGCCAGTGCTGTGGTCCGGTCAAACATCCAAATCCCTTCTGTCCACCTGACAACCTGGGACTGACACGGACCACCTCTCTGCCTGAGCGGGATGTCCTTCATCGAGAAGCACTGGTCTACAGCAGCCTGATCCAGACATCCAGCAGCGGGAGTTCTACTGGGTCAGACGGACATAGCACAGGCCGGACAGAGAGTTTAGCAAGCAACTCCTGTGAGGAATCCGCACTGTCACCTGTCTTGTGTAAGTCAAGGTACAGAGGAGGTCCTCTGAGGCACAACCCCTTCCTTCTCAGCCCAGATGAGGATGAGGAAAAGGATGAGGGATGTGGGGACAAGGGTGGAATTCCTAAAGGGTATCTGGAGGATTATTCCTTTTACTTGCATGGGAATTCCAAAGGCACTGCCAACAAAGTCACAGGCGTTTCCTCCTTCCACCTGCATGATGTGGAATACAGCCGAGAATCCATTCAGAGTGCAGCCCATGTGGAGGATGGTGAGCTGCCCAAGCGGCATGGGAGCACCAGCTCTCCCCTGTCCATGGACTGCGGTGAGCAGGACTGGGCTGAGGATGAGGACGAGACGGATGAAGATCATCACATGATTAATGGGCATAGCAGCCAGGCCTGTAGCTACTGCTCCTCCCCTAATGTTGACCTGCCACATTCCCATCATTGCCGCTGCTGCAGTCTCTCTGAACCGCCCCTCGAAAGCAAGCAGGAGTACGGCAGTGATGACTCCTACAAAGGCTGGGATGGTCCGGTGGTGAACTTTACGGCAATCTACCACGAGATGAGCAACGTCATCCCTGCCAAACCGCTCAACCTCAATGTAGCCACAACCCCGTCTCTCACTTCCACCACTTCTGATTCAGGGGGCACTTTCTACCTTGACCTGCACACCTCACCCGAGCCACGGCATGACGTGGACAGCTGCTCGTCAGATGCTGGCAAAAATGCTTTGTACTGCTACAATGCTCAGCAAGCTGTGGATGCCAACTGCAACACGTATCCCATCAGCATTTCATCATCTCAGACAGCAGACTTAAGCTCTTGTGTTCAGAGCCAAGCCAGGCTTGGGTTAGCCACACAGAACTACTACAAACTGGTGCCATGTGACCTGTCATCCCAGTCCTCCCCGAGTCCTGCTGGCTCATCAGCCACTAGCTGCTCGGAGGAACGGGGCAGCCCAAACCAGCCCACGGAGTACTTCCTCTTCAGGCAACCTACAGGAGAAATGGAAGCTGAAGTGGAGGAAGAGGATAAAGAGGAGGACGTGTTAACGGTAGGAATTGTGTAGGAGTCTCTTTGACACTCGAGAATTTCTGTTAGTGAATTACACATTTTTTAGCAGCAAATTTTGACATTACAGACACACCCCCGGATTATGTAAGTGAGCCGTTCCGCGACATCTAATGTAAGTCACATTTTACGCAAGTTGAACGCATAGAAAAAATACAGCGGCAGTAACTGCAAGAACGGTGAAAAAAATCACTATAGTACACAGAGTACACGGCACGAGACATGCAAGAAGATTCCTGCCATTATGGGCAGCATCGACTTGAGCGTTAAGAATTTACGTATTTACGTACTTTCAATTAACTTAGCAGCTCTTTTTTTATTAAGTCTTATAGAATATCTCCTTAAGACTATATTTTGGTAATAAAGGCACACACTGAGTTCCAGTAGCCTGTTCTGGACACTTCATGCTTTAAATGTAGGCCGTGTCCCTGTATTGTGTGAAGTGCCACCAGCTGGCAGGAGTGTGTATTACACGGACGCTGGCTGTTTACGAAGCTCCTTGTCTGGGAGGGGCGTTTGTTGTAGACAGTTATGTGCGAGACAAAATACAGTCATTATCGTGCATTCTGATGTCCTTTCCAAATTATAAAATGTGCTGTTTTCACACATTCTGATGTTATTTTGTGCCTCAGTAATGTTCTGACAATTCATTTTTGTATTATGCCTTAATAAGTTTATGAGATTTTGGCAAATTTTGTGCTGTGAATTTTACAATCAGGAAATAAAAAACATTGAAATGTGTCGATTTAAAATTTGTTTCTATGCAAAAAGGTGCGTCCCTAAGATTTACATATATTAACCACCCCTGCCTAAGTACGGTTTCCGTTTCTTTTTTCTCTTTTCACAGCAGCGAGAGGAAGAGGAGGGTGAGGACAGGATCAGGGAGGAAGGTGGTTTTGAAACACCTGTTACCATGTTAGAGGGACAGGTGTATGTCAACCTCTCCCCTCCCCTTGGCAGTTGTAGCCAGAGTGGTGGCCAGGCCGCAGGGCATCCTCGTTCCCGCAGCTATGACCGCAGCTTAGATGCGTCCCAGTCCCTGGAGCGCATGCTGAGCTGCCCTCTGCGCCTAAGCGAGGCCAGTCCGCGCTGCTCGCCCCGTGTTACCTCCTTTGCAGAGATTGCCCGCAGCAAGAAGAGGGGAGCAGTGAGCTGCAGAGAGATCTCCTCTAGCCGCTCTCAGTCCTCTCTGGAGGTCGCTCCCGTCCTGGAGCTCAAGCACTCGGCCGAGCCGCACTGCGACAGCCAAAGCAACCAAAGCAGCCAAAGCAGCTGTGCTCTGCAGTCACAGCACCACCTGCACCCCCTCCTCGGTGGTTTGCCGGGTGCTGATTACTGTGAGACAGACGCAAAAGCTGAAGGTACGAATGAGCAACAAAGCCTTTCTTTATTTAAATATATACACAGAGGGATTATAATTTACAGTAAACCTGTGCAGATGTCAGATTTTTCTTTTTCTCATTTGCCTGTTTCCGAATTAATTAAATGAATTAGCTTATTTATACATTTCTTTCCTGTCTATCTAAAGAGCTGGTATTTTGGGAATTTATTGAAGAGCTTATTCTTTTTAAATAAATCAAACTGGAATGATGTGCTTAAAGCCTTGGCGTCAGTTGTTTCAATGTAGCAGACAGGTGGGTTTGTGGTTTGCCCGGACGGACGCCACACTCGTGGCATCTCTTATGAATTGCCACTTATTCACTTCCAGGTGGTTTGATATTGACCTGAGGAATGAAGACCGTCCTTTTAGATATGGGCACAGAACAGTGGTATAGCTCACTTGAGTCAGGAAAATTTGCTTAGTCGTGTTATATCTGCGGTAAACTAAATGTGTAAAGCAGGTGGCCTCACCCTTAGACTTGAGTAGATTTTTACTACACTATATATGGGTGGTGTAAACTTACAGCTGTGCCAGCTGTAGTGTTACGAATTCTTTGGATTCCAGTGGAATAACCTCTGTGCTGTAGCTACTACAGAGAGCAGTAACGTTTTTGCCAAATAAAACGGAGCTTCGGTTCTTTTGCGGACAAGCATGCAGGAAAAGCTACCATGTATATGGATATGATGTCATTTGGTAGCCTTGTGGTTCGGCACAAAATGGTTGCAAAGGAGCTTTGATAAGATACCAGATAAAAGGCGGGTCAATTAAAATGTCACATAGTATGAAAATGCATGTATATCATTTCAGAAAATGGAGAAATAAAGCAACTATGTATCCCTAATGTAATATCTATGTATGCTAATGTAACTGTATGCCACTCATCTAAAATAATATGACCGAAATCCTTAGATGGTCAAGACTCTTGATAGCGGATAGTACAGTCAAGCATTCTAACTTCAGTATACCGCTGAAATCTGAATAATGACACCAAACTTTGTGCCAGGGAGGAAATATACAGCAAAAGTCTTAGGCAGTGCAAGAGAATGTTCAAGGCCATTTATCTGGGCAGTAATTGTATTTTTGCTTGGACAAAAAAAACACAACTTAACATTACAATATATATGAATAAAGAGTAATAGAAAAACTAGTAAAAATAATTTGTTTGGTTCTCTAAAATATTACCGATATCTGGCTGGACGGCTCAAACAACATAACTTTTGTTCCCAAACCTCTCCCTGAAAGAATTTCTTAATTTTCACCACCAGCTTAGTTAACTTGTGTACTTAACTAGCTAATTCACATGATGAGGTCTTAATTAGCCTGACGAGGTGCACTCCTAGTTGATCTCTTTAAGTACGTGGGTATGTTGGATGATAACTGTATATTCTAGGGTGAAATGAAGAGATTGTAGGAGCCTAAGAACGCTTGGTTGACCAGCGTGGAGCGTATTCGCGAGCCCGTGACACCTGAGTGAAGTAGTGAATGATATATAGAGTAACATTGTCGCCTTCCTCGTCATCTCAACGATGGAATCCTAACTTTATAACTTTAGCGGTTTAAAGTCATTCAAGAACGCCTAAGACCGCCTTAGACAATCTAAGACAATCGCATTCTGATCTGTACTTGTGATACAAATGACCTACAAGAAAGGGAGTCACACGGTCTTGTGAACTTCGCCTCTCTTGTATTCTGAGTAAAGATCCTTAATAAAACCTAAGTGCTCTCCTGGATTACTTCCGAGCGGAGGGAAGAGAGTGAAGCGTCAACCATACGACTTCCTCACAGAAGGACCTACAGAGATGTTTAGAAATATGTAAACTGACACACTCTGACCAGCCTGAAGTCGTAATTTTACACCAGCATGAAGGTGATTTAAACAGAATCTTCATTGCCCGCCCAAGACTTTTGCACAGTACTGTATATAAATATCTGTGTGTGAGAGAGATGTATAGACGCTCACAAATGTACTTTACTCACGAACAGCAATAATATTTGAGCCAGCTATGACAGAAACATCTTATCTGACGGCTTATCATTATGTAGCTAAAACTGTATTGGCAGACAGTAGTAGCCTTCAGCCTTTCTCCGGGCTGATATGTGGTCACGCCCTGTCATCATGACCACTATCAGTGCAAACAGGGCCTTCGGGGTGCAGCACAGCAGGGCTTTCATTGATAGGCTCCTCCCTCAGCCTGTGTCACACACGAAGGCGGAGCAACTCCACAGAGTGCGTCGTCACGACTCGTCAGAGAGCCGTGCTGCTGTTTACTGTCAGCAGAGCAGCTGAGAAACTACTGTGTCAAGTTACCAGTCTGGAAAAGCTAACAGGCAGCCTGAGACTCAGGGCCTCTTACACAGGAAACGTTCATGCAGCAGGAAGCCATACCAAGGCCTGTGATCTGTGGAGATTTAATGTGTGGAGAAATAGGCAGCGTTTCTTTTTTTGGAATGGGTATATTGAACTTCTCCAGCACAGGGCATGTATGTGTTTCAAAGATGTCTGCTGTGATGGCAGCTCAGCACTTCCCCTTGTGGACAAGAGGCAGTATGATGAAATGGAGCATGACATTTGGGGGAATGAGCACGCAAGATAAACAGACTGTGCAATCCCTGTGACTGGGCTGTAGTGAAGTTTGACTACGCCGGGAAGGAAATACTCAGGAAAGGTGCTGTTTTTTGATTCACGTTTTACTTCGGTCATTCTCATAGAGCTTTCATTTGGTTTAATAGTCCAAGTTGATCTTACCGTTAGCTTGGTCTTTCAGTTAGATAGTGTTATGTTTGTTTTACTTCTTAATTTATCTTCTTATTTACTCATACAGATTTTTTTCGATACATCACATCAGTGGATTTTTTCGTGCTCCGTGTTAAAAGCTCTATATAAATAAAATTGAATTGAATTGAATTGAATTGAATTGAATTTGATGCTTTAAGGAGACTCTGTGATATTTAAGAGTGAAAGGGAAGGTCTACATGATGGTAGTGAGACCAGGTATGTTATATGGGCTGGAGACGGCGGCACTGACGAAAAGACAGGAGGCAGAGCTGGAGGTGGCAGAGTTAAAGATGTTAAGATTTGCATTGGGTGTGATGA
>JAACJT020000034.1:19018808-19042555 GCA_009936485.2 Gymnarchus niloticus
TCTGACACAGGGACTGCACTTAATTTCGTTGTACCCGTTACAATGACAATAAAGATATTCTGATTCTGATTCTGAACTGCCAGGCAAGAGGAAAAGAGGAAGGCCAAAGAGGAGGTTTATGGATGTAGTGAGAGAGGAAATGCAGGTGGTGGGTGTGACAGAGTGGGATGCGGAGGACAGGAGGAGATGGCAAAGGTTGATCCGCTGTGGCGACCCCTGATGGGAGCAGCCGAAAGTGAATGATCACGATGATGATGAAAGAGATTCAGTGATATGGAAGATGATTATGGTACAAATTGTTCTTTATGTCTTACTTACGGATCATTCCCGACCTACAATAGGCTTGGAGAGCAATAATACAAAATGGAAAGATACTGTGGCCTTGTGAGTCAGTTGGTATCAGTGTAGCCTCATCATTTCAGAGTTGTGGGTTTGATCCAGGACCCTGCTTTCTGGGGGCGGAGTTTGCACATTCTCTCAGCGTTTACATGCGTGTCCTCTGGTTACTGCAGTTTCCTCCTGTGGTCCAAAAACTCGAAGTTATGCGAATTGCTATTTCTAAAAGGCACCTAGTGTGTTCCCTTTGAACAACTGACATCCCATCCAGGGTATCTTCTGTCCCCACTGGGGATAGAATTCAGGTTCATCACAGCCATATACAGGATAAGTGGGTAGGGAATATGACAGGATAAAGGGACGATATTCCTGTCCCCATCCTTGCACTCTGCTGACAATCTTTTTCGTTTTTTTTTGTTCTGTCCTTTTTCAGTGGGCTTGTCCTCATCCGCGTCACCTGACAGTCTTTCTTCAGTGGTGCGCTACAGCAAAGAAAAGAGGCCTAACAGCCTTCCCATCCAGCCATTTATGTTCCAGCCACAGCTGGGCAAGGCACAGAACCAGGTCCTGCGGCCACTGCTGAGCGAATACATCAGCCAGATGCAGAGCCGAGCCAGGGGCAAGTTGGCAGAAGACCCGCCGAAGAGGCAGTCCACGGCACCGGGTTCCGTCCGGCCCTCCCCATTGGGAAGTTACTCCCCCGCCCACCAGCGTGAGGTTTCCAGCTTCGAGGCATGCTCCACTTGCTGCCTTAGCTCAGAAGATGGCCAGGGTAGCTCGAAAGCCCCACACAGCCTGTCTTGCCCTGGGACGATCAAACCCCTTCCGCTCTTGGCCACCCCCTGGAGCTTCTCACTGCCCACTGAAGCTCAGGAGCACGGCCTTGTGCAAGGACGGCCTCCTGCCTCCACAACTCCATTTTCCCTGAAAAAAGATTTGTCGGCTCCATCACTGCCAGTAGCTTCAGTCCGCTGCATCCAGCGGAGCTCCACGCCCACCAGTCGGGATCCTTGGGAGCACAGCTATGGAAGCTGTGAACAGATGAAAGCCTCTGTTGCTGACTGTTCAGGGACCAGGCTGTCCAAAAGTAAGTGTCCCCATCTTTGTTTGCATTTGAAGATGCTTGTGCTTGCTAATATCAGGGCTCAGTAACTTTCTGGCAGCAGAAATGCCAGAGTTTCTTGTCATTCCCTCCACTGGCAGGGGTGATTCCTGTTCCTCATTCCCCTGTGTCTGTACGTCTGTCTACTGTTCTGCTCTTGATCCTGTTCCTCTCATTTCTTTATATCGCCACTGCGAATTCATGTTCTGTCGCAGCTGTGAATAACTTAGCGTTTTGGAATCTAGATTTAATTAAAATTTAGCTGATACTGATAAACGTTATACAACAAAAATATTTAAGCATACAGGAATCAGGGAGGATAACCTCTTTATTGTTAAAGACAATAAAAACAGAATACACACGTTGGGGGCAAAATATGGCTGAGGCAGTCAGATCAACGTATGATATGAAAAATAAAATGATCAGGATGATGAATTGTACGGATAAAGAAGACTGATGGAAAATAGAGAGCGATTTGTTGCTTTGTATCAGAAATTATAAACCAAGAGAGTATAGCCAGAAGTGTAGATCTGCCCTGCATAGTCTTTAATCATAATTCCATAGTATTAGCTAACTGGCTTGTTTAATCACGAGAAAAACATGCCTCATTTCACTTAGTATATGGCACGTTTTCTTCCAGTAGCAGCGCCCAGATTCCTGAACGTGTGAATGAGGCATGCAGGACACCAGACATCTTGAAGGGGTGACAGGGATAGAGGGAGACAGAAACAGAGAAGAGTCCAATCCCCACTCGGCTGGCTTGTGCTGTTCATATCGTGCGGATTTCCTCTGGGTGCTCTGTGTTTCTCTTATAGTCCACAGACATGCAGTTAGGCTATTTCTAATTAGCCTTGAGGGAATCATTGCATGTGTGTGTATGTCTGTGTTTGTGCGCCATGGACCATCGTCCTGTCTGAGGTTTTCAGTGCCTCATGCTGCCTCGTATAGGCCCTAGTCCCCCATATCACCCTGTCCAGGATGGGAGGATGAACTGGATGTTATTAAGATGAATAACACATTTCTGTAATGTTTAATGTACCTTGGAGCTATTAATTGGATCTAACATCTTCTTTATTTGGTTATCCTGTCTTTATTACACTTATATTTTTTCATTGGGCCATCGAGTTCTGACTGTTTCACAAACCCGCCGACCCGCTGAAAAATAAATGAAACAGAGTTGATCGTTTTTACTTTTATTTACTTTTATTTTCCCCGCCCACTTCATGTTTTTGGCGCAAAGAAAAATTGCCAGCGTATTCTGTAAAGTACCGTACTCTAAGCACGTCGCTGATTGGCTAATAACAGCTCCCTTCGGATTCTGCGGTCCTGACGTTCAGTACACGTTCAAACATGGCTACTGAGATTGTTACCGCTGGTTACCGCTATTTCTCTATCCACGTTCTGCGTACTCAACTGCTTCGAGTATTTGAAAGGTCCTGAAACCAGAAACCGAAGGTAACAAGACCGTTATCGGTGATGTTGTTGGTACACTGTTACCATCGAATGTGCAAATGAAACAGGTTTGTGTATGTGAAAGTCAGCAGGAGGCCGTCAAGACAGAAATAGACATCAACACCCCTGTTAAAGTTATCACTTAGTGACAGTTGAGAATATACCAGTGAAGGGAAGGAAGAACAAGAATTGCAAAATGCATTTGACAAGCTGAGTTTTTTTTTTTTTTACCCGCTCAACCAAACATTAGAGACACTTTTTTTTTATTTGTGCCAACTGACCGATCTGTTTTTTTTTTTTTGGAATTTTTCATGAAACAAAAAATGAAAAACAATGGCCTTACTCCACTTCTCTCTTCTCTCCATCCCTTCCCTTCATTCACATCGGCCCCTCTCTCTCTCTCGTCCTGTCTTGTCGTATTGGTTCTGGCTGTGCTGTTCATCTACCCCACCTTTTTCTTCCTTCCTGTCTTCCTACCGCCTTCGCCAGTGCACCACCTTTCCCCACAGGCTCTTAAATGGCGAGAGTATCGTCGTCAGAACCCTCTGGGGGTGGAGAAAGATTCCCACCTTCCACCTGGCTGCCTGTCTGCCAAAAAAGGCGAAGGCTTTCTAGCTTGGCGTAACGTCTTCCATTTCCCAGCATCCTTCAGTCACGCTCAATCCCAGCTGCACGGTGATGATCCTCATTGGCTTGGGATTGGTGGTGTTGGGGAGTGCTTAAAAATTCAGTTTATGCATTTTAATCCAACCAGCCTATCAGACATATAACTCAGTAGTGTTTTCTATAGTTTTGAGAATATGAACTAGAAAAATGAATCAGGTGGCAAATACCTGCCACCAATGAGTGGCGTATTTGTGCTGAGAACACTTTGTTAATTATAAAATACGAAATGTACTTCTCTGTACACCGTGTGTGTGTGTGTGTGTGTGTGTGTGTGTGTATTCATGGTCTGTGGACTCGCCCTCTGAAGGTCAGCCACTGAAGCAGGTCCAGCACCAGCATGGTGAGTCCTTACCGAATTACATCTCTCTGACTGAGAGACCGCCGGAGGAGTTCTCACTGTCTCCTGATGTCACATCTGAACCCACATCCGTCGACGTGCTGCAGAAGAAGAGTGAGTTGCCATGTTGGTGGTGGGGGGCAGGGTGTGGTAGAGGCTCTGGTTGTACCTTGTGTTGTACCTTCCCTCCTCATGGCGGTTAGGCTTTTCTGGTGTTTTTTTCATAAAGAAGGTTTCCTTGAGGAAACGTACTTTATACTTCGTTGTCTTGTTTTATTTCTACTTCGTTTGGCACATACCCATGAGCCTTTGCAAGTAAAACATTCTCATAACATCGTTTTTCTCTTTTTTTTACCCTGGTGTCTGTTAGGTCTAGTGAAAGCCATGAACATGGCAGTGGATCTGATAGTGGCTCATTTCGGTACCAGCCGGGACCCTGGAGTGAAGGTAAGTTTGTTCATACTTTATAGATACACCATCGATATATTGGCAGATGGGGCACGATGCCTGATAGCTTTGAATTATGATTGAATATTCAGGTTTGTGCCTCAGAATTGGACTTATTGTTGCAAACGTGAGTGAGACACTAAAGTTGCTAAGCAACTTTATTTATAATATTAATAATAATTATTATTGCTGTTATAATTTTAACATGCTCTTCATCGCTTTATTATTCATTCCAGGCAAAATTAGGAAACAGTTCTGTCAGCCCCAATGTCGGACACCTGATTCTGAAGTACCTGTGTCCAGCCATAAGGGATGTCCTGCAGGACGGACTGCGGGCCTACGTTCTGGATTTAATCATCGGGCAACGGCGGAACCTACCCTGGAGTGTGGTGGAGGCCTCTGCACAGCTCGGTTTGTCGTCATGGAGATAGGATAACAATGGCAGGGTTGATTTGATGACCGTGCCCTGTAATCTTGTATTTGAAGAGGATAAAAATGGCTGCGCTTTCCTCCTGCATCGAAGCTGTAATTCCTGACTCCAATGGTCTTCCTCGTCTCCTTCCCAGGCCCCTCAACTCGTGTCATACACGGTCTGTTCTCTAAGGTGAGCCACTACTCGGAGCTGACCAGTCACAGCTTGAGGCTAAACGCCTTCATCTTTGGCTTGCTCAAGTAAGTCACATTCTCTTTGCTCATCATACACTCTCTGTTTGTGTAGCTTAGCACCAGCTAGAGCCTCGTTTTGAACATTGAAAAGTTACCCTTGATTCAAAACCCATGAGTAGCAAAGAAAAGACTAAGCATTGACAGGAATTAATAGGTATGAACTTTCCTTGTTTTCCTTTCAGTAAAGATCCTTAATTAGTGCAAATAATTTTATTAGTTTGTGAATTAGAATGACATGACTACAGTCACATCTGTCGAGTTGTGTTTGAAGACTTGTTTGGTGCTAATTCTCACGTACTTCTGAATAATATGGGAAATCGATCTGTTCATTCTCTAACAGCTTACGATTGCTGGAATTTTGGTTCAGTCACCTGTTTACACATGAGGGTAAGTAAATATGCTAAAAATGTATCAGCCTGAATGTTCTGCACTCTCCAACCTTTCCTCTGCCGATGTCATCTCTATTTCCAGACATTGTTGCAATGCACTACCACCCTTGGGGCTTCCTACCACTGTCCCAAGGCGTCTGTCAGCCTCTATTCCAGGAGCTGCTTTTGCTCCTACAGCCCCTTTCACTCTTGCCCTTTGACCTGGACCTTCTTTTTGAGCCCCAACTTTTGCAGAGGAGTCAGGAACATATCCGACACAAAGAGCAGTTATGTTCTGCTGGTCTGGGGCTGGAGCAGTCTGCACGCTCCACCTTCCAGTTGATGAGGGGGTGGGATAAAGCTGGAGTGCACACTAAAAGAGAAGCGGCAGAGGCCAGAGTAGGAGAGGTGGTGGTGGAAGGCGAGGCGATGGAGTCAAGCTGGGAAGGTCCATTGCTCAATATTGGCGGTATGTACCCTAGCAAATATGGAATGGATCAACAGAGAGGGAACATTTCTGAGAGCGAGAAAGGGAAGGTGGAACCAGGTGCGAAAAAGCCAGTAAGAGGCTGGACGCAAACTGAGGCAACATTTTTAAACAAACATTCTGGAGACTTGGTAGCATCAAGAGGGAAGGCATGGCAGGAAGTAAAAGGTTTGGAAGTGCAGGAGAAGTCAGAGGTGGGTGAAAAGGGTGAGAAGGACAAGAAGATGAATGTGGACAGACAAAGGGACAGACAGGCAGGCTGGTGGTACCAGCTGATGCAGAGTTCTCAGGTCTACATTGAAAACTCTACCGAAGGGTCAAGATTTGTGAAATGGGAAAAGAGGAAGAAGCCAGCTGGAGGAGGGGAGGCTGAGATGGGGTGCGGGCAGAACCAGTACCCTCCCAGAGAGGGTGTGGTGGAGGGGGCGGAGGCAGACAAGGTGGATGAATTGCAGAAGGAACTGTGGAGTGGAAACAGCTGCAGAATGAATGACTCGTCTGGCAAAGGCAAGGAGCGGCTTTCCTGGATGGGCAGTCCCCCAGAATCACGGCTGAATGAGCCGAGGAAGACCGAGGACAGGGAGCCACAACGTCTGGCGGCCACAGTAGAAACACGGGAGGGGGGGACATCGAGCACAATGTGGTGGGGCAGGCTTTTTGGGTCAGGAATGAGCAACCCTGTAAGAGCAGACAAGGAGGATCAAGGCCCCGTCAAATCCCAAAAAAACAGGTAAAAAAAGGCGATGTGCTGAAATGATGTTTACTCTGTCAGTCACAAAACAAACCTTTTTAAAATAATCCCTTGTTTTTTGTGCCTCTAAGGATGCCATCAGGATGGCTTAGTCTGGACAAATCAATGCTAGACATTGTGGCTCAGGCAGTAGGGGTGGGTAAGCGTGTAGACCCCCGTCTCCCCTCCTCAAACCTGGCTGTGACAACAGAACAACAAACAGAAATACAGCCTACCGAGCCATCGTCATGGTAACATATTTTATTCATTAAAGTGACATGAATTATGTTTAATGTGGGAAAGGCATTCCATGTAAAGCTCTCCATCCAGCTCATAGTCTGTCGCTTTGTGACACTCTCTTCCTCAGGGAGGTGCGGGCCTTATGTCACCACCTCGCCACGGAGCCTGGACACCTCAGCTTCAACAAGGGTGACCGGCTGAAGGTTCTAAACCACATCGATCCCGACTGGCTGCACTGTGCCCTGGGTGACGACGTTGGCCTGGTCCCTATGATCTATGTCACATTAACTGAGGGGTCTCCAGGGTCCCAGTAAGGTCGAGTGTCTTAACTGAGGAGAGTGGACTTGGGGGGGGCATACAACCTTTCAAGATTCTCTACAAGTTTACAGTCTGGAGCTGTTGTTGACGTAACTCTAAACCCGAAACCCTTGAACCACTAGGGAATGTACAGTATTCCGACAGGCATGCATCAACTCTATCGCGTAAACAAGAAGCTGGTGCAAATGCATAGACACGGGTCCAACCCTCCATCAATCTATGACTACCTACTACGGCGTTGAAAAACATATAATTACTCTACAGTTGTGGTTGAGTGCAAGTTAACTTGATAGGGGGTTTGGGTAATTTGCTGTCGCACTTTGGCATTCATATGGCTTAATCTCAAGCCATGAAACACGACTCACCCCTTCCCCTAAGAACAAGCTAAGACTAAAGCCAGAACAGTTTGTTCAATGCCTGGACACACGACACTTGCCTTGCCGTGTCTGCGTGGTGTCAGATTACTCGTAGATCTCTTGATTAAGAATTATGAACACTCTAAGTGAGAGGAAATTATAATCCCATTTTGACACACGTATCCAGCATATTTATTTTATATTGAGATTATTTTCAGATTACAGCATTTTTTTCTGGTTTGGACATTCACCTTTCAGATTGGCCTTTATATGCTATTTTGAGGGTAATTATTTCAAGGCATGTGTTTATTTAAATGTCATTTCTTTGATAAACATCATGATTAAGGACTTCAGGTTGCAGCAGAGAAAAGGCAGTAATCCGCCCCTTTTGGTCAGTTATTCTTAGGATGCAGAACATAAATTGACTTAAGCATTTATATATAAAAAGAAACTTCACCTAGTCTGTAAAAATAGACTGAAACATTTAGTTTATTATTTTTACAGAGCTAATACAGATTATTTTTAAATCATTTCTATCAAGAAGTGGACTTTGAAGGCTGTTTTCAGCATGCGTTTTAAGAAATGTTCTGTTTAAGGATGAATCCAGTCAGAATTAGATTTAGATCCAGCTTTAAATCCAAGGCTTTTTCCGTTTGTCAGCCAATTTGGAATGGCAGCACTTTCCATATTCCTGCATTTTTAAGCACTGTAATCGTGTCTTTTTCCATGGTATAAAAATAAATATGATCTTATGCATTTAGTAAATGGACAAATGATACATTTCTGCTGGGGAACAATGAAGAAGGATCAACACTACAGCCTCAATCCTGGCCTGCCATCCAGGAACAATTAATCCCCACAAGGAATCGTACATGCACTGCACTCCATAGGCAAAAGAGCTACTCTCTGTTCTTGTCTACATAAACTTATGGGTGCCCATTCCTCATTTCACCCAGTGCACAAGGTGAGGACGTAACAGAAAATGAGAACGGGACTTTTAAGTTACGTCATGACATCGATCAACATGTGCCTGCTTTGCTTCTCAGGCTAAACTGTCATCTTGTTGCAGTTTTTGGTTGCGAAGCTGGTGAAATGAAGGTGGAGATTTTCAAATGAAAGCCTTGGCAAAGATAATGGGCAAAGGAGGATTCATTCCACGTGGCGTGTTTCGAAACCTCTCCACCGATATTTAAAGGCTGAAATCTCCACCTGCAACGAGAGCAGTGTAATTTATGCTTTAAATAAATCAAAAAGTAAAGCATAGTGTGCTAGAGTGAGGGCTATTACAGATTTAGATTTCAGAGCAGGTCATGAGGAAATGAACATCTTCTGGTAGTGGCAACAGTTTTCTCTGCTCCATCTGTGCATGGAAATTCATGACTACTCTGATTAGAGAAGAATGGTTGGAATTAATTTAGACTGAGAGTGAAAAATAGAATCTCTGGGTCTCCCTCGTGTTTGTGGAACCCTCGGCGATCAACGTGTACTCAAGAGTCATGATATTTAAGTAGTTATAAAGGTTGCCTTTAAGCAACGTGAACTCAAAGCAATGGAATCTCTGAATCGCCATAAACTCAAAAAGTAAATCCTGTTAGTTTAATATTCAGCACATTGTTTTTTATTATTTTATTCTTCCTTTTAATTAACCTTTCCTTTTTAACCTGGCTGTATAATGACATTATTTTTATATAATTTGTTGTAAAAAAATAATTTAATATTTTAATACCATAGAACTGTGTATATATGATATATATATTTAGGTTATTTAATTGCACTTTGGAAGACGAAACGTTTTAAAGATGTTGCTGTTATGTGCAAGAGGCTAAAAAAACAGAAGTGATACTGTATGTATGCATTATTTATTGTTATTCCTGCCGGCGCATCTCATGTATCCCGGACAACTTCATGGAGACAGGGTCATGAAAGTAGCAGTTTGGCGGTATGACGGCTTTCCTCGGCAGCGGGTATAATTTCTTCTTTGCGACCTTGACACACTTTGGGCAGGTAGGGGGAAATCGTCTCAGGGTGTTGTCAGCAGGAGGAATTAGAACCGGCCGGACGCATACCTAAGAACGGCTCTTTAAAAGGAGAATGTTAGCTTATGCTTCTGAGCCAGTTTAGCCTTCAGAAATCTCAAAGGGAGACCCAGACTCAGTGACTTCCTATTGTGACATTTCTGAGATTATATTGGTCAGTCGCAATTATAGTCTTACTTCTTCTTACTGTTCAGGCAGCACGAATGTTTTACTTCGCCGATGCTCTATAAGCTACAGGATGAGGTCATTTTCAACAAGGTGCTCATATAAACATGGCCGACACGTCCTGTCATGTATTGTATCATTTGCAAACATTTATAAAAATACATGTGGTTCATTAAAAAAATGATGGCTTGAGTCCTGCATTATTTATGTCCGTATAAGAACGTGACGACTGTTTACCATCAGCGTCCTGTTATGTAATTGTGCCAAGAGATACTCATTGCATGACGTTGACCTGGACTACAGGAATCGGTCTGTAGAAAAGGCAAATAGATGGTGATGTATGCTGTACATCGATGGACAAACAGTGGTACAGACTGTGATGTGAACATGCAGCGCATGTGGTCATTATAATTCTGCATCGGGGATAACAGAATTGTACAAATTTGTCAGGGCTTCTGTTAACAAATTGCTCATGCCATCTACTAATGCAAGTGGAGTCTTACCAATTCTGTCACTATGTTCTCAAATAACCTTCCTTTCTTATCCTTACCATATATGATTTTTGGAATCATCTCAAATGGTGTCCTCAGCTTAAAATAGCAATTTACCTCGCTGAGCCAGTAGAAACTCTCCACATTGTCAGAATGCAATCAAACAAATGCAAGTCCTTAAGGGCTATGACCCCCATCAAATTATTTACATTCTAAGTACCTTCTTAACAATAATCACAAAGCAATGGTATCCCCTCCACCGCTTATAGATCTGCTGGAATAGATCTGCAAATCTTCAAACCTCAGCAGATCAAGTGGTTCAAGCAATATTCTCAAATCGTCTACAGTTGCCATGGTTTCCTCTAGTTTGCTAAACATGCGGTAATCATGATGGATGTATCTACCATTGCAGTGAGCGAGACTGTTAATCCATATTACAGCTGGTCTGCAGACGGATAAAAGCCCTCAGAGACATGCTGTTTGCTGTTCTTTAGGAGTGGCTTCACATGTAGTGTTAAAGCATCTCCCCATCCCCCATATTCCCACTTCTACCCGCTCTTCCTTGCAGATCACTTCTAATTCTCGGGCCATATTGCATGCACAGCATATGTAAGATCTAACCACAGATTTTCAATGATGTTTAAGTCAGGGGACTGTGAGGGCCATTCCAATCCTTCAGCTTACTTTTCTTATAGTAGCATGGAATGGTGGATTTTGAGGTCTGTTTATGATCATTGTCTTGTGGTAGAAGACATCCCCTTGTCAGCTTCAGCTTCTTGGCTGACTGTATTACATTGGCCACCAGAATTTGCTGATGTTTAATAGAATCCATTCTTCCCCCTACCTGTGCAGTGTTTCCTGTGCCACTGACTGCCCCACAACCCCAAAGCATAATAGATCCACCCCCATGCTTTACAGTTGGAAAGGCGTTTTCTCCAAACAAACCAGTGTTGATTGTAGCCAAATAATTCAAAGTTTGCTTCATCAGTCCACAGCACTTGTTTCCAAGAGGCATTTGACTTGCCTAGATGTCAACCTTTTGCAGGTAAGGCTTCCTCCTGAGGTATTCTCCATGCAGATCATGTCTGTGCTAGCAATGCTGCACCATAGAATGGTGCAGAACCATTTCTGTGTCAGATAAACATCCCTGCAGGTCTGTCACAGTTATATGAGGGTTTATTTTTGCCTTAGATGCCAGTATACAGCCAGTTCTCTCTGAAAGTGTTCTTGCTCTCCCACACTTTCCAGTGGAGATTGACAGCTGGAAGCATTTTGAAATCTTTTCATAGTCTTTCCCCATTTTGACGGTATCAGTGTCATTTTCAGATCCTCAGTCAATTGCTTAGAAGAGCCCATGCTTGTAGAATGACAGCCCAAAGTTCAGTGTCAGAGAATTTAGAATTTTTATACATTATTTCCTGCAGTAGTTGTTTACTATTTTTCACTTGAACTAAATGTGAAAATGAACTAAATATGAAATTTGGCCAGGGGTGCCCAAACTTATGCATATGATATTATCTTTATTCCCATAAAACATTTAGTAACCTTGGTTTCTCTGCTTCTATCCAGAACAGAGCACATTTATGATTCTTTTTTTATTTATTATGAAATAATTTTTTTTTTTTTTTTTTTTTTTTTATGTGTGTGTAAGTGCTTTGGGTTTGTGAAGATCATTCAAATATTGATATGTTTGCTAAATGTCATAATTCGGTCTGCATGTAATTTTTTTTTGTGTGTTTTTGCTCATGTGTGCTAACTTCTTTTTTTTTTTTGTGAAAATATAAAACTATTTGGTTGGAACAACATACCAGTTATTTTATCCAAAACATTCAAGGAAAACAAATGAAAGTCAATCATTTCAATCTCATCATATATACAATTTTTTAATGTAATTTTTAACATGATCATATACATGTAGCTCAACACTTTGAGTTATATCCCTGACCCCTGTGCAAAACTTACAATATTCAACTGTAAAAAAACTAGTTACTAAACATTGAGCTTCAAACTATTGTCTGTAATCTACAGTTCCACTATTTGGCCTCATGGTGGCAGTCATCTAAGCTGTTTCTTAGTTTGCTAGCTGCAGATCCATTAATTAAACTCTTTGCAACTTTTTCTTTCTGGCAACATAATGCTGTGTTTCCATGGTACAAAATCTGTTTCTCCAGTTCAAAGATGAAGCTCCGTCATGATTTCACATACAGATTATAGTTATGGTTTTTATAAAAAAAAACAAAAAAACAAAAAAGCAAGAACAAAGTTCAGGGTAAAAGACATGAAAATAAAAACAAATATAGCGTCCACAAAGGTGAGACATGACAACAATGCAGAGTGGATGTCCTTTATTGCCTGCTGGTGACGACTTTCATCCTCTTGCAAAAATGATCCTGTAAGGATGAAAACATTACTGATTAATCCAATCCAAAGAAGACTTTCTCTACCACCACCAGTATGGGGGGCAGCAGAAATGTAAAAGATGTCAGCATCATGCTCAGAAGGTTTGTGGTGGCCCATTTGTCAAATTGACCAGCTAAAGTTAGTTCCACCTAGTTAGATCAGCTTGGTTCTGACACATCACTCATGTTTCACCACACACAGTTGTCAACAAGAAGCAAAACTTTTTTTTTTAAATGTCTTGTGGTTTTACTGGTTAAAATCTTTGCTAATTCCTACTGTCCTTAACCCTCAGCCTGGGAAGCTGGAGTGTCTGCAACTTTTCTACATCTTGTTAAAATACCAGTAATTTAATTAATGGAGAGGTGGCAAAACTAGTATGTTTACTGTAATAATTTGTTCAGCTGGGAAGGTGTTTTCAGAAACTGCTGGTTCCGCTTCAGGATTGGATGTACATTCTGGGATCTGTAAAGTCCACTGCGATTTTATCAAAATGGAGTTCTGGAGTTACCTGGAATTTTTTGGATTTGCATTTTTCCAGCATCTTATCGAGCTTGGCCGTGGCTTTCTTCACCCAGTCTTCTGTAGTGGGGGCACAAAGTTTCATGCCTTTTCTGGTAAAAAAGCTGAAACATCAAAGTTAAACTTAAAAATGTGTATGAATAGTGTGTATGAATAGTGTACTTAAAAATCATAATCTTCTCCATGACCATCATGCATTTTCCTATTTGAAAATACTTTCATCATTACATTTCTATGTATTGATAAAATGCAGTTGGATAGCAAATAAACTTGTGAATATCAAATATGGGCTGTTTTTAAGAAAACCTTTGCAAGACTGCGACATTCTCGGCACAGCTGCTCGTAATTCTGCTGTATGTCTACAATCCAGGCAATGGGGTACCTACATCACAGCATCGATGTCACATCCTTTGTCTTTGTACTGGAGTTCATAGCCAGCCAAAACACGCTGGGGTATTTCCTTGCTGCTAACTTTCAGACAGCAATCAATAGCCAGCTCAGCCTGGCTCACTGTGAGAGACGACAGAGAAAAAGGAGTAGAGAAAAGGGCATAATGATGTTTAGGTAAGTGTGAATCCAGATGGTTACTAGTTCACATCCTAAATAGGACAAATTACAAGCTACAGTTACAAGCCATAAATATCCATCCATCCATCCATCCATAGCCCCATTCCCACTACAGGTTCACAGTATGCCTGGAGTTTATCCCAGGAAACACAGGACATGAGGCTTGGCAAATCCATTTGACAGAACACATTCTAAGGTCAATTCTGAGATGCCATCAAACTGCATGCTTTCAGACTCCAGGAGGGAACTGGAGCACCTGAAGGAAGGACACATGCAGGTCTGTTGGCTGGAGACAGCAGTGTTCCCATTGGGCCACTCTGCCATTGGCCATAAATATTAACTGGACCAGCCATTCATCAAGGCATTTTCCCTATTGCTTATCCAGGACAGCATCTCAGTGACCTTAGAGCTGGTTCCATGCAGCAAACGGCATGAGGTAGGGAAACTCCCTCATGAAATGGCATTCCATCGCAAGGCACACACACAGAATGACACACTATATGCAATTCCAAGGTGCAATTTGTCAAAGCGCATTACTCCTGGAGTACCTAGAGGAAACCACGGTAAGATGGGGAGAATGTGCTGACTCTGTATGCACTGGGCAGACTTTCTGTTGTGATATTATTCATATTCTCTGTCTCAGACTTCCTTGAAACTATTGTACAATTGTCCATTTTTCAATTAGTTTAACATTTTAGCATGTAATGAATCCACAGGCAAATAACTAAAAGATTTATAACCATTTTGCATACTTTGTATTCTGCAGTACATCTTTACGATACATCTGTCTGAGGTCACATTGTTTTACTTTACTAATTAATGCTAATTGTAAATTTGGAAACCCATAGTTGTAGCACGCCGGTCTGGTGAAGGACACAAAGGCTTCCCGATGCAGGGGATAAACCGATGTAGCAACCTGGAGCACTGCTCCCTCTTGTGGTAAGCGTAGATTGTTGCAGGATGTTCTGCACGGCAAAAAGCCATCAGCCACAGTAATTCAAGTGTAGTTGTTTGCTTGCTGAGGAGATAAATCACTCGATGGCATTGACTAACGCCATTGATGATATTTCGTTTTTAATATCATTAAAAGTTACCACTGAAGAGAATGTTTTTATTTTACTGCAACATCTAGACGGTTACAACCTGCCATACATATTTGCCTTATTAAAATTGACTAAATTTGTTGCAGCAGTTGATATATATAATAATTACACGTAATTAGTGTATTCTATCATCCAGAAGGGCACGTGATTACCCAAAATATCATGTTCTTATTGACACGTTCAAACATTTTCTGTTTCTAATGTGCCGGATTGCACAAAATGAAGAAAGTGCAGACAAGTTGCACACATTTGACATACCCATGCAGAAGCAGAAAAGCAGACAGGTGCACAGGAAGAGGGTCGGAACGACGCTGGAGGTCATAGCTGCACTCTGATCTGATGTGTCTCCTTCTAGTATGGGCAGCAAACTCTCACTCTTCTTCCTCAGTTGTGCCTCCAGCCCTTCTTGGCTCTCTGTGACCGCACCAGACCCCACGTTCCATTTATAGCAGTCAGTTGACTTTCGGTTTCGTTTACACAGACGATGGCTGGCACGCTGCCACCACTGGAATCTCGTGCTTGTAGTGCATGGAGCTCTTGTGTTGCTTTTCCTCACACTGAGTGCCTCAGCAGTGGAAATATCAAATTTCTAATAGTGCTTTTACAAGAAAAATAGTGCACTTATGAGATGACATATGGGGAAAGCTGTCAATGTGTGTGTTCTTAGACACACATCCTTAAGTAATATGGTGCTTCTAAATTATCCATAATGTTTATGAGGGCCATATGCTGGAGATGACTGCTATCAAATGCAAACCTAGGGTCATATCCTATATGTCTACAGTTATGAATAAAAGCATAACTGGATGGATGGATTTAGTCAATCAATCGATAAAGTTCATAAAAAACATTTTTGGGGGCACCCACAGTAAAAAGCGACACAAACTTGAGCTTGGGTTTATACTTGCAACTTTGGAGTTGAACTCAAACCACATAAAACTTATTCATTCTCATGACTTGATTAATAAGACAACTGCAAGGAGCTGTAAGTTTATTTTTTGCGGATAGCTGTACCATTTCTTGCTGAGTTCCATTTGTACGATAGAACTTCGGGCTTTAATGTTGCACAACTAATGTTTAGTGAATTGCTTACATTGAAAAGTGTGGACACAAACAGGAGGCCCGTTGCAGTGTTACAGAGATGGGCACAGAGATGAAGTGGAGTCAAAACAGATGTTTATCTTAGGAAGCTTCTGTAAGATTTTAGCTATTTCCAAATGCACAAAATTCCCAGTGACAACAGCAATGTTGGGAAATTGTCAAAGCCTTTGCCAGGGGGATTTCCATTTTTGTAGTAATCCTGTAATCATAGTGCCTGTGCCAAAAGCACATCCTTTTATTCATTTTTGGGATATAAAGTTGGTCGTGTCATGTTCCATGATATTTTTTATAATAGGCTGCAAGCAGGGGCAGCACATTGACACAGCGGATATGACTGCTGCCTCACACCTCCAGGGTTAAGGGTTTCAATTCTGCATCCATTCTGTGTGTCGAGTTTCTACATCCTCACTGTTTTCTCCAATTCTCCTGTTGTTCAAATATACGCAGTTACATCAACAGGCAACTCTAAATTGTTGTGTGTGTGTGTGTGTGTGTGTGTGTGTGTGTGTGTGTGCCATGCAGTGGACTGGCATCCTGTTCTAGGCGCACCCCTGCCTTATGCCCTGTACTGGCTGGGATTGGCTCTGGGCCCCTATGTGACCCAGAACAGGATAAGTGGGTAGAAAGTGCTAATGATGGGTTACAAATTACCGTAAGTTTAATACTCAAGAACGACCAAGAATGATGTCCTTGAATTTGGCAGTTATTGACAAAAATCAATTTCTGGAAGTGTTTTATCTCTCTGACACAGGGACTGCACTTAATTTCGTTGTACTCGTTACAATGACAATAAAGATATTCTGATTCTCTTATTATTTTTTCTGTCAATGTCAGTAGTCATTGTAAGAGAGTCCTGTAGCTGAAATTTACTGTTAATTAATATGATATGGTGTAATTAATTGTACACACTGGCCTTTCTACGAAATTCACAAAAACTGATGAATTACAAACCGATGCTGGAGGTGCACTTATTAAATCTTCATCATGAAGGTAATTTAATATTTATACACACGCACACGCACACACACGCACACGCACACACGCACACACACACACACGCACGCACACACGCACACACACACACACACACACACACCTATACCACATAAACCTTTTTCCACTTTAAAAAAATCAGGTGAAATAGAATCCGTTTCTTAAATAATAGCTGTTTGCAAAAAAATCATACTCTTGATTTGTATTATTTATCATTTTTTTATAAATAAATGCATATATCGTATAATTGTTAACATTTATGCCAGGCAAAGTTTAATATTGAGCTTTTCTGTTTATTACAGCAATAATACGCATAAACATGGAAGCATGGAAGACACCTGAAATATTGGTTTAATCGTGCATTGAATTGTAAGTTTAACAGCTGGAAAACCTTTGAAGAGTGCTTTCAGATGTCGATAACTGATCATTTTCATTTATCAATTCAAATACTATAGTGTCATATTTTTAAATGCATTTTTTAAGTTGACACGCATATATAAATTTTTGTAAGCAATGCCAACAAAAGCTCCATCATTTACTGTATTATTCAAAACTGTATTATTGCAATAATAATTTATTATTATTATGTAATGTATTATTTATTAATGTATTTATTAATGCTTATTTTTCTCAGTGACTCAACTTTTGGTCTTGTCTAATTCAAGGCAAAGTGATGTGTTGATGCTCAACAGATGTTACAGATGATAACAGATGTTACTGGGCTCGTTGCATCCTGTAAAAAAGAAAAAGACAGTTTTTCTTATTTTATTCAAGACCGACAAAATTGCCTGGGTTAAGCGCAATGGACATAAACCATTTGGATGAACTAGGTGCAGCCTACAGACTATGATGACTCTTACCCCTGTTTTTGGTCCACTTGTTCCATGAGTTTGGCTACCCAGTTGTTATCTTCTGGAACCGGTGCACAGAGTTTTATATTCTTTACTGTGATGAATCTGAAAGCAACACAATCATCAGCTAGCCTTATGACTGGAATCCAGCGCAGGCTGCACCCCTGCCTTGGGCCCTGTGCTGCATGGAATAGGCTTCAGGGCCCCCCACAACTTTGATCAAAATACAAGATTAGAAAATGGATGGATGGATGGTTGGATGGACTTGCTATAAGACATTAGAAAATGTTGTACTTTTTTCATGTTTAGCAGAGGTTTTCTGCAATTTTTTTCTATACTGTTTTGGCATCTCAGAAGTTTGGTTACTTGATAAAAAAGAAATGCTTTGTTAAGCGTTTTGTGAAAAGCACTTCAGCAAAGCAACTCCCTGTAATAGTGGCTGAAAGAATTTTTGAAGAATCATTCAGTTCAGAAGAACATAACTGATACTTACTGAATAGCAGGTATCTGGCAGCCGCTGTTTGCTGTTTGCTTAAAGTATGATTTTATTTTTCGGACAGGAATTAACTTGTTGCTGGTAGATAAACAACAGTCCAGTGCTTCATCTGCCAATGCTTTCAAGAAAAATATGGCAATCAAGGCATTAGACGCTTTACAGTTTATATATACAACAGAGGAAAAAGGGAATTATAGCTAATTTAATTAATGTGACTCTTCGATGTTTTGTCATAAGCAATGTATATGTGTTTCCTTTTGTGTGTTCTTCAAATACTTCACTTGAACAGTTGCCAAATATTATATGCGTATTTAAGTATAAAATCAGTCCAGCCAGTAATTCATCGGACTATATTTTTTAAGTATAGTAGAGTACTAAGTGTCTGCAGCATGCATGATTGTTGTCTGACACACTTGTTCACGGTTCGCTTAGACGCAACCTAAATCCTAGTAATTCTTTAAGCCATCAAATCCAAAGGTTACACCTTTTACTTTGGTTCAAATCTGCACTGAAGTCCTGCAGACCTGCATTTCTGCAGAACGTTGCACTACCCTCTGTCTCTGCTCTATACTGTATAGGCAGGCATGGCCAGCATTAGAGTTGGCGTCTGAAGCTCCCTTTCTGCCACATACCTGCGACGGAGTCGAAGGCAACCAAAGCCAACAGGAGGGTAGCTGCAGTTTTAAGAGTCATGCTGTTCCTCTGCTCTGCTTCAGGTTTCCTTACGGGAGCCACGCTTCTCTTCAGATCTGCTGGGCTCAGTGAAACAACACAGGTGTATATATACGGTATCTTCGGGTGCCACTCCTTTCACTTTCAATCTGAAACATGTTCTGTATCAGTAAATCAATCAACCCACATATCAGCAGCTCTTGAAATGCTTATACATATGAAGCAGGTTTACGAAGATCTTAATCTCAAAATGCTTTGCTTTATTGATAGTACATCTATTTAAATACATCAATCCATTCATCTTTCCATCTTCTAACCACTTATCCTGGTCACAGTTGTGGGAGGAGCCTGGAGATTATCCCAAGCAGCATATGACACAAGGCTAGGGGTCGCCCCAGCTGGGATGCCAGTCCATTACAGGGCGCAAGGCTAGGGGTCGCCCCGGCTGGGATGCCAGTCCATTACAGGGCGCAAGGCTAGGGGTCGCCCCGGCTGGGATGCCAGTCCATTGCAGGGCGCAAGGCTAGGGGTCGCCCCGGCTGGGATGCCAGTCCATTGCAGGGCATTTATACGCACCCCTAGTTACACAGTATGGGCAATTTAGAAATGTCAGTTAGCCTAACTGCATGTCTTTGGACTGCAGGAGAAAAACCAGTCACACACAAGAGTGAGATGCCAGCTCCACACACACAGAACAGAGGTGACATTTAAATACCCAGTCCTGGAAGTGTGAGCTGACAGCACTGCCCACTGAGTCACCATGCAATCCTGCCCCCCCCAAAAGCTCAATTACACATTATTGACTTTATTGTACTGATATTTTTCTCCATATTTTGTTGCTGGCACTTTTATTTAAAACATTGATAAAATATTGGCTCATTTTTAAAGACTATTTCTAAACACTAAAGTATTGAAATAAATTCCTTTGCTAAATGAGCCTTAGCCAGGCTTTAACCATAAGGCAAACTGCTGGCCTTAACAAATGCATACATCCATTATATGCGCTACAGGTCTACTTTCGGTGTTTATTGTATGCGATCAATTTTAAGGTTACAAAGCAGAAGCTCCTCTTCATTATATTGCATTTATCATTTTTTTTTCCCCTAAGGGTCTGTTAGTACAAAGTGGTGGTGCTCAGTTCAGCTTTTAAGCCCTCATGATTTCACTCAAACAGCACCCAATGCATTAGTCACAGCCTTGGCGTGACGTCATAGTGATCGATGGTGTAGAAGCTGGCAAAGATTATAATTTATGCTGAAATAAAACAAGAGGGATTTTAAGAAGCAATTTACGTGGATCACACTAATGCACATCAGTATTGGATCGATATTCAGTCACACAAAAGAACAGCCTCTTCGCTGGATCTGAAATTTGGTGGATTTCTTGGATTTGTAAGCCTAATTTTTACATCGCAGCAATTGCATCCTGATCCAGCGCAGCATTTTTTGAAGTCAAGAAAACAAAGCGACCTTCACTATTACCACCAAAATCTTTTGCTGTGAAAAGAATGCATTGCCAGATCATAGAAAGTGGGCTTGTAATTATATAAAAACAGCTTTGTATCATAGCAGCGTATATGAATGCTGTTTTTACATTTCTTTTTGTCCAAACTGGCATACAAAGGCTCCCTGTTTTTCTCACGTCTGGTTCCAAAGTGCATTCTCACCACTGTGGGGAACAGCTGTTATTATGCGATCACGTTATGTAATCCCATAATATAAACCATTGCCAGATCTGAAACAGGTTTGGTTTTTGCCAGGAATTGTCAAAAAGCTGCTTGTCAAAACCAGCTACTGATTTAAGAATCTGACCAGGACATTTACTGCTCTTTGTTGTATACGGGACAAATATGTTTGGTCATAATTGTATGCTTTATTTTTAGAACATATTGCCCTCCTGTGCATGTCTGATTTACTTCCCTGAATTGACTCTGTCTGCCTCAAGGCCTAAATTTTCAGGTAATTATGAAAAATGAGGCAGAATACAGTACCATGTGCATCTACGTGTTTCTATAAAGTGATACCTGTTGGGAAGTCTGCTTTGTTGACATCTATGATAAAATTATATTTTTAAAGCTGTCAAGTAGTTAGTTTTCAGTGTTATTTACGAGTTGCTTTGCATGCGGTCATAGAATAAGGAGCAGTAACAGCTATTAAAAAGAAGTAAAGGCTATTTTTATATCTATTATTAATGCACATTTTCACTTCATGTGCTCATCCTATCTGAATTTGCCACTGTATGTTGATTAAATCGCTTTTTCAGTAGCCAGATGATTTCATACCCATTACCCACACCTTAAAACAAAAATGAGAAACTATAATGTGAAATATGTATTTGGCATCGTCCTTTATGGAGGAGATTTGCCAGCCTGATTTGTTAATGCAGGCTGTGGGCTTCAACAGCTGTTCAGTTGCTCGTCTTAATTAAATGCATTTTAAATAAAGAATCAAGTCCCAGTTCATCCTTGAACATCTAATTGGCCAGGAAATTGGAGTCCCATGCAGCTTTTCTTCTGCATTTCTAATTCTAAATGTATTTTTCAGATCTACACCCTTTGCATGCTTTCTTCACGTACACACCGTCAGTGCTGGGTGTTTCCTTATATCATCAGCGGTCTTGCATATGGTTTGACCTTGTCTACAGTATGACTTGATGTGTCATTTCTGACCTGAAATCGCATGTTAGTGAAGGACCGGTTTCTTGCATGAATACTCTGGTTAGATGATGTATTTGAGATTCAGTAGGACGAGTCATCGCAGGGTGGCTTGGAATGGGATTTTGTCACCATATTTTCCCAACAGAACGATGAGATTGCAACAAATATGTTCACAAAGACTGGGAATGTGCTACACAGCCGTGTAAAAATCTCTATGGCTTTTGCATACCCACTGACAACATATAAACTCATTGCCCACAATCCAAGGGATTCATTACATTAACAATTAATCATGGCATAAAGCTAAGAAAAAAAGAACATGCAGAAACACCGATGCCTGCGAATGGGAAGGCAGAAGAAGAAAAACTTAAGAAGGAAATTGTTTTCAGTCCAAATGTTTTTATTCTGCCGTGCTTGTTGGGTTTAACTGCCTGGGTTGTTGGAGTTTTTATGGGAATGATACTTACTGGAAGATTTTTGGAAGTAGGTCTGGGTGGCAGGTCACTGATGTACATTGAAATGATAATCAGATCACTGAATAATGTCAGCTCTGTGCTTGGAATTCCCCTCTTTTTTGTTACACTGGAGTATGTGTTGTAGTATTTTCCTGTCCATGACAAACATGTCACAGAGCTTAACTGTCTGGAACTTTTGGTGACCCCGACCTAGTGGAGCTGTGGAGTGGGATCTCAGAATGTTGGGAAGTAGCCCAAAGTTAAAAGTGCTCTGGGAAGTCCCTAAAGAAGTGAATTCTGGGAATTTGCAGACATGCTGGCATTATTCCGCTCTAAATTCCCAGAATATGTATATAACAGTAAAAGTTCAATTTTCCCACAGATTATTTATCTAAGGTACATGTTAGAGTAGAAAAAAAAATAAAAAATTACGATCACTGTTTGAAATAACAGCCAATCTCGTATAGCTTTTTATTCTGAGGAGCATCTATACTGGATGGATGGATTTTTTTCACATCATAACCAAAAACACAAAATTAAACATAGTGACTATTGAAAGTTACCATCCTACTCATTTAATGTACAGTTCTATGCATGCACATTTCAGGCTGGTGAATCTACACTGGCGCTCTGGTGCTCCAGGTCCCCGGACCTCATTTTTTGCCAGTTACCCCGATTTCCCTCGTGTTCCACCTGTTTCTTATGTTAAGTCCATGCATTTCTTCTTAGCTTTGCCGTGCATTCGTTTGTTTCGCTGCCTGTCTTGTTCCATGCCGTATTCGTAATGGTTCCCTAGTCTTGTCCAAAGTGGCCTATTCTCAGTGACCTGTTCTTGCCTTGTTTCCATTTAAGTTCATCTTTGCTTTCCCTAGTATTTAGGGCAGAGCCTGATGTTTATCATTAAGACAGTTTTGTAGTCGCACTTGCATTCTCGCCTCCCTGGTCTCTTAGCCCTGCCAACACTAGCCTGGTGAAGACTGACAAAAAGGTTTGCCGTATATGAAAAATTCTACTGATTTTCCTTTTATTGTGTCCTAAATAAAAAATTTACACTTTATTCTATGCAAAACCAGAATTATGTTTTTTTAAGCAGAATGTAATGCAGCCAAGGTCAGATAAGCTTTCTTACCAGCAGGTACTTTCCAGTCCTTTCAGAAACTTTGGAAACAAGTCTAGTCATATCCTAAAACATGTCACATAGATTACAGAAAACTTAACTTTTGTTTGTTTGTCTGTTTGTTTGTTTGTTTAAAGTTTGTTCAGCAAGAATTATACTTGGCATAACCTTTTTACAATATGATATTTCTATGATATACAGAGCACCAAAATGAAACTTTGCCAAATGTAATCTTTTCTGATATTTGTGCATATATAAGCCTAGAATTGAACCTATGCATGGCAATTTCACTTTTAAAGCCTCTTAAGCAGGGGGGTCTGAAAAAAATACAGCAGACCAAATGACATAATGAGTCAAATTTCTTGAGTGAACTCTGCTTCATTTTTGATCTACCTGAGGCTACACATTACAAAGCAATTGTTAATTCCACATGAGGAACAGTGGAATTATGCCAGTGTTGCAGGAAAGGGGACAGGGTATGGGGGGGGGGGGGGGGAAAAAAACCGGGTACAGACCTACAAAAAAAAACGGGGCGAAGAAGAAACAGAGACGGGCGGGGGGTGGGGGGCTCACCTGGGGAGAAAAAAGCCACCCCCCCGGCCAGGGGAGGAAAAAAATAA
>JAACJT020000034.1:19042655-19079132 GCA_009936485.2 Gymnarchus niloticus
GGGCCCGGGACTATGTAAAGCGCTTTGTGACCGCGCTCCGTGTTAAAAGCGCTACATAAATAAAATTGAATTGAATTGAATAAAATTGAATTGAATTGAATTGAATTATATTTTTGGTAATTGTGGTGTTTGACAAAGAGGGTGTTCTGTGCAAGTGTATTTTCATATGCCTTGTTGATTCGTTGATGTTAAAACTGGCTCTGATTGGTTAGAGTGGGACTTCAAACTAGTAGAACAATCTAGAATGTTTGTAGTCATGGCAGAGCGGGAATAATTGTGCAAAAAGTCTTTTGTGAATAAAACACAACGTATTTCATGTGATCCTGTGTTCTACTAGACGTGTTTTCGTTTACTTTTTTTAAAAACATCTGCGAACCTGTGGTTCCCCTGTACAAGATTTTATCTTGGGGCACAACAGTAATATTTTTGTGAAAATATTGAATTCACATGACATTTGTACTTGTTTTTTTATGGTACTGATTTTTGAGTTCAGCAAACTTTCATCGGTGTTGTTTTCCCATGTCTCAGTTGAGTATTTTTATATCAGGTGACGTGCTATGAGTTCTAGAAACAGCCCTAGGATTGTGACGAATGCCACTCTTAATACTTTGGAATTCTCATGCTGATGTGACCCATGAAATATCAGCAGCATATCCCAGCAAACGTATCAGATGTAAAAATGACGCAATAATCCCACTGCAAAGTGCCACAGTCAGATGACCAACGGTTTGAAGAAAGTTTCTTTTTCTTTTTCAGAAACTTGAAAGAAAAGTATTTTAAGTACAATACATACAGTTCAGTCCAAATAGCCATCTATTTAATTGTTTTAACCACATAAGGTAGGGTCACATCTGGATGTCAAGCCTAGAAAAGGACAGGTGCAACGTGGGCAAAACATAAATATGATTAAATAATTATAAATGCGTTGCTGAACGCATATTAGTTCATCTGGACTGCAAAAATATCCTTTTTAGTATTAAAATCACGCATTTGACATTGCATGGTAAATTACCTTTAATTGAGAAAACGGTTATCATTTTCAGATGTATTGACATAAATCAAATGGCTGAAACCTGAAACTATTTTCCCCGAAAAGAACTATTTTGGTGAAAATTGAGTATGTCCATGACCTGGTGTGTTTGTTTTTGAGGCCATAGATTAGTGTGAAATCAGCTTTTCATGGATGCAACCATTTCCTGAACAATGAAGGATGAAGAAGACAAACTTCTTCCAGCCTGCATAAAGCACCATCATCAATCTAACTGCCTTCCATTTAGGTGTGCATTTCATTAATTAAACATGTACTTTTGGTGTCCATTACAGAACTGAGAACCGATGCTTACGGACACGCTAAGGTGGAGGCAGCCTGAAGTGACTGCCTTCATAGGTACACGTGTGATACTCTTTAAAATCCCTAGCTATAATTCTTTAAACATCTGGACTAGATAAATTGGAATAAAGAATTTAAGAAAAAAGTGGTATTATGCTGTCATAACAGCTTTAAAGCTGACCTTTTACTTAACGTTTTCTTTCTTGTCGACTGAGTATAGTCTACTGTAATAAAAACAATGATATACTGTACAAATTCTTACAGATATAAGCAAAAATATCTGGTAGACTGTGTGTGTGTGTGTGTGTGTGTGTGTGTGTGTGTGTGTGTGTGTGTGTGTGTGTGAGAAACAGAGAGAGCACTACAGCACAATATTTGTAAAGTTATACTTGTATTTTTCCGAAGGATGATGCTATCATGTCAGGCCCCCATTTCTTGCTACATGACTTTTCCATCCATCCGAGTTCTGTGGCAGCATAGCTTAGTAGAGGGTTAGGATGTCATCACTTATCTTTCATTTTCCATCTTTGTTTGTCTCGATGGGCTCTTACAGCCTCACATTCAGAACACGGAGTTTATGACTAAGCAGATGTTGATAAATTATTGATGTTTCAATGACAGACACAGCAACCTAGAGAAGGAAAAGCAGTGATGGGCAGTAACCATTACTTCACTTTTTCATCATCGTGTTATCACTGGTTTTCCACTCACGGTCTTCCGGTTGGGACTATGGTTTATGACTCCGCACCAAATGCATTCATAATGACATTGGAAAACGGCTACTTAGCGGTTGTACGCTGTATTTTTATTGAAGGTTTAGCATCGTATCTCCGCCCCCCTGATCAAGAGAAGCAATCGGACGAACGGACGGACGGACGGACGGGCATTATGTTACCTTACAGAAAGTTTGTGGCTCATAATCCAACAGTTTGTTGCATTTCAATTTTATTTGATTTTATGGCAAGAAATGATTGCCTTGCAATGACAACAACAAACATCTCTAACAGTAATATTGACTATGTGGTATGACATTAATGTTCTACTTGTTTTTGAGATCATTTGAGAGAATGACACTAAATTCTTAGCATGTGTGTTGCTAGCATGCCTAGCTGGAAATGAAAACCCAAAGGACTAGCAAATTATAAAATATCAGCTCACTTGACTAGCAGGAAAGCCAGCTGCATGTTTGTGACTAAACACACAAGATGCTTTAACGAAAACCGGAAGACCCAAAAAACACAGCAAAGACTATCGCATCATTGCATGTATATATTTTACTGTGCTTCACAGAGTCCTGGACTGTACAGAAAAGTATATTCTATGTAGGTAGTCATAGGTTAAAATAATCATTCTGACCTCATGTGGCATCACTTCCTGTGCACAGACGTTTGAATTGTACTCAGACAAATTTTGATCAAACTGATGTAATTGCTTTGGAAGTAAATTTGCATTTCAAATGAAAGCAAAATAATATTTCTTGTCTTTGTGTCAATAGCCATGTGAACTGAATCTTAACACAGTGAGATAATTGCTATGGAAACCAACTTAATTCCTGCAATCCTTTAGGTGTATTTTTGGCCCTTTAAGTAAGCCTACACAGACGTATACAGAGTGAAAAAGCAAGGAGGAAGAGACAGACCATGCAGCCATTAAAAGATACAGTAGATTACAGATACAATTTCCAAAGGTATTCTCAAAAATTCAGACATGTCAGAGATACACTTAAATTGCATAAACTCTTCCCTAAATCCATGAAACACGTGGTTTTCATGCATGCTGGGATGCAGTACAAAGAACTGTATTATAAAGAAAAAGACCATATGAATCTGCTCTGCAAAGCATAAATAAGTACGATACATTTATTTAGCTGAAATACACTGGGGCAGATTGATCAGAGTACATGAAGCAGTGCTTTTTTTTTGGGGGGGTGGGTAGAGGGGGTAATCCTCAAGCTATTTTATTAGGGGAAGTAAACAGAACAGTGGCACTGAATGACAGTGTTGGTGGGAGGTCACTCAGTGCCAAGTCTTCTGTTCCAAGTGGAGTTGGGACAGACCTGCCATATTGGGGACTACCCATGTTGGGGAGAAAAGAGAAAGAATTATAAAAAAAAAAGGTTTGGGGTTGGCCATCTGGGAACCTACAGTTTGACATGAGCAGTTTCTCGGGTGACATTTCCAGCCGGCAAGCTGGGCAGGTGCACCTTGACCATTCTCCTTGTCCAAATTGAGGGACCTCTTTTATGTTCAACAGGGATCCCAGTAGGGCAGCAGTGATCTGCACACTCATCATTTCCCAGCCGCTGTCCCCTAGCTGTTGGCTGCACGAGACATGGATGCTGGAGTCTAGACAGGTGACCTCTGTCCATGGTGCTGCCTGGCGGCTTGAGGTGTGAAGTGTGACTGCTCCTTGTGGGAACTCCTTTGCAAGAAAATGATTTTCACCAGCAACTAACATTTATCAATTTCTTTTGCATTGTGGTAAGCTATATAACTGTTCATATTTCTATTTAAGCATCTTCTGACAAGGAAGACCTTTGTGGCAGCGTTTTGCTGAGTTTAATTATTTCTGAAATATATAAATTGGTGGCTGATAGTGAATGCCCTCTTCACAGAGAAACTTCTTACAAGGTTTTTTTTTTTTTTTTGAAAATCCCATTAATCCTAAGCCTTCCCCCCCATTAAACATAAGTGATAAAATATTTAACTGTGGAAATGGCATGTTGGACTTTTGCCATGTGGTAAAGTCTTCCAGTAAACACTATTTATATTCAGAGCTGACATCTGATTGATTGTCCAGTGGTTTGAGCCTCAAAGAGAAGAGAATCTCGTTTCCTGTCTAATACATTTAGCATCAATTATTTCTACAGTAACCCCCCCCCCCCCCACGCCCACCCAAACACCACTGGCATCCATGCATAAAAATTTTCAACATATTAATCCAGCTTTAAGTGCCATCAGAAATGCATTCAAAACTTTTTTTTATTTTATTTTATTTTATGTGGAAGACAGAGGGGCACAAACTGTAAGATCTGATCGAGGGAGAAGAACAAACTCAAAGTAATCCAATTACTGAGTGGCCTCTGAAATGTGCCTGGCGCCAGCATCCCACTGTATTACGTGAGATGCTGTGTGTAATTGTGTCTACATTTTAAAATGGAAGGTAACTTAAATTCATGCTGCTCCCTCACCTACTCGAGGTAATGCAACACTCACGGTTTTACCCTGGGGAACCACAGAGTAGATGTAATTTAAGAATATGTCTTACATCACATTTTCAGCACTAGAAATGAGGCAAACGGGCGCCCATAACATAATTCTACTTCAAAGCACCAAAGCAATTTATGGAATGAAGAAGCAGAACAGTGTGAGTATGTATTTGTGAAATGTCAGAAAGATGACAGGAAAATAGAAAGATAATAATCACTTTTCCCGTCCCTCACACAGATCAGTTAGTAATGTGCTTATTGGTCCTTTCATTATAAAAACAACATGCAGCTAATGTGGTCTCAGTACATCGCTGCCCTCATAAAAACTTGTTGTAATTGTTCATTTTGTATGCAGGTGCTTGGAAGAATTCAAAAGCGGATTGAGGAATGACATGACGGTTTATTATACTAAGGGATAAAGTCCGAAACAAAAGACAGGATCACCAAGGGACAATCCAAAGGGTAGGAAAACGGCTGGACCACAGCAGGACCGATGCAGAAACAGGCAGGACCATGGCAGGACCAGGTCCGGACCAGGGCAGGACCACGGCAGGACCAATGCAGAGACAGGGAGGACAAGGGCAAGACCAATGCAGGACCAATGCAGAGACGGACAGAAACAAGCAGGAACAGGCAGGAACCACACAGAGGTGATGACAATGACTGGACTGGGGGAAAACAGGACTGGAAAGCACTTAAAGACTAATAACATGGGGAAAACGCAGAACAGGGGTGTCCCATTAGGGCACACTGGGGAAACAGAAGGAGCAGGGAGGCAGGGCGTGACAGTAGGACCAAATTCCAAATTAATGTCTCAGTCTTTCGCTATAATCATAGGGAAAAAGGAACCAGCTTTACCTTATCAGTTTTATTTATTTTTCTAAAAGGTGACGTATTGTGGAAATTAGAAAGGAAGAGGAACATCTTTCAGAGGTGTAAGTTTTCACAAACCAAGGCAACATAACTTGTTCATGTTGCATTTATATTATAAATTAATTTCACCCATATACAGTAACGTTGTCGATAGCAGTAACCACCGGGCGCACAAGCTTGGACCTTTTCCTGCAATTCTAGGGGTCTCTGCCTTGGCTACAAACATCACAAAATGCCAGACTATTCCAGGAAAACCATAATGAAACTCTTTCTACTGCATGTAATTTATCCTGAACAATGAACGCACACCTTGTCATCAGAATGAACCGTGGAAAACGGACGTATCATTCAGCTGTAAACACAATGGCACCATTTTTTAAAACACGTATCTTTCTCCTTCATGAGGAATTAGCTGTTAGTCTCCCCATCTATGATTTGCTGTATTTTGACGTATTATTTTAACGTGGAATGTTACTTTTAATGTTTCATAATATTATTATTACAGATTATGAAATGTAGACTGATTGGTGTCTTTAAATTGCCCCTAGTGTGTGATTGGATGTGTGAGCGCATGTCACTGAGCCCTGTGATGGGTTGGCACCTCATCCAGGGTGTCTCCCAGCTGTCCCCCCACCCCCAACAACTCTGCATCAGATAAGATGGATGGATGGATGGATGGATGGATGGATGGATGGATGGATTTTAAGAACCAAACTTTCTTGAACATCTTAAAAATATCTACAGCATTGTTCAAAACTAAGAAGCAAATTCAGTTTTTGTGGACAATGCTGGAGGTTGCATCTCCACATTCCAGCATCAGCTGAGCGTACCCAACAGGTCAGAAAGCTGGAAAACCTGGGAGTAGCATGAAGTCCTTTACATCAGATCAGTCAGCTCGATGTGTGCCGTGGCCCCTTAGACCTCCAGATTCAATGGAGTCTGAATCTGTCAATTATTTCTGAAGAAAAGAAAAACACTTTCGGTTTACAGGTCAGTCCAAAGGGTGGTCTGTTAAAACGAAAATGCCATACTGTCAGACCATTGACAGCACAGAGATAGCTGTGCATGGTGATGTCTAAGCAAACGATAATATCAAGAAAAACTGGCTCCCTGGCCCAAATTTGAGAGGATATATTTAAAGTAACCTGCCAATGTAAAAAAAAAAAAAAGGACGGACTAATTGGATTTTTCAGAAACTGTAATTAAGTAAGTAAGTAATTAAGAGCTGTCAGCGGGACCAACGGTGTGTCCTGTTCACAGTTGTATCCTATTCCTATCATGTATTTTTATTACTGGAATTTCTCCGAAAAAGACATTTGACTCAGGAAATAACACCATATGGGACCCAGAAACTGCAATGTACAAGTCACATCCTGCAATATTTTTATAATTTAATTTTTCTTTGCATTTCAATTGAATCAGGAAATAGATTTTGTTTACTGGAACAAAAGCATTTCACTGGAAAAAGATACTTATGTGAATTTTGCTTAGGCCACATATTTAGTGTGAATTTCTCAGCCATGAAAAGGTCCACATGGCTTTAATTATGCCTCTGACTCAATCCTTTCGATAAAACAGATGCGAGCGCTACAACCCTCAAAGTCAAATCGTTTAGGAAAAGTGTGTCATTACGTTCCAAAAATCCGATTTCTCTTTTCAAACTCTCACTGCTTCTGCCATTTTAAAGTGCTCTGCTTTGCAATAGACAAGTAATTGCCTTTCTCCATGTTTCATCAAAACCATTATTTGTCCTAATATCACAGTTGATCTCAGTATACTGTTACATACTGCTGTTTTTAGTCACTGAATGGATGGATGGATGGATGGATTAGGAGTTTATTTTAGAATCATATTCATTCTTTGGTTTATAATTTTGATTTTTGAATACTTTAGTGCACATGTGACTGCTGACAGGATAATACCTACCAAAAACTTTCATTTTTCTTAGAGAAAAATGCATGCTGTTGTAGGTGACTGTGTGTGGGCATCGAGCTGCCTGGAGGATGTGTTAGGTGACTGTAAGGCCTGGCTTATTTTTCCCTTCCTCATCTCTTACTGTTTGTCCTACTGTGTGTGTGTGTGTGTGTGTGTGTTTTTTTTTCTCCCTCACTATTAAACACGCTCACATCCTGCTGACTTACCTAGACAGTTTTAACCTCCTATGCTTCTGAGTGCCATTGGGGTTTTTTTTCTGTTTTTACATTTTTAAATAAAGGACCCTTCCCCCAATATTTGCTATAGCTACATTGTAATGTAATACCTGTAATTATGCATTTATTGGTCGTTTGTACAAGCATGAGTACAGGTACATAGGAATTCTTCAGTTTTTTCATATCACCTGTCCTTTTAACATAAAATGCTCTTTTGTGTTTATCTCGCTTCTGTCACATCTGTCACCTCTCCTGTGTACCACAAGGGGGTGCCTCTCACCTCCACCTGCGATCCCTCTGCCCCGCCTCACATCTGTCTCTGGACCACCTACCTGGGGCCTGTTGCCTAGGCCAGTAAAAGTCCCCCCCTTAGCCCCGTTCCTGCGATCGCTGTTCAGTTATCGAACCCGTCAGCGCTTTCGTGCCCTGCTGCGAACACCTCTCATTCTGTTCTCCCTGTAATTGTGTCTCCCAGTCTTCCCCGTTGTTCTCGCCATCTTGTTCCTGTTCCTGCTCACTGCCATCTCCTAGCAAAGTCCTTCCTATTTACACCTCAGTCTGTCCCCCTTAGTCACCTCTCCCCACAGGCAGATCCCCAGGGAGCGTGTGACATCCCCATCGCACATGTTTGGTTTGTCTCTCAGAGCAAGTGGTACAATAACATTTTAAGTTTACGTTTGGTTTTATGACTGAATTACTGGAGCCTCATTTTAAGACTAACAGAATCTTGACTTAATTATTAGCGAGTACAGTACTGTCCAAAAATTTTAAGCAGGAAAAGGAAATTACGTTAAAATTATCTTTATGTCGGTATGAAACTATAACTTTTTGCATTTCATAACAATGCTTCAGAATTTGTAGCTACTTTCCAGTATGCCAATACATTTGTTGAACTGCAAGTACACCTGGTTTGGTTAATCAATAAATTTCTCATGAAGTTAATTAAATGATTAGGTTAACTAATTAAGTGATTTCTCAATGAAATCATGGAATGGCTGAGGTGTTCTTGAGACAAGGTTTTGGAATCAAAACTGTGTTCTTCCCGTTATCCAATGAGATATCAGTAACATTTTGGAGAACAGAAGAAATTCTAGTTACTTTTAATTGCATGACTTTTTATTTGCATATTGCTCCATGTTAAATTATCTTTCTTTCTGAGCAATGCGCACTTCTTTTCTAGATAAAGTGTCTTACACATTTTCGTTGCCTGCCTAAGACTTTCGTACAGCACTCCATGCGCCACATTCTGTGTTTGTCGAGTACACAGCATAGTTTGCCACGCCCCCACCAGACCAGCCACGCCCAAAATACCCTCGCTCCTCATCCCCTGAGTACTAGCAGCTGTGATCAATTAGTCAATCATTTGGTTTCCTTTAAGTTCCCTGCAACTCCCACACCTCAGTGCAGTATTCTTTGCATTTTGGCTACTTACTGAGTGTTCTTTATGGCTTTTGGATAACTGTGTATGACCCTAGATTGCTTGTTGTGTTTTGCCCCATCCTTCCCTTTGTCTTGGATTTGTTCACTCATTGATATGACCACCCGCTTTCTGACTCTTGTTCCAGTCCCTTGACCACGTTTTTTGGATTTCCCTTTTTGGGCTGATAACTTCTCAAGCCGCTGAAGAAATAAATGGATCCAGCTGTATTTGGATCCTAATGTGTTCATCCCATAGTCACTTACTTCCATTTTCTGGGTCTTTCAACAATTTATGTTCCAAAAATCGAAAAAACATGCTGTAAATACAGATGTTTTTTTGTATGTCACCAAATAATCTGCTAAAACCAAAGAATATAGCAATGAGGGCAAAGTCCAAAAATGATTACTGCTACCTGGGCATCCTGGTTGATACTGATCGGTGTAAGAGAAAGCCATTTTTTATTATTTTTTTTTTTTATCTGAGTGGGAGGTGAATGCTACTCAAATTTCCAAAGATCTTTTTTGTTTGTGAATCATCCTTCTGAGTCAGCGTTTACTCTTCCCCAAACTGGGCCTTTTGTTTTTAAGCAGTCTGTTGTGGGTGGTCCTGTCCTACCACCATTAGAAAGTATAGTTGTATACTCTATCCTCATTTTAAACCCTTTTCAAAACTGACATGTTCAAGGCAGCCAACATGGTTTTATTAATCTCTCGGGATGTTTTATAAACTGTTTTGCATCTCTTGTCTGGCAGATTTTGTTGAACTAAAACATCGACAAGAAGGAGACGTACAAACACGCCAGTGGTTTTGTGGAAGGGATGGATGCAACCTAGCAGAACTTGAAACATAAATACATTTTTGTGCCCATACCCTCTAGACCGGAAGTGACACGGCTTATTGATGAGTAGTTCTTCTGAAATAGCTTACTTTATCACATACCCAGAGATAACATTCAAACTATGAAAGTACAACATGCTTACAAGAAAGATAATATCTATAACTGCTTTAAAAACAAAATGTAAACATGGAACCACAAAACCATTTCAAGCTCCGCAAGGATATTTACAGAGGCCTTCCTTTCAGGAATAAAATAGGACTCCTTATAATACAGCAGTATATATAACAGAAAAACGTCCGTGCTTGGGGAATGGTTATAGTGCTTTGTTACTGCCTTATCAGACAAACACCCACTGTTTCGTTCATGCAAGGATGACAGCCCACACACTCACCTATAAGCTGCATACTTTCACCACAGTGGCATTTGTGTGGCCCTCCAAAGCCTCACCTGCAAATACCAAAAAATAAAGAGCATTTCACCCATTTTATTCCTGAACAAGAGACAATCAAGTTGATGCAGATTTTCAAACATGCCCACGTTTTGTCTAGCTTCGATTATTTATAAGTGTCATTCAGATTTGTATGCTGTAACATTAAGTCATATTCAGACTTTTTAGGCTCTGTACTATTAAAATATAAAGTAATATGACAAAAAATTACAATTTCATTGCAAATTAACAAAAAACTGAATATATTTTGGCTCGAACTAAGGTTGAATGAATAGAATCACAGTCGATGCGATGTTTCATAGACCTTTGGCGGATTGGTGGTGAGGTTGTGTAAATGTCTTACAGAGCTGCGTTTTCCAAACTGAGCTGAACCACTGTAATGATAACTCACCGGATATCAATTTGGCAGTGCGGTCAGGCAGATTCCAAAAACGATGAGATCCATGAAACTACTGAATCCATCCTTCATCCATCTATCCCGATCAGGGTCGCAGGGGCCTAGATCTTATCCCAGGGGAACATTGTGAATGGGATGCCTGTCCATCATAGGGCAAATAAATGAAAATATTCAGTTATACAGTATGGGCAATTCAGAGACAGCAGTTAGCAGAACAGCAGTGGGGATTATGAGTGTGTCTGCTCTGTGATGGAATAGCATCCCATTCAAGGTGATGCAGCTTTATAGGGTTATGACAATCATAGAGACAGCAGTACTCTAGAACATTGTCTGGCTCTTCAGTCTTCTCAACGGCATGTTCAGTGTTGTGACAAATGAATTCATTCACCGTCATGCTGGCAGACCTCATTTACCTTCAACTGTTCGAAATATTGTGGTCTATTCTAATTCTCTGGGTCTTCTCATAATGTGCCCAAACTTACATAGTTGAATTTGCATTTATATATAAATATGCATTTTATTTCGATCAGTTTCCGTTATAAAAAAACGATCATTTAAGCTCTAGCAACACTTACAAGCCCTTTCCCTGTTAGTATGCGTGTCGTAACCCTAGGAGACTGATCGACCTTGGATTTCGCTGTTTTTCTATTATATAAAATTTTGAAAAGGTGTCGACACTGAATGAGGAGTAATATTCAGAAGGTGTAAGTGTAAACAAAGACTGAAGGACAGGTCCCACGCGCTAGCCTCCCCCGTTTGTTCAAGAGGATCCGCTTTCCCCTCCCGAGTGAGCTAAGTCATACAGTTGATGGCCGTTTCCTGAAGACGCTCTACTCCACATCATAGCAAAGGTAGAGATGTCTAAAGTACTTAAGAGGCAGGATGCATGGGGAAGCCCTGGCATGATATTTCATTAACTTTTCTCTTTGTCTTAATGCTGCCTGCTTCATTTGAGTGGGCAGCCCTTTGAACAACGCTTCTCGCAATTGTGCACCTCACACAAAATACCCACCTTCCATAAAGTGTTTTAATGAAGTAGTAAGTATGATAATACCCTCCAGAATGGGCTTAAGGTGGGCATATGGAGATCAGGTAACAAAAAAGCACCTTCTACTGATATGTGTAATTAGTGAGAAAAAAAAGAATTCAAAGCAACCCTGTAGAAGTGATTAGTCTGACATGCAGGAGCTAAAATATGGAGCTGTGGCCAAAAAAATGTACATTATTATTTATTAATAAAAATAATATCACGAAATATACAATTTTGCTTAATTATTCTGATTTTTTCCCAAAAAATATCTCTACAAGGATGAGAAAATATATGAATTTCAGTTAAACATCAGGTATACAAGTACACAAACACACACAAATGCAGTAACACACTAAGGCCCCCACCAAGTAAGCAGATCTAAATATGCTATCAGATAAACTCGAAACAAGCTACAGCATATTTACGTTCTTATTTTCCTAGTTTTTTTTTTTTTGTTTGTTTTTTTAATGCAGGAGTAATATCGGTCTTTCCTGGCAGCTGAGGAACTTTTGTGTTTCTGTAAGACCTCTGGCAACAAAACCACTTTATTTTTACTTTTCAAAGACTCTGACCCAGATGGTATCAGCTGAGCTCTCTAGTCATGACTGGGCTGCTCACGCAGCAAGCTCTTGTCTTTCCTAGAGCCATGTGGGCACATTCTCTCCAGATTAATCTTATCCACAATGTTAAAATAGAACTGGAAGTCATGTGGCGTTCCGAATCAACATTGGTCTCATTCTATAAAGCTTTAAAATAATGAAATGTGTGGGGTTGCAATGTGCTTATTACATAATTCCGTGTATTCGTGTTTGCTGGCATTATGCTACCACAGTGTTGCAGCATTTTTTTTCTTTTAACAGTAAAGTGAATTTTACGCTGGTATAACTTGCAGTGGGCACGAGCCTTCCTGAGCTGTAACCCTCATCGTCAGTACGTGCCAGCTGTAACTGTCAACATCTTCAGCGGCAAAGAACTGAAGAAATCAACCAATTAGCATATATCTTCAAACTGATATATGTGCGTGTGTAATCACTGTCCAAGAAACTTTTATTACTTAATACAAGACCCAACATTTGGGAAGAAGACACCCCCCTTTTTTTTTCCTTCCTGTTTTCATAGTTGACCTATCCTGAGCAAACATTCTGTTGACGTTCTCTACAATTAAAGATCACACCCTGATTTTTAGACTGCATTGACTGTTTATGTGAACAACACCAAGAGCGGAGAAACTCATGAGTGATGATTTGCTCGCAACCTGACAGAAAAACTCATCATGTTGAAAATCTTACACAAAATTCCAGGATTTGTGGCTGGAGAATCTCCACGATCACGGCTGATCGAGTTTTTTCTTTTTTTCGGAATTAATGAATATGTATGCAAGGTCTACAAATTCATTTCACAAAAAAGGTTGTATAAACTCATGAACATACTCTCATTTAACCAAAGACCCCACAAATAGACTGCGTCTATGAAAACATATAAGAATTACATGTTGTATGTGGCCTTTGCAAATAATAATATATTCTTCATAGCTTGACAGTTTGGTGCCTTTGTGCTTTCGGAATGAATTAACGAAAAACCTGAAAGTGACACTTGAGCACTATACGGGTCCGCTGGTGAGTTCTGACCCAGCGTATCTGTAAACCTAATGCTGTGCCAAGATGTTGCGTGGATCTCCCATTTACATCACTCAGCTTTTCACATACATATTATCTTTTAAATATGCTTCACTGCTTCTGCATTTCTACAGTGGCACAACAATAGCTCAAGCCCTGCTCAAATTGAATAAAAGAGCCCGGTCTGTGCTTAGTCTCTCTCCGCCCTTATCACGCAATTTCTGCCCCTGGAAATCTTACACGACTCCACTGTGAATCAAAGCATAAACCCCAGGAAAAAGAAAAGCATGGATTTAAAATTATACATAGAATTATGATGCTTATAATTATGATACCTTATCATTTGCTTGTTTTTAAATTGAAATACGTACAGCATATTTCGCACTGTTCATCTTAGTAAACAGCTTCTTTAGAAAACAAAATGATTTTCCAAAGGCCTAACAAATATAAATGAATGTACTTGAGCAATGTTACTGGATTATTTCATTTACCATTAAAAGCATTTGTATACGATATGGCAATATAACATTTCACATGAGCCTGTTCTTATGTACAGTCACACATACACAGTATGCTACGATATTCCAATTAGCTGCTTTTCCAAATAGCTTTATACAGGTATTATGTAAGGCAATTTATCTTTCAGGCAGACTGCTTGGCTCAGTGTTTTGATTTAAGCATCTGCAGGGAAGAATGATACCAATATGATGGCTAGCAGTGATTTATTTAGCAGTCATTGTATATTAAGCCTATGCCAGCTGAAAAATTCCTACATTCAGCACTTCTACGTATCATTAAAATTGTGATTTTGTTGCAGCGCCGAATTTGCAGTGGCTTCAGGCATAATGGGAATAAAATGAGCAGCTCAGACACAGAGAGCATTGGGAGGAGAGCTGCAGTGCTCTCCCTGTCTTCAGCACAGCCAGCCCGCTTATGCGTGTTCATCGATTTAGTATTCATACTTGGCAGGAGAGAATCGTCACACACATGCAGAGAGACCTCCACAGGAGAGGATAATGTATATAATAGAGCACTGAATTGTGACTGGTGTATCCTGGGAGGGACGTCACTTTTTCTGATCTGCTCCAGTTCCAGTCAACACTTGTCTTCTGAATTGACCACAACTTGCTGGAGATCTCAGAGGCTCCAGGTTCATTCCAAAGGCTACTGGTTATTATCGATTGCAGCTGATCTTCCCGAAGTATAATCTTTAGATGTAGCATCTGTATTTTTATGCATGCCTCTGCTGGCATTGCGCTCTGCATCAGCACCGGAGCTCTCCATATTCACTGCACTCCTCGTCCCAGCGGGACAGCATCGGCTCTCATCTTTTTTCCCTTTTTGGTTTCTTGTATTTTAATATACGTTTCTCTCCACGCGGAGCAGAACATACTCAAATTTCAAGGCGACTGCAGGCTTGAGATGCTGTGGAGGCGTCCGTGAGAAGGTGACAAGGAAGCTGAAGTCAACTCATCACGGTAGCGTTTCTTTATTATATGGCATCTTCTCTTGGTTCCTCCTGTTTTTCACGTGTGCTCTTCTCCTGTAATGCGGTGGCACCGTCAAAACGCCGCCTTATTGTCGCTCCTGGGAATCCGCTACTGCATGTCAGTGTAATCTCAATCCCACAATTTCGTAAATCCTCAGCGCAAAAATCCCCATATGCATGTGATGGTCAGCATTATTTTTTTTTTTTTCTAATCTAAATATGACATCCCCCCCCGTCACGTGCATAGAGACTTCTCAATACCTAAAATCCCATACACCGAAATTTGGGAATTGATTTAGAAGATGCATGATGAGTAATTTAGGGCGCTGCAAAAGTGCTTAGTTTTATTCAGTATATCTAGTATAAGTGACAGTTAATCTGATGTTGAGTATGTCAGCTGATGTAAACTTTTAGTTGATGTCTTTGCAAATAAAATAGTAAAGTACCTTACTGGAGATTTGATGATCACATTCATACCACAATTTTAACAGAAGAAAACAAAAACAATTTGAAGAATGTTTATTACTTAAAAATGGTATAAGGGTAACCGTTGTCAAACGTGCATTTTGCAAACTGAATAAAAAATGCAGGATAGGATATGAATGATGCTACTGCCTGGTTATCATGGAGGTGGGGGTTTGCTTGAGGTGCCATCCCTGCTTTCTACAGATGATGCTGTTCTTTTGGCCTCATCTGATCAGGACCTGCAGCTTGAACTTGAGCAACTTGATACTGACTGTGAAGCAATAGGAATGAGAATCACATCCTCTAATTCTGAGGCTGCGGTACACCCCAGGAAAATAGCAGATTTCTTCTTTCAGTCTGCCCTTCGTCAAGGAGTTTATGTACCTCCGGATCTTGTACAGGGATCACAGTAAGAGGGAACATGAGACTGACATGCAGCTTGTTTTGATGGTTACAGTTTTGTGCTATGGTGCAGGTCCATGGTGCTGAAATAGGAGCTAGGTCATGGGACAAGGCTCATGTTTAACCTGTCCATCCACAAACCTATCCTCACCTATGGTCATAAACCACAGGTAATAACTAAAAGAACAAGGCTGCAGGTACAAGCAAAGAAAGACAGCTCCTCTGCAAGTTTTTCTAAGCTCACCCTCCATGACATGGTGAGAGGAGTCCGTTGAGATAGCTTGAGCATCGCATTAGGATGCCAAGGATTTGCTCTGGATACATCAGAGACCATGGGGCAGACTCAGAACACATTTGAGGGATTATATTGCCCAGCTGGCTTGGGAATCCCTGGTCTGAGCTGCTCAGTTTAATCCCACCAGAACCCTCACCAGGAGTAGCAGTCTAACCATGGATGGATGAATAAAAAATGCTCAATTGAAATTTCAACAAAATTATATTTTATCTAGCAAACTGTATCCCCTGTTCTATTATTTGAATTTTTATCAGTCTGAGATTTGTATGACAATTCATATAAAGGAAAATTGTATCGATCACCACCTTACTGTGGTGGAGGGATTTCAGTGTCTCAGTGATCCTAAGAGCTATGTTGTCAGGGGAAATAGCCCCTGTAGGGTCTCTCGTGGCCTGGGGGACAGGTTTGTCAGTGAGTCCTGGTGGTTGGGCCTTCACCCATGGGGCCCAGCCAGGCACAGCCAAAATGAGCTACTTGGGACCGGCCTCTTGTGGACCCACCACACGTGGGAGGAGCCATTTGAGTCCAGTGCCATGTGGATCGGGTGACAGTTGAAGGGAGGGGCTTTGGTGGTCTGATCCAAAACTGGCCTTAGAGATATGGAATATTACCTCTCTGGTGGGAAAGGAACTTGAGTTAGTGTGGGAGATAGAGAGATACTGTCCAGATATAGTCGAGCTCACCTCAACACACAGCTGAGGTTCTGGAATCACTCTCATAGAGAGGGGCTGGACTCTATTCCTTTCTGGAGTTGGCCTAGGTGAGAGGTGTTGATTTATTTATTTCTCCCCCGGGTTGGTGCTTAGATGTTGGAGTTTACCACAGTGAGGGTTGCCTCCCTGCGACTTTGCCTCGAAGAGTGGGCTCTGACTGTTGTCGGTGCTTACTCACTGATCGTCAGCTCAGAGTATCCAGCCTTCTTCGAGACCTTCAGTGAGGTCCTGGATGGTGCTCCCTACAGGGACTCCATCGTTCTACTGGGGGACTTTAACCCTCACTTGGGCAACGACAGTGAAACCTCGAAGGGTGTAACTGGGAGAAAAGACCTGTCCAATCTTATCCTGTGCGGTGTTCTGTTATTGGACTTCTGTGCTTGACACTTTATGTCCATAATGAACACTACTGTATGTTCAAGAATAAGGATGTTCATAAATGCTCTTGGCAGCAGAATACCTGAGGCTGTAGGTTGATGACTGATATTCTAGTTATATAACATTATCATATCAGTGACAGTACGTCTTTGGCACTGATATGGCAAAGAGAGGAACTCAAAGTCTAGTCCAGAACTGAGAGTCATGATTTAAAGTATTCTTTACAAGGTCTGGACATATTCCAATTATACTGTTTATTCTGCGTTTCCGTATTATATGTGAATGCTCAGGATGTAGTAATATAGTCTCACATATTTAATTTCAATTTGAATGTGTCCTTTGCTCTGTTTATCCTCAGTGCTGTGTGGTTTCATCCCAACTTCATCCATGAACACACAAACATAAACCTGCACACCTGTATGCTGTTCTAATTGAAATGATGTAAATGGGCCTTGTGAGTAAATGTGTGTTTCTATATACTGGTGTGTGTGTGTGTGTGTGTGTGTGTGTGTGTGTGTGTGTGTGTGTGTGTGAGCGCATATGCACATATGCATAACCTGTAATGGACTGTAATCAAACCCAGATTTAAAAATGCATTTTCAAACACTTGGTTCTAATGGGTGTTTGGTCTCTGAAACCTGACCAAAATCATTGCCATTGACGTTCTCTTGTTTGTCTTGTTTCTCACGTATTTCCTTTCGCCGGATTCTTTCACAGGCTGCATGCCAGAACACCGCAATTCCTGTTCTCCCATCAGCTCCGCTTTGCACACCGTAACACATTGACCGGCACATCCTAAGCCTCTGCTGTACCATGAATAGACACAGTATGCTAGCTTCTTCATAAATGATGGACTGATATTTAAATGGACTGAACCATCCCTAGCCCCCATCCAGATAAATAAAGGTATTTGGATGAATGTTCTTTGGTGGTTGCTGAAGTGGGATCTACAGCTCGAGTGCATGAATACATATTCTGCTAAATACCATAGAGGAGTTTCACCGTTTGCTATATGCCTAACCTTCCCTGATTTGAATTGAGGTTGATAGACATTTACTTACAGTGAAAGGGAAGGTTTTGCAGTATTTACTTTAGGATGAAAGATCAGGGAATATGACCTTAAATTAAAAAAAAAAAAAAAAAACAACTCAATTAAAAAGAATTTGATAAGAAAATACATAGATTAGTAAAAGTACATTTAATGAAAGGTGGCTTAATTTATGTTCAGTAAATACTCGTCTTTATGTTAAAAATGAATGTTTATGCGTTATACAGGTACAAATAAACATTTATTAAAGACTCGTGCAAGGGGGAAAACCAGTAAGAACAAGGGTTAGGGTTAAGGTTAATTCAAGGGTTTATTAAATGAGAATGCAAACAGAAAGCCTGCTGAAAGCATATTCATCCAACGTATTACAGACTCTGTTTCAGCCTCCAGTTTAGCTTTGCTGTATTCATTTTTACTACCAATTTCCTTTCATGTAGATATCAACGTTTATGGTATGTTACTTTCAATTTCCCTCACATGGTTAATAAATAACACCCAGAGATCTGCTCAAGGCATCGATATCAGGAAGGAATTAAACAGACCACCCTCGGGTGGGGATAATTACCTAATTAATTGAGGATGCCACATTTGCTGCAGGTTGGCACGATCCACGCTGTACATTCATGAATTTATTATTCTGCAATACACTGAACAATGGTCAGGATGCATGACAAATACAGGAAAAATCTTGGTTTCATTTCATGTACACGTTAGATTCCGAGAAGACCACTCATCTGTATTTGCTGATTTCTTTGGTCTTTTTTCCCCACTATCGACTCATCCTTAAATATGTATTGTTGTTGTGTTTAGATGTCAGCTTCGATGGGAAGATTTTTTAGAGCATTTCTGCTTCTCATCTGTTACAAATTCTTTTGAAATTTTGATTTTTGGTCTTCAGCAATGGAATTAGAGTTTCTTGATTCGTATTCCATTAACATTTGCATTAATTAGAAACATTTTGCAATACAATAAATTGAGCCTCTTCACTCAGTCCTTACAAAATCATTTTGAATAATTATTAGATTATGGAAAGTTTGCACGTTCCATCTTTGTGCCATGGGTTTCATCCTGCAGTGTAAAGACATGCAGTTGGGCTATAAGGTCTATAAACAGCCAGAGGTCTATGACAATGAATGTGCCTCGCAATGAACTCATCCATCCATGTTGTACCCCAGCCTTATGCTATATAACTTGTGGCCAACTAGGTAATTCTAACTAAACATGAAGTCTTAGATCAGCATAAAAAGAAAGGCAGGAGCTTTGAATAAGATCTTTGGAGAAGGAGTCCATTGCAGAAGAGAAGAATCATTCTCTGGGTTCCCAGAAGAGAGGGGTCTTGAGGAAGTCTGCATACCAGATGTAGATGGCGAGCTCATTCCACCATCGAGGGACTGCATACAAGAATTTTCTGCATTGAGACTTCTCATGTAAAGATGGGATCACCAGGCGGTGTTGATTAGCTGAACGAAGGGGCCGAAGCGGAGTGGAAGTCTTGAGGAGTGAGTTGATGGAGGTGGGTGCCAGTCTATTGATTGTGTTGCAGGCCAGCAGCAGGGACTTGAACTTGATGCAAGCTTCTATAGCGAGCCAGTGGAGAGAAACAAAGAAGGTAAACACAAGAGCCTCTGGGCTGATTGAATACCAGGTATGCTGCTGCAGTCTGAACCGTCTGAAGTTGCTTGACAGCATTAGCTGGTAGCCCGGCTAGCAAGGAATAGTCATGGTCAAGCCTGAAGATATAATAAGGAACAGTCATGGTCAAGCCTGAAGATGGCAAGTGACTGGACTAATCAGACAGATATGGCCTGATCTTCCTGATGTCGTAGAGAGCAAACCTGCACGAACAGGAAATAGAATTGTGCTCAGAGTTAGCTGGTCATTGATTGTTATCCCTAGGTTCCTAGCAGACTTTGACTGGGACACTGTCGAAGACCCCAGTCGGGCGACGATGTCATGGTGAACATTACAGTTGGCCAGGAAGACAAGAAGCTCAGTCTTTGAGATGCTGAGCTTGAGGTGATGGTCCTTCACCCATGTAGTGATATTAGCAAGGCACACAGCTCATAAAGCATCCATGACTGTCAGGAGGGCGTTCTCAGTGGAGTGTCCAATCCTGAAGGCAGACTGCTGAAGATCCAGCAAGTTATTTTGCATGAGGAAGTTGAAAATCTGAGTGAGGACATCCCACCCAACACTTTTAGAGAAGAAGGAGAGGAGAGACATGGGTCGGTATTTACTGACCAGTGAAGGATCAAGTGTAGGATTCTTGAGGAGCGGAATGATTCAACCTTGATGGAATGTTGTGGAGGATGGTGCCAGTAGTGAGTGAAGGTGTTGATTAGCTGAGTGAGTGTGAGGGTCAGTGTAGGAGTGAAGACACGGCAACTATGTGAGGTGATGGGGTGCAGGGAACAGGTGCTAGCTAGACTGATGAGGAGGATCTTGGTGACCTCAGTGTCTGTGAGTCAAATTGTTAGTTAGTTAATTGCTAGTCTCCCGTAGTCTTCATGAATAAACACATTCAGAGTCAAGGGAAAAGCAAAGCACTGCACATGAATTGGAAACCTCCTTCAAGACTGAGTTTTATGAAGTTATTGCTATAATAAAAATGTCTATCAGAAGATGGGGAACCTGCCATTTGCTCTTTTGTTGAGACTTATCTGATGGCACCAGTGCTGGACCCATTCTTCAGATTTCAGTGGCTTGAACACAATGGACCAGTGCTGTAAGATGTGAAGGACACATGAAGAGATGAGGTGAAAGATGAAAAATCTTTTCAGTGTGAAGTGAGATACTACACTGAACTTTTTTGCTCAAGGAGGGCTTTTTTTTACATTACTTTGATAAGGTTGAAATTCAGTTGTTTTTTTTTTGTTTTTATAACATAAAAACAGAGTGTCACAGAATTCAAACAGATGCAACTTTTGGCCATGAGAAAGAGCATATGCACTGTCCGTGGAGCAAGCAAATTATGCAAGCAAGATATTCTTGCATAATGAGAAATCCAGGTCAATGGAAGCCATCTTACAGAGTCCGTGCAGCTGACAAGCAGTCTGGGGCTGATTGTTGTCTATGGAGGAAGCCTTGATGATGACGGATTGTTGGTTTGGTATGCATATACAATACAATTACTGCCTTCTCTTTATGAGCCAGCCTTCTGAGTGCTATCAGTATCTGCCATCATCACACCCATTGAGACGGCATTCAGCCAAGGAGCCTTCCTACTAAGTCCAGATTATGCCCACTTGCACAGTACATTTTACATGTGATCTTCTATCTCGCATAAAAAATATGAATTATGATCTTCATGCTTCTCTATGACCCTGTAGTGGGTAAGCAATTGGAAGATGGATGGATTTTAAGTTTATACAGTCTGTTTGCTGTCTTTTGAATAGATAAACGAGTGTGCTTGGTCTCCTATTTGCTTTCTCAGCAGTCTGCTATCTGCCAAGCAGATCGGTGACCCATGGCATCTGTCTACTCGATGTAAATAACTCAACGGTTTCCCTTTTCAGAGATGGGTGTACTGATGTCCAAGAAGCAGCAGGTGGATAAAGTCCAGAAGTGCAGCGCCGTGGTTTCTGCATTCAAAGAGGGTTTAAAGGACCGTCCTCCCCCAGCTCGGGCCCAGAACATCTCACAGCCCGAGGAGGAGTGCACTGCCGTCACCCCGTCCACAGGGAAGGGGCACGAGGAGGGGCAACTTCAGGAACAGTGCAAAAAGGCTTCCGTTTCCCAGGTGGCCTCAGCTTCCCTGAAGGAGGATGACTGTAAAGTGAATCAGGAGGCCTGGAGCCGACTGCGCGATGGAAAGGGGGTGGAGCCTGAAGATCTAAACAAGACGGCTCATCAGCTAAGTCCTCCAGCGTTTGTTCGGCCCAAGAGAGATGCTAATGATGACAGACCCGTGGATATTGTACTAGGGCAGAGAGAGCAGGTGAGTAGATCCGTGATACACTACCGTTCAAACGTTCGGGGTCAATCAGGAATTTCACATACATGAAATGAGTTTGAATAGGAAATATAGCAAGATGAATAGGAAATACAGTCATTCACAAAGTTAGAAATAATGATTATTAATTGAAATAATAATTGTGCTCTTCAAACTTTGCTGTCATCAAAGAATCCTCCATTTGCAGCAATTACAGCTTTGCAGACCTCGCTAACATAATTGCCAGTGGGTTTTTTTAATGATCAATTAACCTTTTAAAAGGATAAACTTGCATTAGCAAAGACAACATTCCATTTGAACACAGGATTAATTGTTGCTGATAATGGGCCTCTCTACATCTATAATGTAGATATTCCACTAAAAATAGCCATTTCCCACTACAATCATACACACAAATTACAGGTGAATTATACATTTAAATGAACATCAATATTGCTTTCTAAGATTTTCAGCTTTGAATTTGAACTAAGAATTTTATGATTTAATAGAAAATGGAAAGATTTGAAAATTAGATAATAGACCCTACTTAGATACTTCATTTTCCACAGAGATACAGGGCACCAGTCCGGATATTTGGTAGCGTAGGTGCCCTACTTAACAGTGATGCTGCTGTGCCATGGCGATGAATAAAACATTTTGATTATTATGGCAATCATTCCTGACACTCCAGAATACCACACAAAAGGGCACGTTCATGTCTGCCTTGCATGTTTTGTTCCATAGAGCAAGTGTTTACAGATACCAATCTCTTTCTGTTACTTACATTGTCACAGAAAAGTTGAATTTGCACCCTATTTGCAGTCTTAAACGATCAGACGTGCAGCACACAACAGATTTAGAACTGTCAGCTTCAGTGCGTAAAATCTACACAGAAACAATCGTGGCTTTTGCTAGTCAATTTGCATTAATTACATTTTGTCAGCAGTAGGTACTAATGAAGTACTGTGGAGTTAATGTATTCCTACCACATTTATGTCTGTTGTGTGTTAGAATGATTTCTTTTTGTTTTGTCACGGGGTGATATGAGTTTGTGTATGACCAGAGCACATATCGGCAAGAGGACTGGCTAGAGAGAATTTGTGTTGTTTTTTCGATCTGTTTATTTATTCCCACAGCTACCGTTATTTCCCCTTGCCTCCCAATGGTAACACATTATAATTGCATACGGCACCCCACTCAGAATGGGTCTCTGCATTCCAGCAGCAGTGCCATCCTTAGAGAGCGTGTCACAGGGATGTAGCTCATACAGCTCATCATGAGACTTTGATTAGAACACAGCTGCTGCTTTACAAGAAGAGCCAGCTTTGAATGCTCCTACTTTGAACGAAACAAGAAGGCGAAATTTGGCAAGCACCCACTGTCTGGTTAAATGTGCATTTAACATCCCAGGCTGACTGAACAGGCAAGGCTGAGAAGGAAGAAAAATCAATTTTAATCCACAAAATCCTCCATTAATTTTTAATGGTTCGGCAGAAATTTGAAACGTTTCTTGTTATTTAAAGGGACGGTGCTGAGAGGTTACGAAGCTAGAAGTAAAATCTGAGAAAGAAAACACTTCCGATGGTATTAAAGACGTCACAAAAGAGGGAAAATGTCTACATGAAATTTAACATGATTACTTCTCATATTATTTGTGATTCCTCTTTCTGCCTGGTGGCAGCATCATATCTGCTAAAGCGTAAGGTTGGTTCACCTGCTATTTCACAGGCAGATCCACTCTATTCCATATTTTATCTGGGTCTGTAGGTTGGTCATCAGGTAGAGCATAATTTATCCAGTTAGGTTAAGGGAATTTAAACCTGTCTTCCATCCTAGGGATCCCAGCTTTATGCCCTAAACTCCCAGATCAGACTCCTGATCAGACCTCTGAATTACCATTTACCAGCTGATGAGTATGGATGGATAATTTCATTCTGTAAGATCATTAAGGTTTGCTGTCGGCTGCAGCAGCTGTAGATTAGTACCGATATATCTTAACAATTAATTGATAGTCTGGTATGATAAATGAAAAGCCTTCTCATAAGTACAAAACACGTGTGATATTTAGGCTCTAACCTTGACCCCGTCGTGGCTCTTTCTACAGCCGATCAATGACGAGATGTGCGAAATCTGCGAGGTATGGACAGCCGACGACCTGTTTCCCTGCCGGGTGTGTTGCCGTGTGTTCCATGATGGCTGCCTGCGGGAGATGGGCTACCTTCGGACGGACAGCCTGCAGCAGATGAGAGAGACCGCTCACACCTCCGCTGGCTGGAGCTGCTGTTACTGCGTGAGTCCCTGTGCTGTGGCAGCCCCAGGCTCGGCTAACCGACTTACATTAGCTCTGCGTGACATTTTCAACAGAAATCTATGACCTCTTATTTACCATCGATCTAAAAAGTCAGAACAGTTAGAGAGCAGATTTATTACTATGCTGCTCTATATTGGTAACATAAATTATATGAGATGTATTACACACGTGATACAGCAACAATGTAAATGTCGATAATGTGAATTCGAATACTTTGAAACCATTTTAATGTATCCAGAGGGTTGATAGGATGAGACCGCCGCAGAGTCCGCACTAAAAGACATTCAACACGTTTTGGCGTTCGGAGGAACATCAAAATGCATTTGCTGCAATAGCATTTAAGTAGTACTACATCCCATGAATACCACTTCACATTCATCGGCATGTTAGTGCAGCCATAAATCATGGTAAAGAGAAGATTATTTAGCAACTCCTGCATCAGAGACACCAGGCTACCATAAAATTCTTTTTGTAAAACAGGTATTTAAGGACCAAAGAAATGACAATATTTAATCTCGACAGAAGGATAAATCACGTTGTTTCACACGCAGTGTTCAGCTGTAATTTTAATAGATATTTTTTGTCATAGTGTAATGATTCAGAACATGGTAGGATCCAATTGCAGAATCCCAAGATGTAATCATAGTCAATACAGGCAGGGTTAAAACCAGAACAGGTGAGATTTCCAAAAGCCAGTGGGGCATCAAAAACATAGTCGTGGTCACAGGCAAAAGGTCAATTCCAGGGTAGAACAACGAGCAGAGCAAACAGAACCAAAACAGGAGGCAGAAGGAGAAGGTCAGACAGTCCAGGGCAAATATTCAAAACCAAAGAAACACTCAGTAAGAGTACAAGACACACAATTTCTCAAAAAGGAGGCAACAGAACTGCCGGGGTTATGTGGAAGACTGAACAAAGCAAGGCTGGTAACTGCTTGATGATAATGAAAGAGGCACGGCTGATCAGTCCTCGGGGGATGATGAACAGGAGTAGGTTTAGCATGGCTGATTTGAGGAAGACTAGCTTGGTGTGGGCATAACACAGATTTTAGCTGAATTCAGTGCACAGTACAGTAGGTCTGCATCAAATACTTAATCGATTCATTTCAAAATTATAAAATTAAATCTAAAAACTTTCAAAGTCTCTTTCTAGTTTTATCTGAAAGTAGTACCCCACAGACACAATTCTTGCTCCCAAAATAATTCAATACTCTTGATACCCATACAAGAAATAGCCAAATAGCCAGGTGCAAAATGTTTTGCTTTAAGAAGTTCAGAAGGACACTGCTGGATAATAAAAGTCATAATTCAGCTGCATTTCAGCGATGGGAACGTACTGAGTGGCCAGTGTCTGGGAAGCTTTGGTATAGCCGCTTTCTGCATTTACACAGAACGCCCAGTTAGGTGGTTTTGTAGTTTGTATTGATTAGAAATGCCAGCAAGACTTGTCACTTAATTCCTTCTTTGCAGGGTAAAACCTTTTTTCTGACAGACGAATTTATCAATCCTAGTAAGAGTTAATAGCTTTTCTGAACACATTGATGACAGCGAGTCTGTAGCAACAGGATAAATTCATCATATATAAGCAATTGATATTGTTGTCAGGGGCCACCGCTGTCTTGGGATGTGGCAAAGAGCCAAGTGTGGTGAGAACACAAGTTGTGAGTGGAATGAACTGAAAGACACCAGACAAGACAAAGTTAGAATGGTAGGCACAAGGCATACAAACAGACATGACCGGGGCATTAGCAGTCCAGGAAGCAAGAACAAGACTAGAAGATTAAAACCAAGACTGATAATTTCCCTTACAGACTACACAGACGATCCTAACCTAACTAAACCAGATAAACCAAACAGAACAAACCACAACTGAACAGAACCACACAACAAACACTTGAGCAACAACAGGGAAAACAAGGCAAACCAGGTGAGCCACATGAGGGTAATCAGGGCAGAGGCGACTGATTGAATTAAACAAGGAAAATGAGGAAAATGAGGAAAATGAGTAAAACTCAAAACTCAGCCAGTCCATGAGGATCTCAAATGGTGGTGCAGATGTGACAACTGTATACTGATATTTCATGTGGAAATGTGAGTGCTGTTTATTGATTTATAACCCTTCAGGACAATGTAAACCTACTTCTTACTGAAGAAGAGATGTATAGTCTCACAGAAACCTTCAAACAATGCAAGATCATTCCAGGTTAGCACATCTGTCAATAAACTGCACATACCTACATGCTTACAAAGTATCTATCTATCTATCTATCTATCTATCTATCTATCTATCTATCTATCTAATCCCAAACTGTTACAAATAATAACTTTTATTAACTGTAAATTGATTGATATATCTGTTATTCAAGATTTTTAACTATTCATTTGAGACGTTCTTGAAAATTTCATCATCACATTGCATCATGAGGATAAGTGTTGTACTTTTTTATAGAGGGATTTTATTAGGAGGATTAAAATGTTTTAAAGGAAATGAATGTCCTGAGTGTTTTTTTATCCTATTTTACAATTCATCACATTCACAATGGATGTTGTAATTCTAGTCATTATCTCCCCCCCCTGCAGAGTCCTGCTTGGTGTCTGATGAATTCCTCCAGTACAAGCACTTTGTGTCCAAGCAGCTTTCTGATAGGGACTTGGCGGATGATCAGGAGGAGGAGGTGCTAGCCCACTTCTCAGCTCTGGACCCTGAACAGAAGGGGCAGATTGAGTGGACTGACTTCCTCTACCATGAATCTCTGGGAGTGCTCAATAAGTTTCGCTCTAAGGTACTAAAGACGCATTGCATTACGTTCTTGTTCCCTGAATCTGCTGAACACATTACTTGTGAAGTGTGAGATTCCTCTTTCTTGTGGGGAACATCCATCCATCTTCCAATCGTCAGGTTCACAGGGAGGCCTGGAGCTGATCCCATGCAGCATAGGACACAAGACAAAAGAAAACCCTGGCACGCACACACACACACACACACACACACACACACACACACACACACACACACACACACACACACACACAATGGGAAATTCAGAGGCAACAGTTAGACTAGCTACATCACTTTGGACCACAGGAGGAAAGCAGAGTACAGAGAGGAAACCACAGGACAAGGCGTGAATAGGCAAACTCGCCACAGCAGAGGCAGGTTTCTCCAAGCCAACCGCTCACTCGACCACTGTACTCAGCACTAAATTCTAGTTCTTCAAACATGTACACAGAAAATTTTGGTCATAATAAAATACTAAATATAATACTGTATGTTCATCCATATTACGAAATGAGTGTAAAACAGAATTCCACGATGTGTGTGTGAAAATATTGACGCACCAATAAGGCTGAGCACTTTCTTCAAGGTTTGGGGTCCCATTTGTGTTCCTGGGCTTTCAAACATTGAATCTATTCATTTTCAGTAAGAATGAAAGTTTCTTGCACATCTCTGATTGTGATTCGCTTAAATGCACATTTTTTCCTCAGAATTCTCTGATACGACTGCTGACTGCTAAGGAGAGGGACCGAGCACGCTCAGTGTTCTTAAGTTTAGATCAAGACAGTGATGGCCTTGTCCTTAGTGGGGAGGTGCAGAAAGCCCAGCAGGCCTGGTTCCAGAAACACACCAAGGAGCCACAGTCCTGCAATGTCAGGTATGGTACTTCTGATTTATTAGAAGTCTTACTTATCTATTCTAAAGGGCAACGTATTGCCCAGTCCATTAATAATCGGTGAGACACAAAGACTTGTGAAAATTTCATAGCTAAAATTGTTATGCATTTTACACACAATTTTAATAAGGAATAAAATCATTTCAGTACCCAGCCCTGCCTATGAAAACAGTACTTATTCCTAGCAATAAGCCTATAGCCAGAATAGCCCGTATATTTAGTCATTCACACATTCTCCTTACTAGTACAGCTAGTGAAAATGACACGGTGTGGACGGCTGTCTAGCTGCCAAGTCTAATTTGTGGAACCCAACCTGACTGAGCTTTATAATTAATGTTTTTCACATTCAGACAAAGTGGTTTGCCTGATGCACAATTTGAAAATCTGTATTCTGTGATGTTTTTCAGCTTCAGTTTTCAAGTAGTCAGTGGCATACAAATAACAAAATGACAACATTTATCCGTAAGTCTAAGTTCAGTGTTGCTCGCTGCTTCAGCGTTTATTTGCGTTTATTTTTTTAAATTCTCACTCTTTTTCAGTATTTTAGAAACTAAAGGTAATGTAAATGCTGCAATAATAAAGAACAAATGTAAAAAAGATGTCAGGTGGTCTTCCATTAGATGCATTGGAAACGCTTTCCGCAGTCCAGTCCGTCTTAACAAATTTTAAAAGTTATTAACGCAGAAGTCTCACAACAGCTACTGTAGATAACATGAGCAGCTCATACAGTTAATAAGCTGGAAAACCTGTCCATAAAGCTGTGATTTTTTATATATTCAAGAAATAAATGAATGATCTGATAATTTGAGGAGAATTTGAAACTTTAATTATGCAGGGGTTATGTCTCGAGCAAGAATGTTTTAGAAATGAACGATAAGAAAGGACTGGGTGATTGCTAGAGAACACCAGAGCAACACAACGTCACATTTTGTGAGACATAATGATGATTGCTCATTAATGCTGAGAAAGTATAGACAGACAGACAGAATGAGGATAATAAGGATTAATAATTAGCATCCTGCTCTAACTGAGAAGAATGGCAAGAACCAGGTACTTTGCTGTCCCAGCAGTGGCACGGCTGAGTTCGGTATTTTAATAATTTAGGTATGATATTAACACTTCCGCAGGAAACCTCCAGGGAATGAAATAACCCCCTATGACACCTGATTCAAAAAGAGATCTTAAGAATATTAAATAAATACACTGCTGGTACGTACGTTTTGTCATGTCAGGTGGAGAAAAAAAAATCAACATTAGGGGTTATCCATTGCAGGAATAAATAAAATACCGCCATTAATATAAAATATATTGCCATCTATAAATAAAATATTGCCATGACTTGATCTTCAGCTTATCATTGAAGTAGTTGAGTCTGTACAAATGTTATGACTCATATCTAATAGTTTTTGAAAGTTGCTAATGCATTACAATGTGTTTACAAAAAACAGCCGGCAGAGAGGGAAAGATGCTACATCGCTTTGACGAGCTGAAGTCAGTGTCCGTACAGGCCGACCCTGGCTAGCCCATATGCTACTGGTTTTAAATGCTGCACTAATTACCTACTCAAGCTAATAAAATAACTGACACCCTTACTGCCAATGTACAAGTATGTGTGTCAACTCCACCATCCTGTAATATACGCTGCAGGAATTAATAGATGACAGACAGCCAGTGAGAAGACAGCCGGCCTGTAATTTACCTTAAATGACTAAAAAAAAAATGTATCACTGCATCACAAACAACAACCAGCATATTGAAAAGATAACAGAATTTTTAAATGGTCAGATTTGATACGACACTTTCGATGTAATATCTGGGATGTTGTGTTACTTTGGGAACATTTCCACATCAAAGCAGGATCATGATATCACAGAGGCTCAAAGCACGTACACCAGCACACCAGGGCTTGACCTACAGACACCAGTTTTGGATTCCATAGAGAAGCTGAATTGACAGGGCAACTGACAAAGCCAGATACATATACTGTCAAGTTTATTCTTCATATCAAGAATCTGCTTCCTGAAGTCATCTTTGTTTGTTGGTCTTAAGTCATAAACTGACATCTGTAGTTCTGCATACAAAGATATGTCTATGGCAGATCTTTAGGAGCACAACTGATATGAAAAATACATGCAAGAGACAAGAGGTTCGGCATGGCAGGAAAAATAAAGTTCATCACCCACTCAGTAATTCAGAACTGACTTTACATGTGTAATGAATCATTGGTGGGGGGGGTGTGAATTACCAAGTGAAACACAACAGAAACTCCCCTGGTGAGGGATGAGAGCTAGCAACTACAGTTGTTTCATAATGATAAACCAGAAAGATTGGCCACAGGTGGGTTTTGCATGGCTTCTTAGAGCATCTTCCATCGTCTCAATTGTCTCCCCAGTACTCTCTGTAAACATGTTGACATGCATTACAATACAGCATGATAAATGCCAAGGTATGTATGATATTCATATGGTTAAGTGACCAGTAGAGCTGCCACATCTGTAGTTTGTACTCTTCCCCAACAGACTCATGGGGCTGTGTTCCACAATAGCAAACCTAAGGTAAGTCTGAATTTACAAAAGGGAATTGCATGGCTATGTATTCATTTGTACCATACTTCAAGTCATTTAAATGTTCTTTTTATCATCACCTGATTTCAAACAATTAGTGAAAACACTCTATATCGGAGCCAAGGAGAAAGCTTTACAGCCTACGATAATTAATCTTTCTTCTTAAATGGAAGCAACGTGTATTAAATGTGGACTGTAACTAATTTACAATTTGAATTCATTTTTGAATTCATTGTGAATTAGTATTATGATCCTTTAAAGTATTGTTTTTCATTTTATTTGAATTTAAGGCTAAAAAAATAAGTCCTTGAGAAAACAACAGCATGAGCAACAGCAGGGAGCTAAATGCAGAACAACTCTGGTTTATGATGCATGCATCCCAGATCACACTTCCAAATGCTGGCTTGAGCGAAGAGCTTATCTGTCTTCCCTAGAGAGGAGATATGCAATATTAGGTGTCTGTCTGTAATTTGCTAGTACTAATGCACCTGAAAGCGTGTTGTTGTTAACTGCACCTTTCCTGTCTCAGTCCCTTCCTATTAGGGATTTTTGGTTTTTTTCGTGAATGTCTCTGTCTTTGCTAATTTAATCTGTCTTGTTCCATTCAACAGTCACTGATTTATTGGAAATGAAAGGCAATTCCATGTGTATATTTCAATAAAGCAGTGAATTGTTTTATTGACATACCTGTTTATTTAATGATTGTATCAGTAGGCTTAGGATATGCTTAGAATTGTATACAGATGTATACTATAAGTTTTTCAAGAAAATTGGTTTTATTCTATCTTTCTGGTCTTCATGTGGACCTGTGGAGGATGCGATATGATTTAATACAGCATAGAGCAAGGTTTTGGCGATATTCAGTGATGATTCCAACAATGGGTCACAAAAATGCCAACTGTTAAATTACACCCTCTTCATGCTGACACGTGGCGTGTGAGATACCAAGTTTTCAGGAAACTGTCCACAGTACAATGAATATTTTTGAAAAGGCATGAGTGTATGATTCTGACCTTTTTCTCTTCTTTCAGCATCAGCCACGTTGGGCCGATGTCAGAGAACAGCCCGGCAAGTTCTGGAAGTGAGAAGAGTCGAGAAAAGACTTCAATTTCATCTGGGAAAGATGACAAAAGGTTATGGTCATGCTGATTTTTTACTCCATACTCAGACTTTCATGGTTCTTTTAACTTGTGCAATTTTAAAATCACGTTTACATTTGCTCTCTGAAAAAAAATGGAATCCTCTATGATTCACTACGGGATATTTAGCTTTTGATAAGATATATTCACGAACTGAAGGCTACGAAACAATGTACCCAAAATTTCAGATGCTTGAAACAGTTCAAGGTGTGTTCAGTTCAAAAGCCACCATTTCATTACTCAACGCACACCCGGTTATCACTGAGTATGCTCACACTCGCGACAGTCATTCAGCAAGCCATGCTAATTATATGTCTCTTCGTTTATTCCTGCAGGCAAATGAACTGGCAGGATTTTATGAAGGAGAGCGCCATCTACATTCTGGCAGCTCGCCCAAACAGCACTGCTGTGCATCTCCACCCCCCACTATAACCGTAGAGCTTCTCTATTCCTTGGGATGAGAGAGTGAGAGAGAGAATAAGGGAGGGGGAGGGGGAGAGAGAGATAGAAGGTGAGAATGAAGGAGGAGGTAGTGAGAGAAAGAATGAGAGAGGTGGAGAGAGAGAAGAAGAGAGGGAGAGAGAGGGATAATGAGGGAGGGGGGGAGAGAGAGAGAGAGTTGGAGATGATATACTGGTGATTCATATGAGAGAAGTAGAAACCAGGATCAAAGATATCCTCCCAAGGGTTTGCTAAACTTCAGCCAAAGATATTTTAATCATGAGCTGGTTAGTTCTAGGAAAAAAATAAATAAAATATATTGTATTCATGCTACATTTAATGGGAAGCACACTTGTTTCCTCAGCAAGAAGAGCAGCTCTCAAAAAAGATTTAGTAAAATAGGGTGTAAAACCTGCTGTAAATGTTAGCCGATCATGTGAGCGGCAGTCAGCTTAGCGCCTCTCTGCACTGGAATCTGAGCCATTGGAAGCTACCCTAACATAGCTAAAGTTATCGAGGCATAAAGTATACAGCGTACAGTTAAAGGATGCCGTGAACAGGGCCATAACACCGGCCCAAAAAAGCAACTGGATGATGCATGCATGGATGGATGCATGGATGCATGGATGGATGGATGGATGGATGGATGGATGCATGGATGCATGGATGGATGCATGCATGGATGGATGCATGGATGCATGGATGGATGCATGGATGGATGGATGGATGGATGGATGCATGGATGGATGGATGGATGGATGGATGGATGGATGGATGGACAAACAGAATAATTAAAGCACAGCGAATCAAATTTGAGAGTATAACTCGTGGAGTTTCTTTGCAAAAGGAAATAAAATATAATTCTTGCAACATTTTAAGTTCAGTGTAACTTTTATTGCAGTTTTTTAATTTTAGCTGTTTTCCTTGTTCATATCTATAATTTTTCATAGCTGTTATGTTTAGAGCATGTTTCTTAAATATATTTGCATCATTTTTATTTACATGAATGTAGTTTGTTTAGCAAAATACCCAATGAAACCTACGTACATTTAGTCATGTTTGCTGTTTAGAATAGCGGCTCCGATCGCGTTATTATCATGCCTAGGAAAATGTCTGTAATCGTATTATTCTTATAGTCGTACTCTTGCCTCTTAAGCTATAGCAGAATTCCTAGGAGTAATAAAGAAGTGGTTTGGATGAAGTTTCTTTTATTTCTTTTTTTTTTTTTAATCTAACTGAGGGCAAAATCCCTGCAACTGACCTATTTAATGAACTCCCAACAGAGGGCTGAACAAAACAAGACTTGGAGAACGTAAGCAGCCAAAGTGCACGACAAACTGTAGGGTGACAGAGTCAGAATGCAGCATACACACGACAAACAGAAAACACAGAGAACTAGAGGCACGGCTGTACTGAGAGAAGGTCCTTATTAAGGCTTCATGTTCATCTATGAAAGCTCAAAGTCTGGGACTCCAGTGAGAAAGACGTTGTGCCAAATGTAGGAAACACAGCAGATGAAGGAGGTCATCATGCTGGTTTCTGTCACACGTTATTTAGAGTGCTGCGTTCTTCAGCCTGTACACCAGAACTGCCACTGAAGAGCTGAAGAGATTTGTCAAAAATCAACCAGTACTGGGAGGCAAAAAGGGGTATTAGGAACGAGTGATGTGGTTCTCTGAGAATCAGTGTATGAAAGACATAAATATCTAACACATAAATATCGTCTTGGATGATTCGCCAACATTGGCACAAATGGAATGTATTACTTTGCTGAAACGGCCAAAAATACACACAGAAATATTAAGCATTTCAGTAGAGAAAAAAAATGTACAGCATTATTTTTTATGTAACATGAAATGAAATATTTAATGTAATAGCAGGCGAACTTGCTGAAAATGCACGTCGTAAATCAAGTCTTGGCACAGTGTCGCAGTCACAAATAATCTGAGTAATAAGTCTAAGTAATAAATAAAGCCTGACCAAGTACAACAAAGATTGATTACTATTTATTGTTCAGGAATGGTCTTTATGATTGATTACAGTTTATGTAGAAATGAAAAGCTTTCTTTGTCTCAATTTTCTTATGGTAGAAAGATTATTAAATCATTCTAACATCCAATCCTCTGGACTCAATCAACATAATGTTGGGACTTCATCATTCTCAGCGTTGGATTGCTCCTGATGCTTTATTGTTACAGTTAATTCAAATCACATATGGCAGGAGTAATTTATCAATCCCTAAAAAAGTATGCTCTCTGCTTATCCATCAATCCACCCACGCATTCATTGATTTCTTTTGAAATGCTATACTCATTCAAGGTTACTAGAGAGTGAAGCACTGTACCAAGTAACAGAAATATACAGGGACATTAGTACCTCTAACATGCCAACCAAGTTACCCATGGCTTTGTCATCATTATGATGTCTCTAAACTCAAAGCATTTTCAATACTCCAGTGTTACTCATGGATTAATTATGAATACATTTTACAACAGATGGTGAACTGGTGAAAAACACACTATGGTGAACTGTTGTATTTGGATATTAACTGTCTAAATGTCACTGGTTCCGTCGTCCCCCTTTTTGGACTTGGGTGAAAACACGTAAAGTTCATGCTGTTTTTCTTCTGTGTGGGAGGAAAGTCACAAGTACATGGGGAGAACAAGCAACCTTGGGAAACGGTGGAAGAGTTACTGTGGAAATGCAGTTGGAAGACTAAGGGATGTTTAATAAATATTTAGTGCTTTTACAATCGATGTTTTACTGTGCTGTGGTAGTTATTCTGACAGGCTTTAGAGTACATATAAAAGTGAAAATCATCTGTATATCAGCTTGAATGTTAATATTGCGTCTGCTAGACGATTGCTTAGATATAGGATAACCAGTAGTCATTCTGCTCCTAGGTTACAATGAAGCCCGTATTTCAAGAGACCATGATGAATGAGCTAGTGATCTTGGCATAGATGTCCATATAGTAAAAAATTTGGACAGATTATCCAGGACAGGGTCATAGGGGTGACAGGAGCCTATTGCAGACAACATTGGGCACAGGGTAGGGGTACACCGGATACAGGATTCCTGTCCACCAAATGGTGTGCACATTGGGTCATTTAGAAATGCCACTTTAACTGTATATCTTTGAGGCACAGGAGGAAACCAGAGTCCCCAGGGAAAACCCATGCAACATGGGGGGAAGGGGGACACCACATACATACGGAGTGGGGTTCAAATCCCCCATCAGAAATGTGAGCAGCCTGACTATACTGCGAAAGGAGAGGAGACTAAAAACAATGGCCTTCCACATTTAATATCCAACTCGATACCACATTGTAATCACTAGAACTGAAGCTCAATACATGACTACTCTTATTAATAATACAATTATAATTAAATGCTATTGGTAGATGAATCAATGGATGGAAGATGCTTGTAGATTCAGTACCAGAAATCATATCGATGCATCGAATATCATAGTATTTAACCCGAACTGTCTCTGTTACACAGCCATCCAATCATATAAACTCTAAAACTCTGAAAAACAGCAAAATTGCAAACATATGTAAAGTCAAATATCAAATGATATTGTGTAATAATGTAATAAAGCTGTCAATCCAATTGCTTTCAGCTTTGTCATTTGCTTCCTTGTTTTTATTTATTATTTTTATTTAAGGACGACAATACAAAGCTGTACAGGAGATGGGAAGGGATGAGTAGCAGCCCCCCCCCCTTCCAAATGTGTAAAAGGAGAATTAGCTAACAACTTAGACAACCAAATTACACTCAGTTTATACACAGCCTATTAAACGCAACCATGTTTCATTAATTTTATGTACAGTACCTATTGTGATACATGCATAGGATGGTAGAGTCCTGTATTAAAATGTCATGCTCTGATACATGGATACATGTAAAATGAAGATAAGTCAAACAGTACAAATACACAGAAAATGCATTTTAAGTCTAGTCCAGCAGTCTCTGTAAATAACGTAAGAGCTGTGTTTATCACCTTCAGCCTGCTATCAGAAAGACCTTGAGTGATAATGAACTGAAGAATGTTGCCAGCAGTTATGGTCACACGAGAAGTTTCCAGGTTAATAGTCAGCTCCACATGGTAGCCCCATAGGCTGGAACTGGTAGTTTGTTTTTGACAGCATTTGAGACAGGAGCCCTGAAATTCCTGCCTTCTTTGCTGCCAGAGATTTTTATTTTTATTATTTTATTATTTTTTTATTTATTTATGTAGTGCTTTTAACACGGAGCGTGGTCACAAAGCGCTTTACATAGTCCCGGGCCCACAGTCCCCAGAGAGTAAGCCAAAGGC
>JAACJT020000034.1:19087228-19101122 GCA_009936485.2 Gymnarchus niloticus
AGGACAGCTGAAGTTGAGGGAGGGCACTTAGGCCAGCAGATGATATGAAGATCTCTTGAATCCGAGACTCCAAGGGAGGCACCCCATAAGAGGGGGGCACAGGGGAGAGAGAATATGCATGAGCAGAGCAGCAATTCAAGGAGGCAGAATAATGGGTGATAAAAAAAAAAATTAAACAGAAACAAGAAGGGCCCCGGCATGTAGTACACATGTGTAGTGCTTGTCAGACTGAAGAATGTACCTGCAGAGGCACCACTGCACTGTTGGCAGTGGCCTACTCGGGTCTGGCAAAGAATCTATACAGACCTTGCGGAGAAGGATATTCTTTTTTGGTCCTTGTGGATTCTCACTCAAAATGGTTAGAAGTCATTTCTTATGGTTACCACAACAGCATCTAAAACCACTGAAGTGTAGTGGAACATCTTTGCTTCTTATGGACTCCCTGAAGAAGTGGTGTCTGACAACCGGCCACAATTTGCATCATGGGAGTTCAGAGATTTTCTGAAAAACAATGGAATCAAACAAACGTTGGTAGCTGCGTACTATCCTGTGTCCAAAGGAGCTGCTGAAAAGTCAGTGCAAACTGTGAAGTCTGCTCTTTTGAAGCATGTGTGGTGTAGGAAAAAAATCATGGGGCCACAGTTACAATGCAACACAGCCTGGCAAATTTTCTGTTAATGTGCAGAAGTACCCCACACAGTGTTACTGGCTGTATGCCTGCTGAACTGTTTCTCAAACGTCAACTGGGAACCAGGTTCAATTTCCTTAAATCCAATTTAGCTAGTGTGGTACGTCGTAAGCAGAAAAACTAAGTTTTATCATGACCGGTCAACATCTAGGCTGAGGCATCTGAAGGAAGGTGATGCGGTTCGTGTCCAAAATTTCTGTAAGGGGAAGGAAAAGTGGACTAAGGCTGTTATATTGCAGTGTCTTGGACCTGTTTACCTCGTGTTTCATGGAGTAAGGCAGGGTACTGTCCACATTAATCAGCTTTTGTTTTCGAGAGACTCTCTGCAGGAGGACTCTGAAGAACCAGTTGGAGACCCAGACCAACAATTGGACTGGGCTTCTACAGTTCCAGAGGACATCAAGGAAAATGAACAACCCCGTGGTGATTCACCTGAACCCAGTTCTGCATTGAAGACTACAGTGAGTGAGAAAACTGGAAAGTACCCCACGTTTGGATGGTAGTAGGAAGCCCAACTCCATTCAAGAAAATGCAACCCTGACTCCAACCACTAAAGAACAGCCTAAGCCTCGTTATCCACAAAGAGTGCGAGTTCCTCCAAAGCGACTGGACTTATAGTTGCTTGTTGATCCATGTAAATATGCTGGTATCAAGAATAAAAAAAACATGTTCATGGATTTGTTATTTTGATTTGGAGAATGTTCTGATAATTGTTGGTGATGGATTTAGTTTTTTAGTTTTTTTAAAACAGAGGGCGCAGTAGAGTCTATTCAGAAAATTTTCAGATTGTGGCGTCATCCACAAAACATTACATCTATCACAATATTTATATGTCATAAATATATAAAAATAATGGAAAAAAAAAAAAAAAACTTCCAAATTGTGCGAAGTTCAATGTTATTGGAATATTTTTTTCTTGCGTAAGAATATTTTCAAATTCCAGAGCAAAGGACGTATAAATTTATATGAATATATATTAATATATACAGTACACGTCGTCAAACGGCTCGTCTTGAATCAGTGAGCTGAATGGTGACTGACTGCCAGCTTCGGGCATCATCCAGCCATCCGGTCCCCCGACGGTCCAGCAGCCGTGTGTCTCCGGACTGGAGGAGGAAGCTGCTGAAGCTGAGGGGGTGTCGGGAGGCCGGAGTGTCGCTGAAGCGCTGCGGTGGACGCTGACAGGGGACACTTAACATGGAAGGTTTATGTTTTAAAAGGGGAACTTTGGACCGTTCGGAAGAAACGCGAAGTATTCTGCGGGAATTTCGCAATGAATCGATTTGGCACCGTTCATATCCCCAAAGCGGCTTCTGGCTGCGCCGAGTCACGTGATGCTGACCAGACGACGAGAAGATGACCAGATGATGAGAAGATGACCAGATGATGAGAAGCTAACCAGATGACGAGAAGATGACCAGATGATGAGAAGATGACCAGTTGATGATGACCAGCTGGTTCCCTACTGAGAGCTGAAGCCGAGGTATCGCCAGCTTCCTTTCAAAATACTGCTTTGTAATTAGCCGAGCTTCCCTCTCCTCTCCTTCCCCTCGCAGGTATTTTATCCGTTTCACTGCTGTGTGTTCAATTCCTGTAGTTATATTTCCACTCTTAACTTCTCTTTCAGCTGTCGCGTAACTACGGCGTGTAAAAACAATCTCTCTATATAGTCAGTTTAATGTCAGTATTGTTTAGTGCTTTTTAAATTTCTTTAAATGTCTTCGAGACGCAAAACCAGACAAGTCGGTAAGCAGAGCAGTCGGCGTCTCGAAGGTTATGTTTGCATATCGACTGACATTCTTTACGTATTGAAGTCGTAAGATGTGTGAAATGTACCTTTTTGCTGTTTGGGTATCCTGGACTGCTAATAACTAATCATATCGTCTGCCTTTAAGTCTTGCTTATAGCAGCTGAGCTGGCGTCCTCATACGATACCGCAAGAAAGCTTATGAAACATCTCCAGCTCGAGCTGATCAATGGTATTTTTTTGAGATAAATGGTCTTGATGACACAGTTGTTAGCGCACACCGCCACTAGGGGTCGTAGTCTTACTGCCCTCTGTCTGTGTGGAGTTTGTGTCTTCCCCCGAGTTGGGTGGGTTTCCACCCACACTTCCAAAACTTGCAGTTAGACTATGTTGTGATTCTAGATTGCCCGCAGTTTTGTGTGTGTGTGTGTGTGTGTGTGTGTGTGTGTGTGTGTGTGTGTGTGTGTGTGTAGTAATGGCATCCATGTGGGGGTACCTCAGCGTTGCGCCCTCTGCCTCCTGAGTTAGGCTCCCCTTGGATAAGTCAAGTCGTTTGATGCTGCTAGAATAAATGGCCTCTTTATTGAGATTGTGGCGTCCTGCATGAGGCTGTCATTAATTGCACTGCACGACAGGTACGTGTATCTTTGTAAATTCATTTTGCATGTAGACCACTTAGATTATTTACAGGTAGTCTCCAGAAACGCAAGACATATTTAGTGTGATGGTGGTGTAATCGCATCGTAACGTGTCGTCTAACGTGACTCACAGCGTTGAGTAGGTAGGCTGAGCGTTTCAGAGCTGTAGAATTATAGGGAGCTGCCTTCTGTTACAAATATTTTCAGAATCACCTTGTTATTGAACTAATCGCGCTGTAATTAAAACTAGGCCTACTGCACGAAAATAAAAATGAAACTTAAAAAATGTACGACTCATTTAGTTTGCTCAAATTAGCTTTCTACACACCCTGTAGTTCAGGTTTTAAAAGCATATCTTTTCACTTTGTTACATATGTTTAAAAGAAAAAGTACTTTTCCCTATCCTCCTGAGACCCAGGCTTTAAAGTTTTGTGCATTTTTATTTTTCCATGATATTTGGAAAGAGTATGGGCCTAATAAATACAAATAATTAATATAAAAATAATGTCCCCATATGAGGATGGGGGTCTCAGGAGGCTATTCACGTATTGATGTAAGAAATGTTGTCGCGTATATAATTTTTTCATGTCGCACATTGAAAGGTTGCTCATGAAATAATTCTGCATAATGTAAAAATGCGTATGCTTTCACATTCCAAGAAAAGCAAGTCAGTTTAACAGAGAATAGGGTAAAGATTGCCAGATGATATTCATGCATCATTTGCCTAAGGAATATTTCACTTGCTTCATCCTATACATGCTGCATCTTAACTACCTAAAGGCATATTAGCTTTGAAATGTTTTGATGAGTTGACTAGAGTCCTTGTATTAATGTGTGGTTGAGACCTACTAAAAATATTTTCTTCTTATAACATCCCCAGCCAGCAGGTGAAGAAGCCTCATCTTGTTTCGATCCACGTCGCGTTGCACGATCTGCTGTTTGAGTGTGTGTATGAAAAAGAATTTTCATTACGATTCTGCTCTGGACTACTGTACATCATAAACGGCACAGGCCTGAAATGGTTCTATGTTTCTTCATTAAAATTTGTTACATCATTGCACTTATTTTTTTTTTTCTTGTAGGTATATGAAAGGCCTGTAAAAATTGACACGAAGAAAGCCCAGGACGCTGTAATCAGACGTCTCCTAGTCATTAAATCAGCATTCATATGTGCCTGGGAAAAGAACCAGTCCGTTCCTCTTCCATTCCTCTGTGGGCTGATCTTTGCTTATTTTTGAAAGAAAGTCTTGTCAGATTTGATGGTCAGCATGTATAAGGTGGTTCTCAGTGGTGCTGAGGACAGTAATATAGGTCCTACATGCAACACCACAGCCAGCAAGCACAAGATAGGCAGGGAAGGACACTGTTTAATAGGTGCAGGTGTCCTGGGTGTCATTCTGCTGATTGTAGCTGTGGCTGCCTGGTGCTACTACACAGCCTCCCTGAAAAAAGCAGATCAGTTGAAGACAGAGCTACTGGACCTCCATAAGGATGGGTTTGTCATCCGCAATCCCGCGGGAGCTGTGGTCTTCCGCATGGCTTTCAGGTTTGTTCAGCTATGTTTGGTAACCTTACTGTCCTTTTTACTGGTTGGATTTCATGAAGATCTATTTTAATTGATTTCAGTACCTTTTAACGTCTCGTGCTCTGTTCCTAATTTTGGGTTTGGAACGACAGGTCGGGAACCCTCGACTTGGACTCGTGTTCAAAAAAAGGAGTGATCCTGAGCTGTGACAGGTCCGATGTAGGCAAGGTCAACTTCTTCATCCAGGTAGTGTGGCCCAGGGACACTGTGATGTGCTACAGGGTGCGCTGGGAGGAACTTGAAGCCGGGCGACCCGTGGAGCATTCCATGTCCTATATTGGCTCACACTGGTATGGCGGGGCTGAGAGAGCCATCCAGCACTGGCCCATCTCCATAGAAGACCAGCAAGAACCCGAGCCCTTCATCACGAGCGACATCTACTCCAATCGGGATAAATTTGGGGGTATCCTAGAGCGTTACTGGCTGTCATCTAATGCTGTAGCTATTAAAATCAATGATTCGGTGCCTTTCCACCTGGGCTGGGACAAAGTAGCACAGACTATGCGCTTTCAGGCTCGATATCAAGACAGCCCCTACAAACCTGTTCCAGGACAAAAGCCTCATGCAGAGCTCAGTTACAGAGTGTGTGTTGGCTCTGACATCACTTCTATTCATAAGTATATGGTCCGACGCTACTTCAACAAGCCCAATAAGGTTCCCTCTAAAGCAATGTTTCACCACCCCATATGGTCCACACGGGCCCTGCACAAGATGCAAATCACTCAGGAGACATTGCTGACCTATGCAGCCAACATCCAAAAGTACGGCTTTAACTGCAGCCACCTGGAGCTGGATGATTGCTACACAGGCAGTTATGGGGATTTTGATTTTGACGTCACTAAATTCTGGAATGCCACGGCCATGTTCCAGAAGCTGAAGGCCTTTGGATTCCTTGTGTCCCTGTGGACACACCCTTTTGTCAACTACGACTCTGCCAACTTCGGTATAGGTGTGCGCAAGGGGCTGTTTGTGCGGGAGCCCACCGGTAAGCTGCCGGCCCTGGTGCGATGGTGGAACGGCATTGGTGCCATCTTTGACTTCACAAACCCCGAAACTCGGGATTGGTATGCTTCACAGCTGCGTGCTCTCAGGTCTAAGTACGATGTGGCCTCCTTTAAGTTCGATGCAGGTGAGACTAGCTACCTGCCCTGGCAGTTTAGCACATTCACTCCTCTACATGACCCAAGCACCTTTACGCGCCGCTATACCGAGATGGCCATCCCTTTCAATGAGCGTGCCCAACTCCGGGTCGGGTACCAGTCCCAGAACATCTCCTGCTTTTTCCGCCTTGTTGACCGTGATTCTGTCTGGGGTTATGAGCTGGGCCTCAAATCCATCATCCCCACTGTGTTAACCATTAGCATTCTGGGTTACCAGTTCATCCTGCCCGGAGTGATCGGTGGCAACGTGTACCCCAATCGTACCGATGGCCATCGGCCACTTCCGGACCGGGAGCTATACATTCGCTGGCTGGAGCTATCAGCTTTCATGCCAGCCATGCAGTTTTCCATCCCACCCTGGGAATACGATGATGAGGTGGTCCGCATTGCTCAGCGCTTCACGGCCCTCCATGAGACACTGGTGGCCCCCAGGGTACTGGAGCTTGCAGGGGAAGTGCTGGACACTGGGGACCCCATTGTGCGGCCTCTGTGGTGGATTGCCACGGACGATGAGGCTGCTTATAAGATCGACTCCCAGTTCCTCATTGGCGATGATCTCATGGTTGCTCCTGTGCTTGAGGCTGGTAAACAGGAGAGAGACATCTACCTCCCAGCTGGCAGGTGGCAAAGCTACAAAGGGGAGTATTTTGATAAGGGCCCCATGTACCTCACAGACTACCCGGTTGACTTGGATGAGATTGCCTATTTTGTCTGGGCACAGTAGGTACAATTTTGAGAAATGTACATTTGAAGCAGCATTTGAGTGCAATACACATTGAACAATGTAGTTTGTATGGGTGTTTTTCGCTCAAGTACTTCAAATATCCTTGGTCATAACTACTCAGGAAAGCAAGCGTAACAGACTTATTAATACTGAGACAGCTTACATGATTTGAGCACATCCAGTCATTCTGCCTTGTATGCGTAAAACCCGACGAAGCATCAGCTTGCGTTTTAATGTTCGTTTGGATTTGGGGGAAAGTAAGTTACAGGTGCCTTGTGTTGAGAGGCTTTTATTTAGTGAACCAGGCCAGTCTTCAGGTAAGGGTTTGGTTGAAATTATTGCTTGAAGGATCATAATATGCCAAAGATATTCTGCAAATTTGTTTTGATGTCTAGTTATATTTTTGAAATATCATCTGATCATTTGAACCGTTTGTGCAAATCGACTTTGGTGCATGTGTGTCTGGACCTTGATCGATGCATTGCTGAGGTATGAAGCAGTTTGTTTTTTAACTGAGCCTAATCTTAAAGTATGTCTCAAAACTTGAAAGACTTGTACTTTTTTCCCTGGGGGAAGGGAACGTATCTATGTGTTAAATATAAAATTACAGTTCCCCATGTTATTCATTCTTTTAAACTTTTATCTTTTCTCTAAACCTAACATTTATCTGTGAACACAGTCTCTGTTACAGTACGCAGCAGCGAGGTCAGTGAGTACCTGACCAGCAGATGTGCATGAACGCATGCTTGCATAGTGGCATGCTCTGGCAGCATGACCCCCAGCTTCATATCTCTCCAGTGCTGCTATTGTGAAGCACAATTTCTATTTTTTTTTTTTTTTAAAGGTTTATCAGTTGTACAGTACGACTGGTGTTTAACTGAAGTTGAGCCAAGGCTGACACCTTGTGGCGTCATTTGTAATGCAGCTGTAACTGTTGGACTGGTTATTGAAGCATGCGTACCTCGCTGGCTTTTTGAATATGTAGACTAGGATCTGTACATGACAGGGTAGGTGTTGGTTGTTTTGCTTTGCACTGATATTTTGAACCAAATGACTACTGGCATACTGCACATTACACAGTGGGAAAACGCAGTTGCTTTTCTCAGGGGAGTATATTGGAACACAGACCATGGATGTTACAGGCTTTAGCATCTTTGCAATGGTGTAACGGGCCCTAGTTCCATGAATATAGTCATCATGCTAGTAACAATTAGCATGATAAAGAGGTTTAATTACACACTTCGAAAATGAACCAATTCAAATAGGCTTTGCCAGTTGATTTTAGGAGGGGTAATTCCTGGCGTGAGCATGCTGCTGAGTTTTTTTGCACTGCACTTTATATCTGGATTTAAATCATATTCTCAGGTTCCATGGCAGATTTGAGAAGCTTGCAAAGTTTAAACGGGTGTTTGAAAAATGAGAGCAGTTTAACTTGTACTTTTTGATGTATACTCTGGTAAACATGGAAGTCAGTTTAACACTGTAAGGCAGAGGCCAACATGTGCTGTCTTAGTATTTTATTTTTTGTGTGTATTTGATGAACATGGGGGGCATTAATTGGCCTGTACCATTTTAAACGGCGTTATTTTCCCAGTTCCAATATTGATTCTGTACTTGCATTCTATTGTGATCTTTTCAGTCAAGGTTTCCAAATGGATGAATATTACCTTTTAAAAGTGTAATTGAGCATTTTAGTTTATGCTGTTTAGCTGAGTTAAGGACTGGAAGATTATACAAACTAATTGGAGTTGTAGGCTAAATCCTTGTTCAGATGATAGTTGGTAGAACATTTCAAATTCAAGTGGTGTAGTTACTCACTGGGTAGCATTGGGGCCTCACTCCTGTGTGCTCTTTAGTGGCTTTGTCTGGGTGCTGTGTGCATGGGGAGTTTGCAGTTATTGACTCTAATTCGGCCTATGCCTGTGTCCTTTGGTGGACTGGCATCCCATCCAGGGTGTTCCCTGGGATAGGGCATAGGCTCATTACAACCATGTTCCTGCTAGGCAGGGATGGATGTGTCATCAGTTTCTACAAACACTCATCCAGCTGTACAGCTTGTTCCATGAGAGTCAAAAGTGAGAGGGTCCAGTACTACCCAGGTGTGCAAGTTTTAGTAATTTGTGGATTTTAATAATTTAATTGCAATGTAAAGTATTGTTTCATTTTGTCACAAAACTAATTTTCAACATTCTTGTTTAATATTTGGGAGAAACATTTTGCATCCATCGTCACTGTTATCCTGGTCAGGGAGAAAAAGGGTTAAATTTTATAACTTGTAATATTGATCAGCCACTTTTTCTTGGGCACATATCTGTAATTGACATCTAGGTCTCATTACTTTATGGAACTGGAAATGTATCTGAATATTTCTAAAATTATACCTGACAAAGGATGACAAATGGCAATAAATTGTCTTACGCCAATTATGATTATTATTTGCTGTGGAATTCCATGGTCAACGCAGTTTGTGTTCCCTTTTCACTATATCGTTTCTCACTCTAGTCAGACAAACAAACAGCCAGATGATGACTGGAAGCTCAGCAGAAGACAGTAAAAATGAAAGAAAAGAGGATCATTGTATTTTGCCCCTTTATGATGAAAGTTCTCTATAAATTCGAACAGAGAAATTGTAGGAACTCGAGAGACAGCTTGTACAGAATTGACTTTTAGTCACTTCATTCTGACGGTTACTTTAAATGTCAGTAAGGTGGCTTATTTAAGTGCTTTAGGGCATCAATGTTGGGAAAGGCAAAGAGTGAAATTACAGAGGCACCGTGGTTTAAAAAAATGTTTCAATTTAAATCGTTTTAAGTAAAAGGTATTGGTTTTAAAGGTTCACTCATGCCAAGTGTGATCATCGGTTTCTGTAGAACTGGAATATGAAACCAGTGGCACATATCCAATGAATTGTCCTGGTGATGCCTAACATTCATGTAAAATTTACCCTTTGACATACTTTGCATGAAATGGGGATGATCAAACCATCATTTGAATACAACCTCTATGGTAGAAACAGTGCGTCAAAGCCTCAAACTCACAAGTAAAACCCGCACACCGACATTCCAACCTGATTTCATTCGAGACTTGTCACACTGCTTTAGTGTCATCCTTTTAATTGGGCAATTTCCAAGAACATTACATTTAGTGCAAATTCAAAAGACAAACACTCAAAAACATACAATTAAATTCCCACAACTTGTGTACTTAAAAAAAAAAAAAAAAAAAGTCCATTTTCAAAATCTTCTATAGCCTGATCACTAAGATTTTTAGTCAATTCCCTCAGGCTGGAAAACTGATTGTTATTGTCCTTAACACAGACAATCCTGTTGATTGCCAAATCATAATGAGAATTGGTTTCAAGGTAAGAACTCGGTGTAAAAAAAAAAAAAAAAAAAAAAAGTTTCCCCCTACGGATAAATACATGAATGCAATTCTGGCAAAAGGAAAGAAATTTTACCTCTTTTTAAATACTTCTGCTGTAGTTACCTCACTATAGATCGCAGGCCCTGCTTAGAACACACTGAGGCACTTCTCTAGTGATTTAAATGCTATGACACACCTCCAACTAGCTCTGGTTTTCTAAGGCATTGGAGTTCTGAACAGTCTCACAAAACTCTTTAACCTAATCGATACAGGTTAGATGTGAAATATTCAAAAGTGATGTGACTGATATAAACTTTATAAGAAAGGCAGAGAATTAGGGAAGTGGCAGCTTGCTTCTGTATGTCTGATAATCAGCTGAGTATAAAGTGTGACTCAATGGCATAAGGTGGATAAAACGTGGTATTTTCCAGAAAGGGCTACTTGTGACACCATTAGCTTGTAGAGAGAGATAACATGCTTTTAGTTTTAGCTTATTTTTTGTTTCCTGCCTTCAATTTCATACTTAGTTGCTTGCCCCGTGATCAAGTCAGCCATCAGATCAGATATGACTGGATATTCCTCAGCAGTGGCTGCTGTTCTCTCCCCTTTTCAGCCACAAGGTATCTCTGCAATACATTTACAGCTATGCGAGGCAGGTCAATATAAACATCTGAAAAACAATTAGTTTCAGTATCTCTCTCCATCAGACCATAGATGTGGTCTTCACAGGAGATGGAGATGAAACAGTAAGGTCAAAAGGTCAATAACAGCCCTAAAGTCTAACATTCAAGATAAAAAAGGTAAACATTTCTTTAGAAAAATTAGCAGCATGGAAATAAGCCATGAGATCAGTGATTGTAGCAAACCCAAAAACAAGACAAAAATTTACTTAAAACGACGAGTGGACAACATGCAGGATTGTGATATTTGCAAAATTATATAATTTTTTTTATATATATATAAAGTGTATATATAAGTTTTTATACTCTGGCAGAAACAACAAGTAACTGATGGATTAAATCTGTTTGTGAAGCTTTGTGCAATGTGGATTCTGAGACAACGTGCTGCACTGAGTCCCGTGGAAGTAAGTGACAGCTCTGAAAGGTCTGGAAGAGGTCAGGGCTGATGTCTGTGCTGCAGTGCGGTGTGGGGCGGGTCTGCTCTGCCCGGGCCAAGGCCGTGCTGCCGCAGGCGGGTCCCACAGTGGGCGAATGTCCCTCTTGGCACGGGGTGGCGACAGCAAGTGGTGTTTAGACCACAGTGGCAGCAGGGCACTGCAACACAAGAGAAAAGGTCATGGAGACAGGAGCTTACATACAAATGTCGAGATGGTAGCTGACTTCTGAGCTGCTGAAGCAGACACTCGTAACCTTCCTCTAGGTTCTCCAGCGTCCTCCCACAGTCCAAAAGCATGCAGTTAGGTGAAATGGTGTCCCTAAATTGTCCATATTATGAGAGTTTGTCCTGAGACAGAACTGGCACTGTAACCAAAAGGCCAATGACAAATGATTTCAAACTAAGCTGTCTTGTTGCTCAGAAAATACCTACAATAAACTACTCTGTTTAACCCATTGTATTCTATAACAGATTTTAATTTTCTTATCTCACTCGTCTATAAGAAAGGCAGGATAATAAAAGTAAGTTTTAAATTTTGCAGTGATCATTTAGAAATGCAGCGTGAATCCTGTAGCCTGCCTGAGCATCCATATACCTATGTGGCTCAGAAGAGGATGGGCTTGTTGGCAGTCTTCTCCTGGACATATGCTGTGAAGCGCTTGAGAAATTTCGGGTATTCCCTCTTGGCCACGGCCCGGAGAACAGAGGCCGGGGCCCAGCCGCCCGGATTCACTGTGGACAGCAGGACAGTATGTGTCAGCCCTTGGCCTGTTAGTAGCAAGACTGCACTTGGTAACCCAGAACCCTGCTAAGAAATCACCACTTACCATTCGCAACGTAGGTTATTTTGCAGAGGATGTTGTCCCTACAAATCTCTTTGTCTCCCTCAGGTGGGCTGACAAGGGTTTGGCAGATCATGGCAACGTTGATTTTGGCACGCACACATCTGTTGGTGGGCTGGACTCATGAAAAACAACAGAAAATCTTCAACCTGTTTTGACAGTATTAATCATGGAGGTCAAATTTTAGCATAGACTGATGCTTATAGTAACATAAGCATCCATTATAACAAAGTTTGCACATCCCTTTCATGGCGCTATACACATAAGCACCATTAGCCACTGTCTGGTCCCACCACAAGGTATCTAAAGGTATCTGTTGGGCCTTGTAGCTCACAAAGGCCATAAGAGTCTAACAGGCTCACCGTGATAACTGGCAACTGAACAGTATATTCAGAATCAGTGCCCACATCATCAATGGCCAAGGGAGCTAAGACAATGCATGCAATAATCACCAATCTGACTCCCCATTATATTCACGTACGTATCATTGCCTGTCTTTCTACTGTCTGTGTTCTCCATTCAATTTGCATTTTCTACAGTGTGTCTTCCATTTGCTGGATTCAGTCAATAAATGCTTTATATGCATATGTACAGAGAGGTATATAAAATAAATACCTAAAAATATTCTTTTCCAGGCATGGGAGACCCTTTCCTTTCAAAAACCGTTTCAGTTGTTCTGAGAATAATGATATCTAAGTCGTGAACTGGCTTTAGTGGTATGTTGGGCAATTCATCAAGACAAAAAGCTTCCAAGCTCACCGAGGGATGAAGAGGAGTTACAAAACCTTCCTTAAAGGTCCACTTACATATAGATCTGGTGATTGGGGAGGTCAAGTCAGGTGATTAACTTGATCTGGGGCTCACGAGACTCCTAAATTTGTTTAGTATTGTGTATGGGGGCATGGGAATATCATGAAGAAAATGTGTTTGCACCACAGGATGTGCCTGGTCCTGTAAAATGGCCACATATTACATAGCCATGCAGAGCAATCATAAAACCTGATGATTCGCGCAAGATGGCTGCCCTTATCAACAGACATTGTGGACTGAAGGCATGCTTTAACCTTATTCAAGAATAAACCAATCTGAATGCAGGAGTGGGAGGAAGATGACTCTTCAGACCATATTAATCTTTCTATCGCTTAGGGTCCATAAGCCACGTTTATCAACACAGTACAGACTTCTAAATTCTGTTGTTTGCATGGAATTTAAAATGTTTGTACGTACAAGAATATCGAGATTTATCAAAGTTGCATGGGCATATTGTACGCACATCTGCACACATAAAGCTTGATAATGCCATTTTGCTTTTGGATTTTTCTCTCTTGGAATAACAAGTAAAGAAAGCCTGTAGCATGGGCACAAGTCAGGGCTGCCACTAGTCACGTATTATACAGGATCGTTCTGTATTGAGAAGTAAAATGCTGTGTTGCCTTGTATTTTCATACACTTTATTTGTACTCATACATAGCAAGTGTCATGTTTCACCAACCTGACTCACGATCTTCAGCACTTGCTGCCATCTCACAGCCATTAGACACGTACCACACGGGCTGTCGTGCACTAAAGTGAAACACAACAAAGCCACCCAACCCACCCTCGCTGGGTCAAACTAATTTATTGCTGGCATGCCATTCGTCAAATTGAAAATGGCAACCCTAAGTTACAGATGGGGTTAATGCAGCTTCACCTGAATAGAGGACTGTATCTAAGGTGGAAAAAAAATGGTTTCACTTCATAGTGTCCGCCAGGAAATGTGTATAAGTGGGACACTGCTGCACCTGAGGGAGGACAAAGCAACCAGCAGCCGTCTAGCTTAGATGGTCGCACTGCCAGTGTTATTGGAAAGACATCGCTATCAGGCATTATAGAGAGAGGAGTAGAGCATGACGATATCCCCTTTATGGAAGAAGCTGGACGATCAAGCAGGAACAAGGATGACAAGATATAATCGGGTAAATAATGTATAATTGAATACATTGCACGAGTGATATGGCACATTAGATTTAAATGGAAATGAGTTTTGCGTGC